>OY740797.1:4434802-4584802 GCA_963514005.1 Raja brachyura | reverse complement strand
GAGTGGATGTGGAGACAATGTTTCCACAAGTGGGAGAGTCTAGGACCAGAGGACTCAGCCTCAGAATAAAAGGATGTCCTACACAATGGAGATGAGGAGGAATTTCTTTAGCCAGAGGGCGGTTAATCTGTGGAATTTATTGCCACAGATGGCGGTGGAGGGCAAGTCAGTGGGTATTTTAAAAGCGGAGATTGATAGGTCCTTGATTAATACGGGCGTTACCTTATTAAAGATAGATCAACCATGATTGAATGCCCGAGTAGACTCGATGGGCCAAATGGCCTAATTCTGCTACTTCTAACCCATTCCGATCACTTCTTTCCCCAGCCAACAATGGACCATTGTGGGCTCCACTCTTCATTGGGCATCTGTTGCCAGCCCCGATTTGTTCTGGCCTTTACCTACCTCAAGTTCCCAATCCCTCTACTTTTAGTCTGAAGAAGTTGTCTGACCCGACACGTCACCCATCCTTTTTCTCCAGAGATGCTGCCTGACCCGCTGAGTTACTCCAGCACTCAGACACACAATCTTCATTGTTTGCATTTTGAGTTCAGTTCAGTTTAGTTTATTGTCACATGTACAAAGCTTTTTGTTGCGTGGTAACCAGTCAGCAGAACGACAATACGTGATTACAATCAATCAATTTGGATACATGATGATGGAATAACGTTCAGTGCAAGGTAAAGCCTGCAAAGTTCGATCAAGGATAGTCCGAGGGTCACCAATGAGGTCGATAGTAGTTCAGCACTGCTCTCTGGTTGTGGTAGGATGGTTCAGTTGCCTGATAACAGCCGGGAAGGAACTGTCCCTGAATCTGGAGGTGTGTGCGTTCGTTTTCACACTTCTGTACCTCTTGCCCGATGGGTGAGGGGAGAAGAGGGAGTGACAGGGGTGCGACTGGTCCTGGATGATGCTGCTGGCCTTGCCGAGGCAGCATGAGGTGTAAATGGAATCAATAGAAGGGAGGTTGGTATGTTTGATGGCCTGGGCTGCGTCCACAAATCGCTGCAATTTCGTGGGCTCCTGGGTGGAGCTGTTCCCAAACCAAGCTGAGATGCATGCTGATAAAATGCATTCTACGGTTTGCTTAAATTCCACCAACTCTGAGCTGAAGCTGCTCAAGCAGCAGCCATTTTCTACAGATGTGGTTGCCATGGATACCAGTTGTTTCCATCAGTTCTCACTTACTGCACACAACTCTGCTCTCAATTAAGTTCAGTGTAAAGATAAAGCGTGGAGACAGGCCCTTCAGCCCACCGGGTCCGCACTGACCAGCAATCACCCTTACGCTAGTTCTATCCTACACACTAGGGACAATCATGTATCTGTACACTGTTACGAAAGGTAAATCATGTCTGACAAATCTGATAGAGTTTTTCGAGGATGTAACTAGTAGAGTGGATAAGGGAGAACCAGCAGATGTGTTATATCTGGACTTTCAAAAGGCTTTCGACAAGGTCCCGCATAAGAGATTAGCATACAAACTTAAAGCACACGGTATTGGGGGTTCAGTATTGATGTGGATAGAGAACTGGCTGGCAGACAGAAAGCAAAGGGTAGGAGTATACGGGTCCTTTTCAGAATGGCAGGCAGTGACTAGTGGGGTACCGCAAGGCTCAGTGCTGGGACCCCAGCTATTTACAGTATATATTAATGATTTGGACGAGGGAATTCAATGCAACATCTCCAAATTTGCAGATGACACCAAGCTGGGGGGTATAGTTAGGTGTGAGGAGGATGCTTGGAGGCTGCAGGGTGATTTGGATAGGCTGAGTGAATGGGCAGATGCATGGCAGATGCAGTATAATGTGGATAAATGTGAGGTTATTCACTTTGGTGGCAAAAACATGAGGGTAGACTATTATCTGAATGGTGGCAGATTAGGAAAGGGGGAGATGCAACGAGACCTGGGTGTCATGGTACACCAGTCATTGAAAGTAGGCATGCAGGTGCAGCAGGCAGTGAAGAAAGCAAATGGTATATTAGCATTCATAGCAAAAGGATTTGAGTATAGGAGCAGGGAGGTTCTACTGCAGTTGTACAGGGTTTTGGTGAGACCACACCTGGAGTATAGCGTACAGTTTTGGTCTCCAAATCTGAGGAAAGACATTCTTGCCATAGAGGGGGTTCAGAGAAGGTTCACCAGACTGATTCCTGGGATGTCGGGACTTCCATATGAAGAAAGAGTGGATAGACTCGGCTTGTACTCACTGGAATTTAGAAGATTGAGGGGGGATCTTATAGAAACTTAAGGGGTTGGACAAGCTAGATGCTGGAAGATTGTTCCCGATGTTGGGGGAGTCCAGAACAAGGGGTCACAGTCTAAGGATGAGGGGGAATTCCTTTAGGACCGAGATGAGGAAAACATTTTCTCTACACAGAGAGCAGTGAGTCTGTGGAATTCTCTGCCACAGAAGGTAGTTGAGGCCAGTTCATTGGCTATATTTAAGATGGCGTTAGATGTGGCACTTCTGGCTAAAGGGATCAGGGGGTATGGAGAGAAGGCAGGTACGGGATACTGAGTCGGATGATCAGCCATGATCATAGTGAATGGCGGTGAAGGCTCGAAGGGCCGAATGGCCTACTCCTGCACCTATTTTTCTATGTTTCTATGTTACTCTAAATGGCTTCATTGTACCCATGTATAGTATTTCCACTGGCTGGTCAGCACGCAATAAAGGTTTTTCACTGCAACTCAGTACACGTGACAATAAATGATCTCAAACTCAAATGAACCGACAAGTCTGTAAGTCTTTGGAGTGTGGGAGGAAAGCAGACATCCCGGGGAAAACCCACGCAGGTCACGGGGAGAAGGTACAAGCTCTGTACAGACAGCGCCCGCAGTCCGGATCGAGCCCGGGTCTCTAAGGCAGCGACTCCGTGGAGGCCATGAGGAAGGAACTCATACAATGAGTTGAGAAATTTAATCAAAATGGCCTGAAGAAATGAAACAACCGCTCTACGTCACCCAGTCTCTTCATTTAACCGTGGCATTGAAAGCATTTTGTTGAGGATCACAGCATTGGAAATTAAAACTTCACATCTTCACAGCCTTCTGAGTGACAAATAGTCACATTGTCTTCCGACATATCTGTGTGCTGTCGGGATAAATCAGACTAATTGTCTCCGAATTGTTTCCTTACTTTAGCAAACATTAATGTTTCAAAACAGATTTTCTTGTTTGTGTTGAATATGCTCATTTAATTTACAATTTGTCATTTGGCCTGCCAGTCCAGTCTGCAAGGAGCAACTTGATATATGCAACTTCTCCCTGTGACCACGTGGGTTTTCTCTGGGTGCTTCGGTTTCACTCCACACTCCAAAGACGTAGAGGTTTGTAGGTTCATTGGCTTCGGTAAATGTTGTAAATTGTCTCCAGGATAGTGCTAGTGCATGGAGTGATCGCTGGTCGGCACGGACTCGGTGGCCTCTTTAGTTTAGTTTTACAGCGCAGAAACAGGCTCTTCGGCCCACCGTGTCTGCACCGACCAGCGATCCCCGCACATTAACACAATCCTACACACACTAGGGGTCAACTTTACACACACACCAAGCCAATTACCCACAAACCTGTACGTCTTTGGAAACATGGAAACATAGAAATTAGGTGCAGGAGTAGGCCATTCGGCCCTTCGAGCCTGCACCGCCATTCAATATGATCATGGCTGATCATCCAACTCAGTATCCTGTACCTGCCTTCTCTCCATACCCTCTGATCCCCTTAGCCACAAGGGCCACATCTAACTCCCTCTTAAATATAGCCAATGAACTGGCCTCAACTCCCCTCTTTGGCAGAGAATTCCAGAGACCCACCACTCTCTGTGTGAAAAAAGTCCTTCTCATCTCGGTCCTAAAGAATTCCCCCTTATCCTTAAGCTGTGACCCCTTGTCCTGGACCTCCCCAACATCGGGAACAATCTTCCTGCATCTAGCCTGTCCAACCCCTTAAGAATTTTGTAAGTTTCTATAAGGTCCCCTCTCAATCTCCTAAATTCTAGAGAGTATAAACCGAGTCTATCCAGTCTTTCTTCATAAGACAGTCCTGACATCCCAGGAGTCAGTTGGAGTGTGGGAGGAAACCGGAGATCTCGGAGAAAACCCACGCAGGTCACGAGGAGAGCGTACAAACTCCGTACAGACAGCACCCGTAGTCAGGATCCAACCCGGGTCTCTGGCGCTGTAAAGGGCCGGTCCCACGTGGCGATTTCTTCGGCGACTGCCAGCATCATTGACTGACGTATCAGGCGACCGAAAAAGTCGCCGCCGTGACTACGTATGGATGCGCGGAGTCTCCTCAAGTGTCGCAACTATTTTTTTTGTCGCCGCTGGATTTTTGAAATGTTCTAAATCGTTCGGCGACCGTGATACGTCAGACAATGACGCCGATAAACAAATCGGCAAGTGGGACAGGCCCTTAAGGCAGCAACTCTACCCCTGTGCCACCGTTCTATACTCCAGAAGCATTTTGATTTACTTTAAGGAGTTTGCCTTTCATCTCAAGAGCATACACTTGCCTGAAAAAAGACAACCTATAAACATTAGCTCAACCTTCAGTGCGAATGACAGCCATGCACTAGATTCACCATCTGCCTTCAGTAGATTTTGGATGAGAGGGGAAGTCTCTCTAACGCTTTAAGAAAACATCACAATGCATTTTGATCCTTTTTGTTCTGCTTGCCATTGATCTGCCGGCCAAATGCCAAAGTATCACTGACGCAAGGGACTCTGATCGTGTGAGCTGTGAAGGTCCATCTGAGCTCAATCTGTACATCACACTTCCCTGGAAATGCCACAACAGTGGGAAAAAAAAACCCCAGGCAGCGTATGTCAGCCTTGCTGTCAGTGGAGGGTGGCTCGAATCAGGGTAACGCCAACAGTCTCCATCCATCACCCTTCAAATCTAGCGCAAGGCAAAATAAGATGAGAGGTTCTTTACGCTAACGGCATTGGTGTCAGAAACAGCCAGTGGCATTGTGCAGGAAGGAACCGCAGATGCTGGTTTATAACTGAAGATGGGCACAAAATGCTGGAGTAACTCAGCGGGACGGGCAGCACCTCTGGAGAGAAGGAATGGGCAATGAGACCCTTCTTCAGACTATCAGCTTTACCATGCTCTAAATGTTAATCAGGTTATTCCCTCATCCTGCATCTGTACACTGTAAATGGCTTGATTGTAATCATAAGGTCATGAGGTAAAAAGGTCATAAGGAATAGGAGCAGAATTAGGCCATTCGGCCCATCAAGTTTACTCCATTCAATCATGGCTGATCTATCTCCCCCTCCTAACCCCATTCTCCTGCCTTCTCCCCATCACCTCTGACACCCGTACTAATAGCCCTGTCCCACGGTACGAGTTAATTCCAAGAGCTCTCCCGAGATTTACGGTAATGGCCGCTCGTCGGTACTCGGGGCTCTCGTGGACATTTTTCAAACATGTTGAAAAATCTTCACGAGTCTTCCCGTGCATACCTGTCATTTGCGAGTCTTCCCGAGTACCTGCCGTTAGCGTTACGAGCCGCTAAGAGACGTCCCGAGCTCCGACGTACCCGCTACGTCCATTCTCCGTGCTTACCACAAGTTTGATTTTTTTAAAACTCGGGAGAGCTCTTGGAATGAACTCGTACCGTGGGACTGGGCTTTAATCAAGAATCTATCTCTGCCTTAGATCTATCCATTGACTTGGCCTCCACAGCCTCCTGTGGCAATGAATTCCACAGATTCACCACCCTCTGACTAAAGAAATTTATCCTCATCTTCCTAAAAAAACGTCCTTTAATTCTGAGACTGTGACCTCTAGTCCTAGACTCTCCCACTAGTGGAAACATCCTCTCCACATCCACTCTATCCAGGCCTTTCACTATTCTGTAATGTTTCAATAAGGTCCCCCCTCATTCTTCTAAACTCCAGCGAGTACAGGCCCAGCGGCGACAAATGCTCGTCAACGGTCAACTTATTCATCCACGTAGACTGAAATGCTGGAGAAGCTCAGCGGGTGAGGCAGCATCTATGGAGCGAAGGAATAGGTGACGTCTCGTCCCGAAACGTCACCTATTTCCTTCGCTCCATAGATGCTGCCGCACCCGCTGAGTTTCTCCAATATTTCAGTCTACCTTCGATTTTCCAGCATCTGCAGTTCCTTCTTAAACATCATTCATCCACGTATTGTCTTTCCGCTGACTGGTTAGCTAGCACGCCACACAACCTCGCACTGTACCTCGTTGCCCGCGGCAGTAAACTAAACTAAACAATAGACAATAGACAATAGGTGCAGGAGTAGAGGCCATTCGGCCCTTCGAACCAGCACCGCCATTCAATGTGATCATGGCTGATCATCCCCAATCAGTACCCCGTTCCTACCGTCTCCCCATATCCCCTGACTCCACTATTTTTAAGAGCCCTATCTAGCTCTCTCTTGAAAGCATCCAGAGAACTGGCCTCCACCGCCCTTTGAGGCAGAGAATTCCACAGACTCACCACTTTCTGTGAGAAAAAGTGTTTCCTCGTCTACGTTCTAAATGGCTTACCCCTTATTCTTAAACTGTGTGTGGCCCCTGGTTCTGGACTCCCCCAACATCGGGAACATGTTTCCTGCCTCTAGCGTGTCCAAACCCTTAACAATTGTATTATTGAACGGATTAATACTTTGGGATTTAGGTTTTGTATGTAAAATCATGAGAGGCTTCGATAGGGTGGGCTGTCAGAACCTTTTCTCCAGATATTGGTTTGGATATCTTGCAAGACAAAGCTTTTCACTGTACCTCGATATACGACAATCATAAACCTAAACGTAATAGGAGCTGTTTTCTTCATCATGGATCAGTTTTTCATCCTTTCATAAGAAAGTCAAGAGGACTTCATTGTGAAAAGTTCCCAAACGGAACAATAAAATCCTTACATGCAGCAGCCCAACAGATTAATAAACATAATGAGTAGGGAGGAACTGCGCATGCTGAAGAAGGGTCTCAACTATCTCCTTCGCTCCTTAGATGCTGCTGCACCCGCAGAGTTTCTCCAGCCTTTTGTGTACCCTGCGCATGCTGATAGTTGTGGGAGACATTAGGTTTATTTTTATTTTTATTTGTTTTAGAGAGATACAGCGCGGATACAGGCCCATCGGCCCATCGTGTCCGCGCCGACCAGCGATGCCCGCACATACACACTATTCTACTGTATACAGCGACCCCCACACTATTCACACAGTTTTTTCCAAAGCCAATTAACCTGCAAACCTGTGCGTCTGTATCTTTGTCAGCACCCTTTATGTGGCGCAGCGGTAGAGTTGCTGCCTTACAGCGAATGCAGCGCCGGAGACCCGGGTTCGATCCCGACTACGGGTGCTGTCTGTACGGTGTTTGTACGTTCTCCCCGTGACCTGCGTGGGTTTTCTCCGAGATCCTTGGTTTCCTCCCACACTCCAAAGACGCACAGGTTTGTAGGTTAATTGGCTTGGTATAAATGTAAATTGTCCCTAGTGTGTGTAGGATCGCTGGTCGGCGCAGGCTTGGTGGGCTGAAGGGCCTGGTTCCGCGCTGTATCTCTGAACTAAAACTAAACATGTGACAATAAACTAATCCATTCTCTGCTTCTCTTCTGATTGAAAAATGAGGGACTTTTGTCTGGCCTCTGGAGACAAGTGGCTGCCGTTGATTCTGGGAATGTCCTTCCACCTTGAACAGTGAACAGGGAAGCTACCAGGGCTGAATCCCGGGCCTGGTCCGTGTCAATTGTCAGCCTGCTTCACCGTGGGTCTCCTGCGTTGAGGGTGTGTGTCAAGAGCCCAGTGATGAGCAGTTCCAGCTGGTGCCTTTATCCTGACCTTGGGTGTCCCGACCAATCCTAATGACATGATTAGTCCTGAAAGCAAAATAATAATTGAACAGAGGGCCTGATAATAACGTAACATGCTGTGATGCTCAGACAGATGGGCCCTGACTCAAGGTCTGCAAGTCCACAATCCCTGACAAAGTGCCCCAGTTGGTGAAGATGGCCAGGGTTAACGATAGTGCTGTCGCACTGCTTGTTGGATTTATCTTTTATCTCCAATGTGGAGCAGAAACGCTGATCGCTGGTCCTCCTTGGGTCGAGGGCCAGATAAAGATAGATACAAAATGCTGGAGTAACTCAGCGGGACGGGCAGCATCCCTGGAGAGAAGGAATGGGCAATGTTTCGGATCAAGACCCTTCTTCAGACTAGGGGCAGATTTTAAAAAACTGCCTCTTTTTAAAATTTCCAAGATGGTGCCCAACTAGGGTTGCCAACTGTCCCGTATTAGCTGGGACATCCCGTATTTTGGACTAAATTGGTTTGTTCTGTACAGGACCGTCCTTGTCCCGTATTGGACTGCTACGACTCGGGTCGAAGGGGACTGTCGGGACGGAGTGCCGCGTCCGGCCCCGCCTCACCCGCCCCGACGTAGTGCAGCCCATGGAGTGCAGCAGCAGCAGCGCCTCGCCCGTGGACCCGTCGGTCGGCAGCACGGCCAGCTGTCCGGCCTTCGGACCTTCGCTTACCGCCAACACTAACTCCCCTCCTTCTCATGGCCGATCGTCAGTTCATGAGTTGGACGGGACGCCGGACTTTGCGTGCGGCCCCCGGGCCAAAACTCCTCAGCTGAGGAGCAACAATAGGTACAGTGAAAAGCTTTTGTTGCGTGCTAACCTGTCAGTGAAAGACAACACGTTGAATTGAATTACCTTTATTGTCATTCAGACCTTTCGGTCTGAACGAAATTTCATGCCTGCAGTCATACATATATTAAAAATAACAAAACCACCCAATAAACACATATTTAACATCCACCACAGTGAGTTCACCAAACACCTCCTCACTGTGGTGGAAGGCAAAGGTCTTAGAGTCTCTGTCTTCTTCCCTCCTTGTTCTCCCTCTGCGCTGAGGAGATTCGGGCCTCCGATGTTGCCGTCCACCAGGCCCGCGGCCGAGCCTCCGAAACCGGGCCGCCGCCACCGCCGTCGCCGGAACGCCGGAACACCGCCACAGGGCCCGCCGCTGGAACGCTGGAGCACCGCAGCTCCAAAGCCAGGTCGCCGCTGGAACGTCGCTGGAGCACCGCAGCCCCGAAAGCCAGGCCACCGCTGGAGCACCGTAACCCCGAAAGCCAGGCCGCCGGAACGTCGCTGGAGCACCGCAGCTCTGAAGCCAGTTCGCCGCTGAAGCTCCGAAGCCGTGCCACCACTGCTGGAAGCTGGAAGGCCGCCAGTTCCGCCATTAGGGCCTCAGCACAGATGGAGACGGTGACGGGGGACACGACAAGAAAAGTCGCATCCCCTCGAAGGGAGAGACTAAAACCACGTTTCTCCCACCCTCCCCCTCCCCCTCCCCCCTCCCCCTCCCTCCCCCCCTCCTCCCCCCTCCCCCTCCCTCCCCCCCCCCCCACACACATTCAAAACCTAATAAACCAAAAATATACATGATTACAATCGAGCCATCCAGATGATAAGGGAATTCTTCACCTTCTGCATCTAGGTGTCTCCTTTTGTGACCCAGTCTTACCAAGTCTTGCCTCATTGTAAGGAGGCTTTGCAGATGTTCAATTTCTCCAGCTACCCAGCTGTTGGGCAGCTGTGGCTGACCAGTAAGTCTTCTGTCAGTCCAGTTTACGAGGCCCTAATGTTTTGGTTTCTGATACATTCCTTGGCGATCTCTTCGCCCACCACCTCGGCTCGGTCCGCACTAACCAACCCAATCTCCCGGTGGCTCAACACTTCAACTCCCCCTCCCATTCCAAACCTGACCTTTCTGTCCTGGGCCTCCTCCATGGCCAGAGTGAGGCCCAACGCAAATTGGAGGAGCAGCACGTCATATTTAGCTTGGGTAGTTTACACCCCAGTGGTATGAACATTGACTTCTCCAATTTCAGGTAGTCCCTTCTTCCTCCTCCCATTCTCAGCTCTCCCTCAGTCCTCTGGCTCCTCCTCTTCCTTTCTTCTTCGCTCCCCCCCAACCTACATCAGTCTGAAGAAGGGTTTGCCTATTTCCTTCGCTCCATAGATGCTGCTGCACCCGCTGAGTTTCTCCAGCAGTTTTGTCTACCTTCGATTTTCCAGCATCTGCAGTTCCTTCTTAAACATTTTGTCCACCTCCCTTGGTTTAGTTTAGTGTAGAGATACAGCGTGGAAACAGGCCCTTCGGCCCAACGAGTCCGCACCGTCCAGCGATCACCCGAACATTAGAAACTCCACTTAATGTGACATCTAATAAACCATAGAACAGACCAGCACAGGAACAGGCCATTCGGCCCACAATGTCCATGCCAAACATAGATGAACTAAAATAAATGAATCCCCCTCTTCCTCTCATGACCCCTCCATTCCTTGCACATCCGTGGGCCTATCCAGAAGCCTCTTAAACACCACAGTTGTATCTGCCTCCACCACCAGCCCAGACAGCATATGTCAGGCACCCACCCTCTGTGTAAGGCTGATTGTTGTAGAGGTGGGGGGGGGGGGGGGGAATCTGGAAGAACATTACTCCCATCAGTCTGAAGAAGGGCCACAACCCAAAACGTCACCTCTACACATTCACGGGAGGTGTCGGAAGATATGGTGAGAAAGCAGGAGAATGGGGATGAGAGGGAGAGATAGATCAGCCACGATTGAATGGCGGAGTAGACTCAATAGGCAATAGACAATACCTCCAGCCTTCCTGATGCAACGCACAGTAGGGACGATGAGCCTGTGATGGACTGGGTTGGGTTCATCACCCTCTGCAGGTGTAAGTAGTCATGTTCAGTGTAGTTTAGAAACAGGCCGTTCGGCCCACCGAGTCCGCACCGAACAACTATCCCTGCACATTAACACTGTCGCCGGGGAGAACGTACAAACTACGTACTGACAAGCACCCGTAGACAATAGGTGCAGGAGTAGGCCATTCGGCCCTTCGAACCAGCACCGCCATTCAATGTGATCATGGCTGATCATCCACAATCAGTACCCCGTTCTCCCCATATCCACTGACTCTGCTATTTTTAAGAGCCCTATCTAGCTCTCTCTTTTTAAGAGCCCTAACTAGCTCTGTCACTGGGCCGAATGATCTAATTCTGCTCCTATTACTTTTGAATTCATGAGCTAATGAGATGCTGCCCGACCTGCCAACCTACCCCAGCACCTTGGGTCTTTTTTTGTAAACCAGCACCTGCAGTTCCTCGCGTCTCCATCAATGTTTATTTAAGGCTTGAATATTATTAAGAGTGAACGTTGCACGTCTTTTGTAAGTGGCTGCATTTTGAAAACAGCAAGACGCAGGTGGCTACTTGCTTCATTCAGTGCATCAGATCAAACACTTCTTGCCAAATTCCTTGCCCTCTGGATGCCTAGCTGCCTCTCTTGGAAGGTGATGTTTAATTTGGCAGAGTTCTGTGTTTAGTTTTGGAGGTACAGCACGGCAACAGGCCCTTCGGCCCACCAAGTCCACGTTGACCAGCGATCCCCGCACACTAACACTATCCTACGCACACACAAGGGACAATTTACATCTATACCAAGCCAATTAGCCTACCTTACCCTCTCAACCCCATTCTCCTGCCTTCTCCCCATAACCACTGATGACACCCCTCATAATCAAGAATGTATCCATTTCCGCCATAAAAATACCCACTGACTTGGCCTCCACAGCCGTCTGTGGCAATTAATTCCACAGATTCACCGCCCCCTGACTGAAGTAATCCCTTCTCATCTGCTTCCTAAAGGTACGTCCCTTTTAACCTCAGTTCTGAGCTCATTTTTCACAGACAGAGGATCTAAAAGCCCTGTCCCACTGTACGAGTTCAGCCAAGAGCTCTCTCTAGTTTAAAAAAAAATCAAACTCGTGGTAAGCACGTAGAACGTACGTAGCGGGTACGTTGAAGCTCGGGGACGTCTCTCAGCGGCTCGTAATGCTAACGGCAGGTACTCGGGAAACGCGGTAAGCTCGGGAAGACTTGTGAAGATTTTTCAACATGTTGAAAAATGTCCACGAGAGCCCCGAGTACCTACGAGCGGCCAATACCGTAAATCTCCGAGTTCGAATCAGGGCAAACTCGGGAGAGCTCTTGAATGAACCCGTACAGTGGGACAGGGGTTTAACTTTGGCCAGTGAAGATGCTGTTACTGTTACATTCTGTTGCAGGCAAGAATGTTATTGTTTTAACATTTGCAAAACAGTTCAGTTAATCTGCTTTGATGGATCGTATGTGCTATTTTTAGCTTGAACGAAGCACTCATCTCCCCCCCCTGAATCTCTGCATATAATGAGTAAGCATCCTCTGTGTTTATATTCGCCAGCTTTTTATAAATTAGTTTAATTTACAGCACACAGTGGTGTACTTCCTGTCTCCTGACCCCCTCTCTAATCGCTGATGTTTCCCGCGACACTAAGCGTTCATCCTTCAACAGCCTTCACCGACAGTAATGTATTCAGCCACTATCCTTTTGTGCTGACATTCACAACACAATCTTGCGCATTTTACTTAACTGCTTGGCTGTGAAGGTGAATCTGTAGGTGGAGGGGGCGGTAGAGTTGCTGCCTCACATCGCCAGAGACCCGGGTTCGATCCCGGCCACGGGCGCTGTCGGTACCGAGTTTGCGCGTGACCTGCATGGGTTTTCGCCGAGATCTTCGGTTTCCTAGAAGAGCTAGATAGGGCTCTTAAAGATAGCGGAGTCAGGGGATATGGGGAGAAGGCAGGAACGGGGTACTGATTGGGGATGATCAGCCATGATCATATCGAAAGGCGGTGCTGGCTCAAGGGGCCGAATGGCCTACTCCTGCACCTGTTGTCTATTGTCTATTGGCGACACCGGACTATCAAAGCTGCCACAGCCAGACATAAAAACAGTTTTTAACCACGAGTAGTTGCTCTACTCAACAGCCAAAAATCTGTAGCCTCCCTTTGATCTGGTATTTTGTTGGTTCACATGCTTGATCAATGGTGTTTTATCATTAATGTGCTATATTGGTTAATGTTTAGTGTTTTCTGAGTCATTCGTAACTGTCACTGTACGTCATGTTGTTACTTGTGGGCGGAGCACCAAGGCAAATTCCTTGTATGTGAATACTTGGCCAACAAACTTACTGACTTACTTACTTATTGTCCTCCCACACATCAAAGACATGCAGGTTTGCAGGTTAATTGGCTTGGTGTCAGTGTAAATTGCCCCCAGTGTGTGTAGGACAGTTAGTGTGCGGGGATCGCTGGTCGGCACGGACTCGGTGGGCCGAAGGGCCTGTTTCCGTGCTGAAGTGTAGAATTGGATTATCATTGTTGCTGGGGCAGTGAGAAAAACAGCTCACGTTTCGGTATCTGATTAATCCGACGGTAGATTTCTGCCAGTGTTTAGCTCCTGAGTTATGACAGCAGCACATTTCACAGATAGTCTACACTACATTTCACAATATTAATATTTGCTCCATTAGACTGGGATATCCAGCAGCTCCTTGTCACACAGAAGATGATGCAAGCAGAATTGCTCACGTTTGTCCCCATTGAAGGATGAAGTCGTATCTTTGTGGCAGACACTCAGACTGCATTTGATCGGGCGTTTCTGGGCGGTATTTTGCACTGAACGTTACTCATGTTACTCCCTCTATCATGTGTCTGTACACTGTGGACGGCTCGATTGTAATAGTGTATTGTCTTTCCGCTCACTGGCTCACTAGCACACAACAAAAGCTTTACACCAGGGGTGGGCGACCTTGTTCTGCATAGGGGCCGGGGCGTTTGTCTGTCAGCGGATGGCGGGCCACATCTATCACGTGTACACATGGATCCCGCCCCGGATGGCAGGCATCAAATCACGTGTTCACAGAAAGTAGACAAAAATGCTGGAGAAACTCAGCGGGTGAGGCAGCCTCACGCAATCCTTGCATGTCTCACCCGCTGAGTTTCTCCAGCATTTTTGTCGACCTTCGTTTTTTCCAGCACCTGCGGTTCTTTCTTAAACGTGTTCACAGAAGGTGCGTGGCCGTGCCGGCGGCTTTGCACGGGATGCGGTGCAGCTCTGTGGGTATGGATCAGAGGGTATGGAGAGAAGGCAGGTATAGGATACTGAGTTGAATGATCAGCCATGATCACATTGAATGGCGGTGCAGGCTCGAAGGGCCGAATGGCCTACTCCTGCACCTATTTTCTATGTTTCTATGTGGCTCGGAGCACTCGGCGGGCCGGATGATTACGGGAAAAAAAATCCGCCTGCGGGCCGGATGATTGCGGGTTACGGGCCGCATTCGGCCCGGGGGCCGCAGGTTGCCGAACCCCTGGTTTACACCTGCACTGGTGTAAAGCACTTTGGTCAATGAGAGTTGTTTTTAAATGTACTATAAAAAAAGATTGACCTCGGTGCACGTGTCAATAAACTAAACTAAACAAAAGGAATCCCCTTTGTTCCAGTGGGTTTGAGTCGCTGAACCAGGCCGTGAGGCCGTCAACGTGCTCTCTACTGTACACCTGTGGGGTATTTGTTGACAAAATGAGGCATCTTCAGCTTCTAAAGCACTAGAGGTGTTCATAGATTCTAGGAGCAGAATTAGGCCATTCGGCCCAACATGTCTACTCCGCCATTCAATCATTGGCTGATCTTTCTTTCCCTCTCAACACCATTCTCCTGCCTTAGAAACGTAGAAATATATAAAATAGGTGCAGGAGTAGGCCATTCGGCCCTTCGAGCCAGCACCGCCATACAATATGATCATGGCCGATCATCCAAAATAAGTACCCCGTTCCTGCTTTTTCCCCATATCCCTTGATTCCGTTAGCCCCAAGAGCTAAATCTAATTCTCCCCACGGGCCTTCTCCCCATAACCCCTGTCAATCCCCGCCTTAAAAATATCCATTGACTTGGTCTCCATAGCCATCTGTGGCAAAGAATTCCACAGATTCACCACCCTCTGACTAAAGAAATTTCTCCTTATCTCCTTCCAAAAAGAACGTCCTTTAATTCTGAGGCTGTGACCTCAAGTCCTAGACTCTCCCACTAGTGGAAACATCCTCTCCACATCCACTCTATCCAAGCCTTTCATTATTCTGTACGTTTCAATGAGGTCCCCCCTCATTCTTCTAAACTCCAGCGAGTATAGGCCCAGTGCTGACAAACGCTCATCATATGTTAACTCCTGGATTTCCAGGAATGAGGATTTCCTGGAATGTATGCGGGATAGTTTTCTCAACCTGCATGTGGAGGAACCAACGAGAGAGCAGGCTATTCTAGACTGGGTATTGAGTAATGAGGAAGGGTTAGTTAGCAGTCTTGTTGT
Source organism: Raja brachyura (assembly GCA_963514005.1). The sequence goes on along the minus strand of OY740797.1, from coordinate 4,569,555 downwards.
GCGTGGCCCCTTGGGCAAGAGTGACCATAATATGGTTGAGTTCTTCATTAGGATGGAGAGTGACAAAATTAAGTCAGAAACAAGGGTTCTGAACTTGAACAAAGGTAACTTTGAAGGTATGAGATGTGAATTGGCCAAGATAGACTGGCAGGTGATTCTTAAAGGGTTGACAGTGGATGTGCAATGGAAGGTATTTAAAGACTGCATGGATGAAGTACAAAAGTTGTTCATACCAGTTTGGCAAAAGAATAAATCGGGGAAGGTGGTGCATCCATGGATAACAAGGGAAATCAGGGATAGTATAAAAACAAAAGATGAGGCATATAAATTTGCCAGAAAAAGCAGCCTACCGGAGGACTGGGAGAAATTCAGAATGCAGCAGAGGAGGACAAAGGGCTTAATTAGGAAAGGGAAAATAGATTATGAAAGGAAACTGGCAGGGAACATAAAAACTGACTGCAAAAGTTTTTATAGATATGTGAAGAGAAAGAGACTAGTTAAAACAAATGTTGGTCCCTTGCAGTCAGAAACAGGTGAATTGATCATGGGGAACAAGGACATGGCAGACCAATTGAATAACTACTTTGGTTCTGTCTTCACTAAGGAAGACATAAATAATCTGCCGGAAATAGCAGTGGAACGGGCGTCAAATAAGATGGAGGAACTGAGTGAAATCCAGGTTAGCCGGGAGGTGGTGTTGGGTAAATTGAACGGATTGAAGGCCGATAAATCCCCAGGGCCAGATAGTCTGCATCCCAGAGTACTCAAGGAGGTAGCCACAGAAATAGTGGATGCATTAGTGATAATTTTTCAAAATTCCTTAGATTCTGGAGTAGTTCCTGAGGATTGGAGGGTAGCTAATGTAACCCCACTTTTTAAAAAAGGAGGGAGAGAGAAAGCGGGGAATTACAGACCAGTTAGTCCAATATCGGTAGTGGGGAAACTGCTAGAGTCATTTATTAAAGATGGGATAGCAGCGCATTTGGAAAGTGGTGAAATCATTGGACAAAGTCAGCATGGATTTACGAAAGGTAAATCATGTCTGACAAATCTGATAGAATTTTTTGAGGATGTAACTAGTAGAGTGGATAAGAGAGAACCAGTGGATGTGTTATATCTAGACTTTCAGAAGGCTTTCGACAAGGTCCCGCATAAGAGATTAGCATACAAACTTAAAGCACACGGTATTGGGGGTTCAGTATAGATGTGGATAGAGAACTGGCTAGCAGACAGGAGGCAAAGGGTAGGAGTAAACGGGTCCTTTTCAGAATGGCAGGCAGTGACTAGTGGGGTGCCGCAAGGCTCAGTGCTGGGACCCCAGCTATTTACAATATATATTAATGATTTGGACGAGGGAATTCAATGCCACATCTCCAAATTTGCAGATGATACCAAGCTGGGAGGTATAGTTAGGTGTGAGGAGGATGCTTGGAGGCTGCAGGGTGATTTGGATAGGCTGAGTGAATGGGCAGATGCATGGCAGATGCAGTATAATGTGGATAAATGTGAGGTTATCCACTTTGGTGGCAAAAACATGAGGGTAGACTATTATCTGAATGGTGGCAGATTAGGAAAGGGGGAGATGCAACGAGACCTGGGTGTCATGGTACACCAGTCATTGAAAGTAGGCATGCAGGTGCAGCAGGCAGTGAAGAAAGCAAATGGTATGTTAGCATTCATAGCGAAAGGATTTGAGTATAGGAGCAGGGAGGTTCTACTGCAGTTGTACAGGGTTTTGGTGAGGCCACACCTGGAGTATTGCGTACAGTTTTGGTCTCCAAATCTGAGGAAAGACATCCTTGCCATAGAGGGGGTACAGAGAAGATTCACCAGACTGATTCCTGGGATGTCAGGACTTTCATATGAGGAAAGATTGGATAGACTCGGCTTGTACTCGCTGGAATTTATAAGATTGAGGGGGGATCTTATAGAAACTTACAAAATTCTTAAGGGGTTGGACAAGCTAGATGCTGGAAGATTGTTCCCGATGTTGGGGGAGTCCAGAACAAGGGGTCACAGTCTAAGGATAAGGGGGAATTCCTTTAGGACCGAAATGAGGAAAACATTCTTTACACAGAGAGTCGTGAGTCTCTGGAATTCTCTGCCACAGAAGGTAGTTGAGGCCAGTTCATTGGCTATATTTAAGAGGGCGTTAGATGTGGCACTTGTGGCTAAAGGGATCAGGGGGTATGGAGAGAAGGCAGGTACGGGATACTGAGTTGGATGATCAGCCATGATCACATTGAATGGCGGTGCAGGCTCGAAGGGCCGAATGGCCTACTCCTGCACCTATTTTCTATGTTTCTATGTTTCTATGTAACTCATTTTGGTCTGAAACAAATAATTAATTTACTTCAACTCTGGCAGTAAAATGCATTAAATGAATGTTAATGTGTTAAATGAATGTTAAAGTGAAAACATGAAGTTGAGTTGAAGGGGAGAACGTGCAAACTCCGTCCAGGCAGTGCCCGCAGTCAGGATCGAACCCGGGTCTCTGGCGCTGTAAGGCAGCAACTCTACCGCTGCGCAGTCGTGCCGCCCCTGGAGAAAAGGAATAGGAGACGTATCGATCCTGAAAAATGTCACCCATTCCTTCTCTCCAGAGATGCTGCCTGTCCCACTGAGTTACTCCAGCACTTTGTGTCTATCTTTGGCGTAAACTAGCATCTACAGTTCCTTCCTCCACATTTTGTCCTACGCATTAAATATAATTTAATTTTCTTCAGATTTATAGTGCAATAAGAACCAATAGGAAAACATGAAATGAGAAAACATGAATTGAGGGAGTGCAGCGTAGGTTTACAAGGTTAATTCCCAGGATGGCGGGACTGTCATATGCTGAGAGACTGGAGCAGCTGGGCTTGTACACTCTGGAGTTTAGTAGGATGAGAGGAGACCTCATTGAAACATATAAGATTGTTAAGGGTTTGGACACGCTAGAGGCATGAAACATGTTCCCGATGTTGGGGGAGTCCAGAACCAGGGGCCACAGATTAAGAATAAGGGGTAGGCCATTTAGGACTGAAATGAGGAAAAACATTTTCACCCAGAGAGTTGTGGATCTGTGGAATTCTCTGCCTCAGAGGGCGGTGGAGGCCGGTTCTCTGGATACTTTCAAGAGAGAGCTAGATAGGGCTCTTAAAGGTAGCAGAGTCAGGGGATATGGGGAGAAGGCAGGAACGGGGTACTGATTGTGGATGATCAGCCATGATCACATTGAATGGCGGTGCTGGCTCGAAGGGCCGAATGGCCTACTCCTGCACCTATTGTCTGTTGTCTACTGTTCTTCCCTGCCCCACTTCCCAAACCAACCAACAATCTGCAGTTCCTTCCAACATGAAATGAGACCTTGTATGCTTTTATCTTCCTTTCTTATTTGGTTAGCAATATTTGCCCTTTCTAGACAAAAGATGTCATTCGGTATTGTCGACAGACAGGCCGGACAGTAAGCATCATTGTGCGATGATTGCTATTTGTTTAAGAGACTTCTCTCTGACCCACTGCTTTGACCTGGTATTCCGGTTTCTTTAATGTCCGATGCCTCGCTGACAGAAATGTGTGTGTGTGTTTTTTTATAAGGTTTCATTCATCTCATTTGATCAGCTCTGAGCAAAACTGACATCTCATCAAACTGAAAGGTATGTTTTTTCCGCCGGATCCATCAGCTTGTGGCATTTAAAAGGGCAAGGTTTCTGTAACACAAACGTATCCACCCACCCCTGCCTCTCGACGTCGCACTGACCTTTATTCCCTTGAATTGCCACTGTTGTGTTAATAATATTTCACATTTCCATCGGTCAGGGCAGGAAACTTCCACTGATTTTCAATGTGCATTTATTGGAGTGTTCAGCTATAAAATTTGTATTTCTTAACAGGAGGAAATTAGGAACTACATCCCAGGTTTATTTGTGGATTTTAAACCTTAAGTAGTGGTTATTTATTCTTATTTATTCATGCCCCATCCTTCGAGTGACATTTTGCAATTAAAATTGAACAAATGGGCGGCACGGTGGCGCAGCGGAAGAGTTGCTGCCTCGCAGCGCCAGAGACGGGGGTTCGATCCTGACCATGGGTGCTGTCTGTGCGGAGTTTGCACGTTCATCCCGTGACTGCGTGGGTTTGCCCCATGTGCTCTTGTTTCCTCCCACACTCCAAAGACATGCAGGTTTGTAGGCTAACCGGCTTTGGTGTAAAAATGGTGCAGAAATGTTGCCTCTCGGATTCCTGTTAAGTCATTCCCCTCTCATCTTAAACCTCTGCCCTCTGGTTCTTGAGTAAAAGACTCTGTGCATTCACCCTAACTATTCCCCTTATCAATTTGCACACCTCCACACCATCCCCGCTCATCCTCCTGCGCCCTAAGGAATAAAGTCCTAGCCTGTCCAACCTTTCCCTATATCTCAGGCCCTTTCATGTTCTACACTTTCCTCCCACACTCCAAAGATGTACAGGTTTGTAGATTCACTGGTTTGGTATAATTGCAAATTGTCCCTAGTTTGTGTAGGATACTGGTAGTGTACGGGGTGATGCTGGTTGGGGGGACTCGGTGGGCCGAAGGGCCTGTTTCCGCACCGTATCTCGAAATGAAACTTTATATTCAGTTTTGCCTCAACATAGAACCATTTGACAATTGCTGCCACATTGTGGGGAGAATCCCAGTGTTACGAGCATGTGTGCTGTGAGGCTGCATCAGAACCTTCAGCTTGTTTCATTTCAGTTCAGTTTAGTTTATTGTCACGTGTACCGAGGTACAGTGAAAAGGTTTTGTTGCGTGCTAACCAGTCAGCGGAAAGACAATACGTGATTACAATCGAGCCGTCCACAGTGTACAGTTACAGGATAAGGGAATAACGTTTAATGCAAGATAAAGCCAGCAAAGTCCGATCAAGGATAGTCCGAGGGTCACCAATGAGGTAGATAGTAGTTCAGCACTGCTCTCTGGTTGTGGTAGGATGGTTCAGTTGCCTGATAACAGCTGGGAAGAAACTGTCCCTGAATCTGGAGGTGTGTGTTTTCACACTTCTGTACCTCTTGCCCAACGGGAGAGGGGAGAAGAGGGAGTGGGCAGGGTGTGACTCGTCCATGATTGGAGAGATTTGGAGAGACAATGTCTTATTTTCTCTCCTCACTTTCTGCTGCAATGGATGAATGTCTGGCATGCCATCCATTTCTTAATGAACCAAGCGTTGACTCAAATGTCTATGCGAGGTTTAAATGAAGATGCCAGTCTGAAAGAAAGTCATTTAATTTTAATCTTAACTCTTTGATAAATGGTATCAGATGCAATTAGCTTTAGTTGTCCACAGTGTACAGATACAGGATAAAGGCAATAACGTTTAGTGCAAGATAAAGATCGATTAGAGATAGTTCGAGGGTCTCCAATGAGGTCAATAGGAGGTCTGGATCGCTCTCTAGTTGGTGATGAGATGGTTCAGTTGCCTGATAACTGCTGGGAAGAACTTTATTTAATTGAGTCATTGACATGAAACTCATGATAGCTTTATAATTCACAGAATCACTTAATCAAATGGAATAATATTTGACAAAATCAATAATAATGGCTCATATTATCAAGTTAAGGAGAAAATATCTATAATGGGCACACTATCAGCCTTTAGTATCATTATGCAAAATAGTTCCATTTTAGCTTAGTTTCGAGATAAAGCACAGAAACAGGCCCTTCGGCCCACCGGGTCAGCATCGACCAGCAATCCCCGCACATTAACACCCACCAGGAACAATTTTTACATTTTCCAAGCCAATTATCTGACAAACCTGCACGTCTTTGCAGTGTGGGAGGGAACCGGAGATCTTGAAGAAAACCCATGCAGATCATGTGGAGAATGTAAAACTCTGTACAGACAGCACCCGTAATCGGGATCGAGCCCGGGTCTCCGGTGCTGCATTCACTGCAAGGCAGCAACTCTACCGCTGCGCCACCGTGACCGCCACGTGTGAGGTGTTTCTCTAGTTTGTTCAGAGGACAAGTAATAAATACGATTGAAAGACAAATACTGCTTTCCAACTAATTAACAGAAAATAATACTGTGCTCGCCATTTTGGTGACCATGATTTATAGAAGCGGTGGAGTTGCACAGTGGCGCAGTGGTTGACTCGCTGCCATACGGCGCCAGAGACCCGGGTTCGATCCTGACTACGGGTGCTGTCTGTATGGAGTTCTCCCTCGTGGGTTTTTTTCCAGGTGCACCGGTTTCCTTCCACACTCTAAAGACGTGCAGGTTTGCAGGTTAATTGGCTTTGGTAAAGTTGTAAATTGTCCCCAGTGACAGTTGGATTGTGTGCATGTGCGGGGATCGCTGGTCAGCGTGGACTTGGTGGGCCCAAGGACCTGGTTGCGTGCTGTATCTCTAAACAGGAATTAAATTAAAAAGTCATTGCTATATTTAGGTATGTTGCAAAACTTACCTTTAGCGGCGCTGCAGTTCTGCCGCTCCCCGTGTGCGTGACTTTGGCGCCTTTCAGAGGGGTGCGGGCTTAAAGTGCCGTTTTTCAACAGATTGGGATAATCGATGAATGTCGGGCGATTTAGTTGCGGAAGAAAAATCGCTCCGACATTTCATCAATGAAGGTATTTTTAAAGTACTCTAGATTCTTTATTAACTAGAGTAATTTAAAAATCACCTTCAAAAGCCGTGAGCACCGACAACCGGAAGGATTTTCCGTAGGGGAGAAAAAAAGGTAAATAGTTTATTTTTATATTAAAAGTTGGTTTTTCGGGAGGATTTAATAATATTTTTATGTTGCGAAATGGGGTCCCAAAAAATGTATGAACAAAAAGTATTTTTCCCCCCGACTTCACCGCTAACCGCAACGTTCCAATCCACCGCATTCCACTAAAACCCACTCGCTAGTTGATTTAAATGGCCATTAATTTACAGGAATCAAACACTAAATTCCTTCTATTTGGCCCAGAAATTCATGAAAATGAGATTTAAAAATTATGTTATATTGTGGATTATTGTGTGAATGTTCTTTGGACACTTAGGCAATTTTTAAAAAGTTTATCTTTTCTTAAGAAATGGATAGATGTTTAGATCTACTCATTGAATTTTGTAATTAGCTACAATTAGATAACTAACTAATTATATGCTTTAATTTCAGGTAATCCAAGTAAGATTGTTTAATATTTGTTTCAGAATGCTTCAATCTATAATAACTGAAAATTTCATTGAGTTCTCTTAATTTTTAAGAAAGTTATGGGCTTTTAACTTTTCCAGATCACAGCTTTTGAGTTAAGTCAATTGAAAGGCAATGGGGAGCAAGATGCTAATTTCCGAGTATGAAAATGGCCATAACTTTCTTAATACTGAAGATATGAAAGTAAATTAGGTGTCAAATTAAACTTCTTTTTATGCTTTATCTGATGGGATAAATTGCAGACTTGATTTTTTAAATCTCAAAATTTTGTAACATTGCTACTATATTATTACATAACGGACCATTTGTAGATCATCAACATTATTTACACTTGGAGTCACATAGCACAGATACAGGCCCTTCGGCCCAACTCATCCATGCTGAACCATCCTACCAACAACTACAGTCCTGAACTACTATCGACCTCACTGGAGGCCCTCAGACTATCTTTGATCGGACTTTACTGGACTTTATTTTGCACTAAACGTTATTGGCGTTATTTCCCTTTATCGTGTATCTGTTTGGCGAAATCACCCGAGGCAGATCGAATGTCAGCGAAACGTAATTCCCTGACGAGCTCATTGCGTTTTACAATGGACAATAGACAATAGGTGCAGGAGTAGGCCATTCGGCCCTTGGAGCCAGCACCGCCATTCAATGTGATCATAGCTGATCATCCCCAATCAGTACCCCCTTCCTGCCTTCTCCCCATATCCCCTGACTCCGCTATCTTTAAGAGCCCTATCCAGCTCTCTCTGGTCAATATAGTTGCCTGATGACAGCTGGGAAGAAACTGTCCCAGAATCTGGAGGTGTGCGTTTCCATACTTCTGTACCTCTTGCCTGACGGGAGGGGGAGTGACCAGGGTGTGACTGGTCCTTGGTTAAGCTGCTGGCTTTGGCGAGGCAGCGTGAAGTGTTTGAATCATCAGCAACAATGCAAAGTGCTGGAAGAACTCAGCGGGTCAGGCAGCATCTGTGGAGGGAAATGGACACTCGACGTTCCGGGTCAGGACCCGTCTTCGGACTTTAACCTCGACCCAAAACATCGGCGAGTCCATTTCTCTCCACAGACGCTGCCTGACCCGCTGATTCCTCCAGCACTTTGCCTCTTTGCTGACAGTCAAAGCATTTGTTCAGCCACAGCTTCTGAAACTATGTCTCGAACCCAAAACGTCACCCATTTCTTCTCTCCGGAGATGCTGCCTGTCCCGCTGAGTTACTCCAGCATTTCAAGAGTTCAAGAGAGTTTATTGTCATGTGTCCCTGATAGGGCAATGAAATGCTTGCTTTGCTTCAGCACAACAGAACATAGTAGGCATTGACTACAAAACAGATCAGTGTGTCCATATACCATACATCAATATATACACACATGAATAAATAAACTGATAAAGTGCAAATAAACAGATAATGGGTTATTAATGTTCAGAGTTTTGTCTGAGCCAGGTTTAATAGCCTGATGGCTGTGGGGAAGTAGCTATTCCTGAACCTGGACGTTGCAGTCTTCAGGCTCCTGTACCTTCTACCTGAAGGTAGCAGGGAGATGAGTGTGTGGCCAGGGTGGTGTGGGTCCTTGATGATGCTGCCAGCCTTTTTGATGCAGCGACTGCGATAGATCCCCTCGATGGAAGGAAGGTCAGAGACGATGATGAACTGTGCAGTGTTTACTACTTTTTGTAGTCTTTTCCTCTCCAGAGCGCTCAAGTTGCCGAACCAAGCCACGATGCAACCGGTCAGCAAGCTCTCTACTGTGCACCTGTAGAAGTTAGAGAGAGTCCTCCTTGACAAACCGACTCTCCGTAATCTTCTCAGGAAGTAGAGGCGCTGATGTGCTTTCTCGATGATTGCATCCGTGTGCTGGGACCAGGAAAGATGTGTCTATCCTCTGAAAATTGCCTGAAGTCCTCAAAATCCACTGCCTGTACTTGTACTGACCTGGCTGTCCCTGGAATGAGATTTTAAAATCCTGCTCCAATATTTCACAAGGGGGGAGTTTGGTTTATGTTTTAGCTATAGATTTAACTAACAAGCAGAGAGAGTAATCTGCCTTCAACAATGCGGGGTTGTAAGGCGTTTAGTGTTGACTTGCTACAACAGGGGTGTTAATTGGCTGCAATTATTTTTCCCTTTGCAGGATTAAATATTGATTCTCCTTTGTAGTTCTGCCTTCTGCTGACATCCATACACCGTTAATGAGAGGCAGCAACCTGTGTTAATGTTCGGGTGACAAATCAATTGTCGCAGAAAATAATGTATTTAAACCGATGCCATCGTCAGGGTCAATGGGGAAAAATATACTTCCCACGGGAGAGTTTTTCATTCAGTCCACTGAATTGTTGCATAGTCCCACCACCAAAATCATTCATTTATGTGAAGATGGCATAAATACAGGCGTGTTCTTGTATTTCGTAAATTCTCTTTGACTGCAGTCATAACCGACTCTCCGTGATATTAGATGACACCGTGACCCACGAGATCGTAAATGGCTCGATTGTAATCATGTATTGTTTCATTTAGACAAAAGTGCTGGAGAAACTCAGCGGGTGCGGCAGCATCTATGGAGCGAAGGAGATAGGCAACGTTTCGGGCCGAACTCCTTCAGGCTGATGAAATTCAGTTCAGTTCAGAGATACAGCGTGGAAACAGGCCCTTCAGGCCACAAAGTCCGCACACTAACTCTATCCTACACACACTAAGGACAGTTTACATTTAACACCAAGCCAATTAACCTACAAACCTGCACGTCTTTGGAGTGTGGGAAGAATCCGAAGATCTGGAAGAAAATCCACATGGTCACGGGGAGAACGTACAAACAATAGACAACAGGTGCAGGAGTAGGCCATTCGGCCCTTCGAGCCAGCACCACCATTCAATGTGATCATGGCTGATCATCCACAATCAGTACCCCGTTCCTGCCTTCTCCCCGTATCCCCTTGACTCCACTATCTTTAAGAGCTCTATCTAACTCTCTCTGAAAGCATCCAGAGAATTGGCCTCCACTGCATTCTGACGCAGACAATTCCACAGATTCACAATTCTCTGGGTGAAAAAGTGTTTCCTCATCTCCATTCTAAATGGTCTGCCCCTTATTCTTAAACTGTGGCATCTAGTTCTGGACTCCCCCAAACTCCGTGCAGACAGCGCCCGTAGTCAGGATCGAACCCGGGTTGCAGCCGCTGCAAGGCAGCGACTCTACCGCTGCGCCACCGTGCCGCATTAACTTTGTCTTTCAGCTGACTAGTTAGTACGAAACAAAAGCTTCATCCTGCTCCTATCGCTTATTAATTATATTGCCACATACCAGGTTTTGTTCAAACCACATAAAAACATGGAATTAAAAATCCACATCATTTAATCTCTTCAATCTCCTTCAGGGGACTGTTTGCTACACAGGGCTACAACACGGAAACAGGCCATTCGGCCCACTGTGTCCGCGCTGACAGGCGATCCCCGCTCACTAACACTATCCTATACACACACACACACACACACACACACACACACACACTAGGGACAATTTACAATCTTACCGAAGCCAATTAGCCTGCAAACCTGTACGTCTTTGGAGTGTGGGAGGAAACCGAAGATCTCGGAGAAAACCCGCGCAGGTCGCGGGGAGAACGTACAAACTCTGTACAAACAGCGCCCGTAGTCGGGACCGAACCCGGGTCTCTGGTGCTGTGAGGCTGCAACTCTACCGCTGCGCCACCGTGCTGCAACACATTACCAAGGGTGTTGGTGGTGGAGGTAAATACTGCACAACAGCGGGGTTTAAGAGGCCGTTAGATGGATATCTGGGGAATGGAGGGATATGGATCACATGGACATCCAGGAAATGGCACATGGATATGTAGGGAATGGAGGGATATGGATCACGTGCAGGCAGATAAGAGTTGGTCTTGGCACTGCGTTCAGCACGGACATTGTGGGCCGAAGAGCCTGTTCCTGTGCTATACTGTTCCATGCTCCATCGTCTAAATGGTGCCATACAGTCTCAATAATTTTACCAGGAGATAAAAAAAGACTTTTGCAGTCATTCCTTAATTCAATAATCCACAGATTAAAAACATTCCAATTCCCTCACTCCTTCTAACTTCCGTCTGCAACTATGTCAAACAAAATCGCATGCCTCCCTGTTTATTATCTGACTAATATTCATTGGAGAATATCATCATTGATCCAGTCGGATGATGTGGTGTAGACCTATTTATGAACAACCCAATTTAATTTTCTCCCAATACTATGTCAGTGAATATACTTTCATAACTTGACAATAAACTGCACCCACAGCTTTTACACATCCAATTGAATTCTGCGTTGAATTATTATTTCACATTAACCGCTGGCATCACACACTATCTACAGCATTTCCACAGATAAATTCTTGTAGGTCGCTGAAATTTTCAGATAAGTCATTTTTTAATATCCCAAGGATGATTTACAGAAGCCAATTAACCTACAAACTTAAGACTCTATTGCTGAAACAGGCCCTTCGGCCCACCGAGTCCGTGCCAACCAGCGATCACCCCGTACACTGGAACTATCCTACACACACTAGGGACAGTTTAGAATATTTACCGGCCAATTAACCTACAAACCTGTACTTCTAAGGAGTGTGGAAGGAAACCGGAGCAGCCAGATGAAGCCCACACGGTCACGGGAGAACGTGCAAACTCCGTACGGGCAGCACCCAAGGTCAGGATTGAACCCGGGTCTCTGGCGATGTGAGGCAGCAACTCTACCGCTGCGCCACCGTGCCACCCCTAGTAGATAGTTCAACTAAGGAAGGGCCTGGATTTGACCTTTGTTTAGACAGATGGAATTAAATCCATTGCAAGGTGATATATTCTGCCGAGTCAAATAGGGACCGGGCATACCTGGCAAATAGTAGGCACTGAGGAATGGTGATGAACAGAGTGGCCAAGATGCCCAAGTTCTTGGTTCCCCACAAGTGACAAAACAGGTGGAGTGTGCGGTGAAGAAGGCTTATGACAAGCTTGAGGCACAATGGCACAGCAGGTAGAGCCACTGCCTAACAGCGCCAGAGACCCGGGTTCAATACTGACCTCGGGTACTGCCTGTGCGGAGTTTGCACGTTCTCCCTGTGATCATGTGGGTTTTCACCGGGTGCTCCGGTTTCCTCCCACATCCTAAAGACGTGCGGGTTTGTGGTTTCATTTGCCCTCGTGTGTAGGGAGTGGATGTGAAAGGGGGATGACATGGAACTAGTGTGAACGGGTGATCGATGGTCGGTGTGGACCCAATGGGCCAAAGGGCCTGTTTCCATGTTAGACACTAAACAATGCCTCACTCTGCACAGCACCAGGCAAGTTTGGCCGGCTAACAGGATACAAAGTGAGTGCATGACTGATCTCTCTTTACTTGCCAAGATGTGATGAGTGGTGTGTCCTAGGGATTATTATCAGGTTGTCAACATTTTATAATTGTTATTAATGACTTGGATAACAGATTTACAGGTGTATTTGTAAAGTTAGCTGATGACGCAATAAACAGGTAAGGAAAGATGTTACGTAGGAAAGGGCATTAGGAGGCCACAAGGGGATATAGAAAGATCAAATTAGTGGGCAAATATTTATTGTTAGAGTCGTTGCAAACAGGCACGGAAATTGCTATAAAAACTTGCGGCGGACACAATTTCTTGGCGGCCGCGCGCGCTCATGCACACATACGCGAGGCTTCGGCCGTGGGCCCTGTGGACGGTAACATCAGGAGCTGACTTGGTTGGTGACCGACTCCCAACTCCAGCAACAGCAGCTTTGTCCGCCCCGAATCGTGGGGCTTGAATCGGCCCGTTCACGGGGTCTTTCATCGACTGGCGGGGGCTTCAAAAACGGGAGCCTCGATCGCCTCGATGCACCAGTTTGATTTTAAGCCGCACCGGGCGCTGAAAGGCCCCGTGAACAAGCCAATTCAGCCTTTAGAAAGCGTCTGATGAAGTCCGGATTACAAAACATGGGGGGTGATCGTCCCCCACATCTCAAAGCAGGGGGGGGGAGCGTGTCCCCCTGTGTCCCCCCCCCCCCCCCAGGATTTCCGCCCTTGGCTGCAAGAGAACAGGTCAGGGGCAACATTGTGTCGGCCCTGGTGAAATAGTGAGGGATGGTGGTGTTGTACGTTGTAAGTTGAATTGGCCCGTTCGCAGGGCCTTTCATCGCCCGGCGGAGGCTTCAATATCGGGAGCCTCGATCGCCGTTTGACTGCCTGAAGTCAAATGGAGAAGTAGCAAGGAAAAGATAAGGCTTTTTTAACCTTCCATCACAGCGAGGAGGTGGCTGGAGGAGTGTCACTGTGATGGATGTTTGTGTTAAATTGTGTTTAACTGAGAGTTTTGTTGCTTTTTTTTAGTTATGACTGCATGGTAACAACATTTCGTTCAAACTTGTTTTTGAATGACAAATAAAGAAAATCATTTCAAATCGAAGCACAAATTAGTCGTGTGAAAACACCAGGATAAGCCCTCAACCAAGAAAACCCAGCCCAAGGCCACAGTAGTATCTAAATGTCTTACACACACTTATGATAAGGACAATAACTAACCCCATGTGCAATAATAAGCCACCTACATGTCAGCAAGCACATAAAAACGAATCCTGTAGATGCCAGTGGGGTTATCAAGTGGGCACCTCCATTCACTGGTGTTTCGTTGAGTTAGGCCCACAACCCCTCAGGAAGGCCCAACAGTTGGTTCTGACATCCCCCCCTAAACACCTGCTTTCACTGCCTATGCCACCAGTAAAGGTAACCAAAGATGCACTCAAACAAATGCAAACACTCGCACATCATTGAGTGATGACTCCACATTCTGGTGCTGAGGGACCACTGTGCTCCCCAGTCTGGTAGACCACCCAGGTCTCCTTGGGCGGGGCTTGGTCAGGGACCTCCCCTCCACCCTGCCCGCCCTGGGTGACCCTGCCCACCCTGGGTGACCCTGCCCACCCTGGGTGACCCTGCCCGCCCTGGGTGACCCTGCCAGGGGCACAGCTCCACACCGGTCAGCGCTCAGCATCTCAGGCACTCAAACTTGTCCACCAAGACAAGGAGGTGACCACCCTCACAATTTTGGTTGAGTTTAGTTTATTGTCATGTGTACCGAGGTACAGTGAAAAACTTTTGTTGCCGAGTAGGAAAAGATAACAGATGCAACGAGACCTGGGTGTCATGGTACACCAGTCATTGAAGGTAGGCATGCAGGTGCAGCAGGCAGTGAAAAAAGTGAATGGTATGTTAGCATTCATAGCAAAAGGATTTGAGTATAGGAGCAGGGAGGTTCTACTTCAGTTGTATAGGGTCTTGGTGAGACCACACCTGGAGTATTGCGTACAGTTCTGGTCTCCAAATCTGAGGAAGAGCATTATTGCCATAGAGGGAGTGCAGAGAAGGTTCACCAGACTGATTCCTGGGATGTCAGGACTGTCTTATGAAGAAAGACTGGGTAGACTCGGTTTATACTCTCTAGAATTTAAGAGATTGAGTGGGGATCTTATAGAAACTTACAAAATTCTTAAGGGGTTGGACAGGCTAGATGCAGGAAGATTGTTCCCGATGTTGGGGAGGTCCAGGACAAGGGGTCACAGCTTAAGGATAAGGGGAAAATCCTTTAGGACCGAGATGAGAAGGACTTTTTTCACTCCTTGAGTGGTGGGTCTCTGGAACTCTCTGCCACAGAGGGTAGTTGAGGCCAGTTCAGCCCTTGTGGCTAAGGGGATCAGAGGGTATGGAGAGAAGGCAGGTACAGGATACTGAGTTGGATGATCAGCCATGATCACATTGAATGGCGGTGCAGTCTCGAAGGGCCGAGTGGCCTACTCCTGCACCTAATTTCTATGTTTCTAAGTTTCTATGTTGCGTGCTAACCAATCAGCGGAAAGACAATACATGATTACAATCGAGCCGTCCACAGTGCACAGATACATGATAAGGGAATAACGTTTAGTGCAAGATAAAGTCCAGTAAAGTGCGATCAAAGATAGTCCAAGGGTTGATGGGAGGTCAGGACCGCTCTCCAGCTGATGAGAGAGCGGTCAGTTGCCTGATTAGAGTCGGGAAGAAACTGTCCCTGAATCTGGAGGTGTGCGTTTTCACACTTCTGTACCTCTTGCCCCATGGGAGAGGGGAGAAGGGGAGTGACCGGGGTGAGACTGGTCCTTGATGATGCTGCCGGCCTTGCCGAGGCAGCGTGAGGTGTAGATGGAGTCGATGGAAGGGAGGTTGGTTTGCGTGATGGTCTGGGCTGTGACATTTTTAATACCACATCGCCACCGGAAGCCTCTTACATTTTTTCTCCTTTGGCAGACTGTCCTGACACATTGTTGATTTTATCATCTCATAAAGATGACGCTCTTTTAATAGGGAGAAATTTATAGTTCATTGTAAATCTCTTAATGTAGTCTAACCGTACATTCTGTATTGGTCTCTGTAGCTGTGAGAACAGAATAAATAGAAGCAGGATAAGGCCATTCAGCCCTTTATAACTGCTGGCCCGTTCAATAACATCCTGATCAATCCTTTACCTCAGTGCTACGTTCATGTACTAATGCCCCTGCACCACAGGCGATTTTTTAGGCAACTACAGGCGACAAGGCCACATGGTCACCGGGGTGTCGCCTGTACGGTCTCCTCAGTCGCCCAAAGAATCGTGGCGTTTTTCTGGTCGCCACTAGATGTTCAAAACTTTTCGGCAACAGTCGGAGACCGTGAGCTTGTCGTAGCTTGACTTCTCCTGACGTAGGTTTTTGCTGGCGCTGACTTCCATTGGCGACTACCTACGTCAACCGGCGACAGGCACCGGCGACTGAGTTGTCGTAGCGTGTCGCAGGTGGACGTAGGCTGTCGTAGGTGTGGACGTGGGTGGACGTCCCAATGGGTCGCCGGTTGTCGGTAGCTTGCCGTAGCTTGGTGGGAGGTTGTTGCAGACATTGTCGTAGACATTGTTGTAGGGGGGGGTCGAGTCACCAGTTTTTCGGCGACCTGCTACGACTATGACAGTCGCCTAAGTGGGACAGGCCCATAACTCCATACCCAATGATTTTGAAAGTCCAATGGGTATGGACTTTCATTCTGGTTTATCTTCCCCTATTCTGCAAGTTTACATCCTCAAAAAGCTCCATCAGATTTATCAGTGATTGTCCTCCAATAACTCTACAGTGTTTCTGCCAAACCCCTTTGTTATATTCGCTGTCTCATGTCATCACATTCTTATTAATAGATGCCAATTCTTTCCATACTGCTGGTATAAGACCAGAAGTAGAATTAGATGGTGTAAAATTATGCCATTCGGCCCATCGAGCCTGCTCTGCCATTTGTTAGTAGACAATAGACAATAGGTGCAGGAGGAGGCCATTCGGCCCATCGAGCCAGCACCGCCATTCACTGTGATCATGGCTGATCATCCACAATCAGTACCCCATTCCTGCCTTCTCCCCATATCCCCTGACTCTGCTATTTTTAAGAGCCCTATCTAGCTCTCTCTTGAAAGTATCCAGAGAACCGACCTCCACCGCCCTCTGAGGCAGAGAATTCCACAGATTCACCACTCACTGTGTTTCCTCGTCTCTGTTCTAAATGGCTTACCCCTTATTCTTAAACTGTGGTCCCACTTCTTCAGGTTGAGCCCGCAACGTGCCACTGCAGTGCGGAGGCGGTTTAGGGCTTTCCAGATAGTATTAAGGCAGGTGGTGTCCTGGTGCCATCTGTTGCTTGGTTCTGGTGCCTGGCGAGGTTGGCTCGAGTTCCATGAAGCTGTTCCGACTCTTCAGGCGTTTCTTGGCATGTTGGAGATTGTGCAAGGGGTGGCGGGGAGCGTTGAAGCGTTCTACTGCAGCTGACCGATCGCGTCTTCGAGATGGTTCGTCGATGCCGGCCAGCCCGTACAGGTGTTCGACCTTTGTCTGCGTCAGGCATTCTGTGGTTTTCCTGCGGCAAGTTCATCTTGGGTGCAAACCAGCATCTGCAGTTCCTTCCCACACAGGGAATTGAATTGAATTGAATACTTTGTCACAGGGAAATTCTTTGCTTGCGTGCCCGAGGTATGCAAATGGTTGCCCATAAAGGGCGCTTACAAGGTTACAAAGTCCCCCCCCCCATCCCATTGCTCCAGGTTCCCCTTTGCCCCCTCCCCCACAGCAGTCCCCCCAGCCAGGTCCCCACTGCTCCTTCCAGCAGGAATGGCAATGTCAGTGTATCCTGTTAGCGGGCGATGACAGTTGAAGTCCACTACACCGGGCAGCTGCAGAAGCGAATGTCAGAGCGACCATTTTATTGCAGCTTCAGCCATGGTTGTTCTGGGCTTAATGAGGGGAAAGCTTCTGATGGGCCATCACAGCTGTGACAGCAATTACACAAGACCTTTCCAAGGCCAAGACAGACTGTAGCACTGTGAGCCGTTCTGCCTTCATGTGCAGGCCATAAAGAAATGGAGAGGGAGGGGACAAGGTTGGAGTCCAAATCTGCAAAATAATTTTATTTTAATTTTTAAATTTAGAGTTACAGCGTGTAAAAAGGCCCTTCGGCCCACCGAGCCCGCACTGACCGAACATTAACACTATCCTGCACACACTTTATACTTGTACCAACAATACAAACTCAAGCCAATTAACCTACAAACCTGCACGTCTTTGGAGTGTAGGAGGAAACCGAAGATCTCGGAGTAAACAGACGCAGGTCACGGGGAGAACGTACAAACTCCGTAAAGACAGCACCCATAGTTGAGATCAAACCTACATCTCTGGCGCTGCAGAGTCTAACAGTTTCTTAAACGTCGGGATAGTCCCTGCCCCAACTACCTCCTCTGACATACACCCACCGCCCTTTGTGTGAACATGTTACCCCTCAGATTCCTATTAAATCTCTCCCCCTTCACCTTGAACCTATGTCCTCTGGTCCTCTACTCCCCTACTTCCACAACTCTGGGCAAGGGACTGCCCGATCTATTCCTCTCATGAACCTGGACGTTCGGCGAGGAAACACTTTTTCTCACAGAGAGTTGTGAGTCTGTGGAATTCTCTGCCTCGGAGGGCGGTGGAGGCCGGTTCTCTGGATACCGTCAAGAGAGAGCCAGATAGGGCTCTTAACAAAGCGGAGTCAGGGGATATGGGGAGAAGGCAGGAACGGGGCACTGATTGGAGATGATCAGCCATGATCACATTGAATGGCGGTGCTGGCTCGAAGGGCCGAATGGCCTACTCCTGCACCTATTGTCTATTGTCTATTGTTACACTCTTCTGGCTGCTGCACTTTCTTCCTGATGGCGGGGGGTGGAATGAGAGCGTGGCCAGGGTTGGTGTGCGTGAAGTGATGTAACATATTGGATAGTTGGACCCCTCCTACGAGCTGTGCCCTCTGTTCTCTCCAAATTCATCAGTGCTTATTGTTTCTTAAACCTGCTCTTCGGAAGAAATCCAAACTTTGCTAATTGGGCTGGTTTCCTTGGTGTCTGATGCTTCACCATCTGCTACATGCTGTGTCTCCACTAACTGGTCTTCTACATGACAACACTTGGAACCAGCCCAGTGGTCTGAACCATACTGCTACCATCCTGCTGCACCTCTTGTCTCTTCCTGACATCCAGCTTGAAATTTTGCAAAGTTGCTCATTTTATATCTAACTTACTTCACTCTCTCTTGTCGATATATTTCTTCGTGTTGTTGATTTAGTTTAGGCGTTTTGGCTGAACATTGGGTTCTTCATTAGTGATACAAAATGTACTTAGGACGGCCCAGTGGCACAGATGGTGGAACGGCTGCCTAGCAGCGCCAGGTTCGATCCCGGCCTCGTGTGCTGTCTGTGCGGAGTTTGCGCGGAGTTCTCCCCGTGACCGCGTGGGTTTTTCCCCGGGTGCTCCAGTTTCTTCCCACTCTACAAATACGTACAAGGTTCGTAGGTAAATTGGCTTCAGTAAACATTGCAAATTGTCCCCAGCGCTAGTGTACGGGGTGATCGCTGGTCGCTGGTGGAGGCAGGTTCTCTGGATACTTTCAAGAGAGAGCTAGATACGACTCTTAAAGATAATGGAGTCAGGGGATATGGGGAGAAGGCAGGAACGGGGTACTGATTGGGGATGATCAGCAATGATCATGGTGAATGGCGGTGCTGGCTCGAAGGGCCGAATGGCCTGCTCCTGCGCCTATTGTCTGTTGGCACGGACTCGGTGGGCTGAGGGCTTGTTTCCGTGCTGGATCTCTAAACAAAACTAATCTGTGTATGGAAGCAAGCAGCGTGTACAATGAACATTATATTGTGTAACGTGTGAACAAGATCAATTCTCCTGTGTTAAATGGAATTGTGGTGAAAAGAGCGTGTGGGCCAATTGAATTCCTCGCCCTTGATGTCTTGCGTGGTTTCGCAGTGAAAGGGGCGACGTTTGATAATGCTGTTGGGCTTTTTAATAAAGTTAATGACGGTAAATAGAGTGTGATTAGACTATTTAACCAGGGCAACCTATACATATTCGAAATCTTGCAGATCTCATCAATATTCTGTTTTAGCAGCAGTAACATGGAATTAATATACGTGACAGACTTTGCAATTTGCTGTTGGTAATTATTAAGTCCGATATAATGACATTATTAGAGTCCGTTGAAAGCCCATAACTGACAGTGCATAATTCTATGCTGAGAGGATACAGGCCCTTCCGCCCAACGTGCCCACCCCGGCCAAAATGTCCAGCCTACACTAGTCCCACCTGGGTCCATATCCCTCCAAACCCGTCCTATCCATGTACCTGTCTAATTGACTCTTAAACGTTGCGATAGTCCTAGCCTCAACTACCTCCTCCGGCAGCTTGTTCCATACACCCACCACCCTTTGTGTGAAAAAGTTACCCCTCAGGTTCCTATTAAATCTCACCCCCTTCACCTTAAACCTATGTCCTCTGGTCCTCGATTCACCTACTCTGGGTGTGCGTCTACCCGATCTATTCTTCTCATGAGTTTGTACACCTCTATAAGATCACCCCTCATCCTCCTGCGCTCCAAGGGATAGAGACCCAGCCTGCTCAACCTCTCCCTGTAGCTCACACCCTCAGAGTAATTCATTCCAGATCATATTTACTTTCTAAGATAGGACAATTATTTTCTTTCAGTGAATTGTCTGGGAGATTCAGAATGAGACAGAGTGGGCTCCAATTTGTATCGATCTGACATGATAATGGTGAATAAGTTATGAACTGAAATGCAGAGGGAATATAGATCACATGACAGTCTCCCTCGCAGTCTGTTTGTATTCACCCTTTGTTATGTAAGGAAAATAAACATGTTGGACAAAGCCTTCAGGCAGAGGATGATTTGCTTCAGATTCACGGGTTAAGAAGTGGCTGCTGAGGCAAATGTGGGTCTTGCAGTCTACTACAGAAGTGTGGTATCGATGTGTGGTACAGAAGTTACGTTTAGTTTAGAGATACAGCGCGGAAACTGGCCCTTCGGCCCACCGGGTCCGCTCCGACAACTTTTACATTTACACCAAGCCAATAAGCCCACTAACCTGCGCGTCTTTGGAGTGTGGGAGGAAACCGAAGACCTCGGAGAAAACTCACGCGGGTCGCGGGGAGAACGTGCAAACTCCGTACTGACAGCACCCCGTAGTCGGGATCGAACCCGGGTCTCTGGTGCTGTGAGGCAGCAACTCGTGTTCCTGGGCCGCAAGTACTCGTTTCATTGTGTGATTGAGTGTGAACTCGAACATTACACTCCCGATGATAACAGGGACTCATTTATTAAGCTGTTCATGATGCGCAGGAAAGAGTGAGGGGTTTTGGCGCTTTAGGACTTTGCGGGATGGATTTTGTCCCCAGGATGGATAAAACCTAAAAAGAAACCAGTATAAGAACAGTTTTGACTAATTTAATGGCCCATCGAGAAAACTCCGACCAACAATCAACTCTTGCACTATCCTGCACACTAGGGGAAATTTACAATTTTTACCAAATGCCCATTAAATTACGAGCCTGTACGTCTTTGGAGTGTGGGAGGAGACCGGAGCACCCGGAGAAAACCCACGTGGTCACGGGGAGAATGTACAAACTCCACACAGCATCGCCAGAGACCCACACCACCCTGGCCACCCACTCATCTCACCCTTGCCATCAGGAGGAAGGTACAGGATTAGTTTAGATACAGCGCGGAAACAGGCCCTTCGGCCCACCGAGTCCGTGCCGACCAATGGTCTCTGCACACTAACACTACCCTACACACAAGGGATAAATTACAACTTTTACCGAAGCCAATTAACCTACAAACCTACACATCTTTGGAGTGCGGGAGGAAACCGGAGTGATTGGTGAAAACCCATGCGGTCACGGGGAGAACAGGATCGAACCTGGGTCTCTGGCGCTGTGAGGCAGCAACTCTACCGCTGCGCCATCCCATAGTCCCACCTGCCTGCCTTTAACCCATATCCTTCTAAACCTTTCCTATACATGAACCATTCCAAGTTTCCTTAACATTGTTATTGTACTAGCCTCGACTACATCCTCTGGCAGATCGTTCCATACACCCCCACCCTCTGTGTGGAAAAGTTGCCCCTCCGGTTCCTATTCCATCTTCCCCCCCTCACCTTACACCCATGTCCTTTGGTTCTTGATTCCCTCCCCTGAGTATAAGACTCTGCAAATTCACCTCAGATAGACACAAGATGCTGGGGTAACCCAGCGGGACAGGCAGCATCTCTGGAGAGAAGGAGTGGGTGACGTTTCGGTTCGAGGTCCTCCTTCAGACTGAGTCAGGGGAGTGGGAAACAAGAGATATGGAAGGGGAAGGGTTTGGGCACGTTAGAGGCGTGAAACACGTTCCCGATGTTGGGGGTGTCCAGAACCAGGGGCCACAGTTTAAGAATAAGGGGTACGCCATTTAGAACGGAGACGAGGAAACACTTTTTCACACAGAGAGTGGTGAGTCTGTGGAATTCTCTGCCTCAGAGAATTAGGGCGGTGGAGGCCAGTTCTCTGGATGGTTTCAAGAGAGAGCTCGATGGAGCTCTTAGGGATAGTGGAGTTAAAGGACATGGGGAGGAGGCAGGAACGGGGTACTGATTGTGGATGATCAGCCATGATCACATTGAATGGCGGTGCTGGCTCGAAGGGCCGAATGGCCCACTCCTGCACCTATTGTCTATTGCCTATTGGTAAGGTGTGAAAATCGAGAGATCAAAGGGGAAGAAGTTCAAGGAAACTGTGGGACAGATCATTGTTAGCTCGGGGAAGTTGATAACGATGCATAGGGTGTAGTGTTTAATCAGGAGGACAGGCAGCTTATTCACCTTATCTATTCCCCTCATGATTTGCAACTCCTCTATACGATCACCCCTCAGCCTCCCGTGCTCCATGGAATAAAGTCCTAAACGTTTGCTTGGTTTCCATTTATTTCATGCTTGCGTTCATGCACAACGCCACTTTCTTGTACTCAATCCATCTCCACTCACACTCTCTGTAAAACAATGTGGTTGATTCCCACCAGATCTCTGCATCTCATGCAATCCTGTCTTCACACAGAGAGTTGTGAGTGTGGAATTCTCTGCCTCAGAGGGCGGTGGAGGCCGGTTCTCTGCATACTTTCAAGAGAGAGCTAGATAGGGCTCTTAAAGATAGTGGAGTCAGGGGATATGGGGTGAAGGCAGGAACGGGGTACTGATTGGGGATGATCAGCCATGATCTAAATGGTGGCCGATTAGGAAAAGGGGAGATGCAGCGAGACCTGGGTGTCATGGTACACCAGTCATTGAAAGTAGGCATGCAGGTGCAGCAGGCAGTGAAGAAAGCGAATGGTATGTTGGCATTCATAGCAAAAGGATTTGAGTATAGGAGCAGGGAGGTTCTACTTCAGTTGTATAGGGTCTTGGTGAGACCACACCTGGAGTATTGCATACAGTTCTGGTCTCCAAATCTGAGGAAGGACATTATTGCCATAGAGGGAGTGCAGAGAAGGTTCACCAGACTGATTCCAGGGATGTCAGGACTGTCTTATGAAGAAAGACTGGATAGACTCGGTTTATACTCTCTAGAATTTAGGAGATTGAGAGGGGATCTTATAGAAACTTACAAAATTCTTAAGGGATTGGACAGGCTAGATGCAGGAAGATTGCTCCCGATGTTGGGGAGGTCCAGGACAAGGGGTCACAGCTTAAGGATAAGGGGGAAATCCTTTAGGACCGAGATGAGAAGGACTTTTTTCACACAGAGAGTGGTGGGTCTCTGGAACTCTCTGCCACAGAGGGTAGTTGAGGCCAGTTCATTGGCTATATTTAAGAGGGAGTTAGATGTGGCCCTTGTGGCTAAGGGGATCAGAGGGTATGGAGAGAAGGCAGGTACGGGATACTGAGTTGGATGATCAGCCGTGATCATATTGAATGGCGGTGCTGGCTCGAAGGGCCGAATGGCCTACTCCTGCACCTATTGTCTATTGTCTTCTTGTTACTTGAAGGATGCGAAATGCGTGGAGCAGAGACGTGTAGAGTGCTGCTGCATTGTGAACTCAGCGCCATGGTAACGCTGTATTTGAGCATAATGTAGTTATCAATCTATCGAGGAGAGCACAACACTTTCCAGATAATGAATCTGCTGTTTTTTTAATGGCTGCAATTATCAATAAGTTTTGTAAAGAACAGTGTGTGCTGTGATATCGACTCAATCAAAATGATCTTCATCGCTGATATTAAAGTTAAAATCCAGGAAAATATTTACATCCCTATTTGCGTCTCATTCAAGGGGACTGGGACATTTTTGAGTGTTTAGGTAAAAGACAGATAAATATACAGCTATGGAATCAGTTTGTTTTATTTAGTCATGCTGATTGCAAGACATATGTCAGCCTAGATGGTTGCTTCTAGATTCCACCGAATGTGACTGATTGAAGGATTCAGCGCAGAAACAGGCCCTTCGGCCCGGCGAGCCCACGCTGACCATCGATCACCCCGTGCATGTTCCCGATGTTGGGGGAGTCCAGAACCAGGGGCCACACACAGTTTAAGAATAAGGGGTAAGCCATTTAGAACGGAGACGAGGAAACACTTTTTCACACAGGGAGTGGTGAGCCTGTGGAATTCTCTGCCTCAGAGGGCGGTGGAGGCCGGTTCTCTGGATGCTTTCAAGAGAGAGCTAGATAGGGCTCTTAAAGATAGCGGAGTCAGGGGATATGGGGAGAAGGCAGGAACTGGGTATTGTTTGGGGAAGATCAGCCATGATCATATTGAATGGCGGTGCTGGCTCGATGGGCCGAATGGCCTACTCCTGCACCTGTTGTCTATTCGGTCTACACACTAGTTCTATGTTTTCCCACTTTCTCATCCACTTCCTACACACTAAAGACAATTTACAGAGGGCCAATTAACCTACAAACCCGCACGTCTTTGGCATGTGGGAGGAAACCGGAGATGTGTATAAAATCTTGAGAGGAATAGATCAGGTAGATGAACAGAGTGTCTTGTCCAGAGTAGGGGAATCGAGGACCAGAGGACATAGGTTCAAGGTAAAGGGGGAAAAGATTTAATAGGAATCTGAGGGATAAATTTTTCACACAAAGGGTGGTGGGTGTATGGAACAAGCTGCCAGAGAAGGTAGTTGACGCTGGGATTATCCCATCGTTTAATAAACAGTTAGACAGGTACATAGATAGTGAGAAGTAAACTCAGCACCATCTCCAGACATCACCGACGACCACCCTGTCCCCACAATATCAAGCAAGCGACCACCAGAGGCAGTCTGAAGAAGGGTTTTGGCCCGAAACGTTGCCTATCTCCTTCGCTCCATAGATGCTGCTGCACCCGCTGAGTTTCTCCAGCCTTTTTGTGTACCTTAGGTACCTGGAGAGGACAGGTTTGGAGGGATATGGACCAAGCACAGACGGATGGGACTAGTGTAGCTGGGACATGTTGGCCAGTGTGGGCAAGTTGTGGCGAAGGGCCTGTTTCCACACTGTGACTCTAAAAGCCTTTTCCCTACAACTATCAGGCTATTAAACACTACAACCTTCATTTAAGCTCTGAACTACATGGACTTTTTTGCAATATTATTGTTTGTTTTTACGTGTGTGTAAGTATGTATGTATATATTTTTTTAATTCAGTGTGTGTGTGTGTGTGTGTATATGTGTGTGTGTCTGTATATGTGTGTGTCTGTATATATGGAAGTTTATTTTCATGCTGTATCACACTATGACTCTATGGCTCTATGAAAACCCACGCGGTCACAGGGAGTACATGCAGACTCCACGCAGACAGCACCCGAGCTGCGAGGTATTTGACCAGCTTTTTGTTAAGCCTCTGGTTGGAAAGTTCCACCTGCCGTTCTCCCAATATTCTGCACGGTCACTGCATCTGGTGGTCGCTTGCTTGACATTGCGGGGACAGGGTGGGCGTCGGGGCGGTCAGGAGATGACGCTGAATTTATTTCTCTCTTGTAATCTCCAGTCAATAGTGTAGTGGCCCTGAGTATCTGGTCACACCGCTCCTTTACATGACTTTGCGTCGGATGCATTTGGAGAGTTGCCTGGAGTTCCGGTCACCACATTAGAGGAACAATGTGAAGGCTTTGGAGAGCGTGCAGAAGAGACTTTGCAGAATGCCGCCTGGATTATAGGGTAATATCTCTACCGAGATATTGGACAGACATGGATTGTTTTATCTGGAACATCGAAGACTGAGGAGAGACCTGATTGAGGTCTAGATATGGTAGACAGTCAGAATCTTTTTCCCCAGGGTGCAGTTGACAAAGACTAGAGGGCATAGGTTTAAGGTGAGAGGGGCAAAGTTTAAAGGGGACGTGTTTTTTGACAGAGAGTAGACAAAAACGCTGGAGAAACTCAGCAGGTGAGGCAGCATCTATGGAGCGAAGGAAATAGGCGACGTTTCGGGTCGAGACCCTTCTTCAGACATTTACAGAGAGTGGTGGTGCATAAAACACAATGCCAGGCATGGGGTGGAGGCAGATACGATAGTGGCGTTTAAGAGGCTTTTAAATAGGCACGTGGATATGCAGGGAATGGAGGGATACGGATCACATGCAGGCAGAGGAGATTAGCATGGATAGCATGGACATTGTGGGCCGAAGGGCCTGTTCCTGCACTGTACTGTTCTATGTTCCATGTTTATTATCGCCTGTACTGAGGTACAGTGAAAAGCTTTTGTTGCGTGCTATCCAGTCAGTGGAAAGACAATACATGATTACAATCGAGCCGTCCACAGTGTACAGATCCACGATGAAGGGAATCAGGAAGGCACTTAGTACATTGGCCTTTATTGCAAGAGGCTTTGTGTGCAAGAGGAGAGATTAGTTTAGTTAAGAGATACAGCACTGAAACAGACCCTTCGGCCCACCGAGTCCGCACCGACCAGCATTCCCCACACATTAACGCTACCCTACACACACTAGGGCCAATTTCCATTTATACCAAGCCAATTAACCTACAAACCTGTACATCTTTAGAGTGTGGGAGGCCGAAGATCTCGGAGAAAACCCACGCAGGTCACAGGGAGAACATGCAAACTCCGTACAGACAGCGCCCGTAGTCAGGATAGAGCCTGGCGCTGTAAGACAATAGACAATAGACAATAGGTGCAGGAGGCCATTCGGCCCTTCGAGCCAGCACCGCCATTCACTGTGACCATGGCTGATCATCCCCAATCAGTACCCCGTTCCTGCCTTCTCCCCATATCCCCTGATTCCGCTATCTTTAAGAGCTCCATCTAACTCTCTCGTGAAAGCATCCAGAGAACCGGCCTCCACTGCCTTTTGAGACAGAGAATTCCACAGATTCACAACCCTCTCTGTGAGAAGTGTTTCCTCATCTCTGTTCTAAATGGCCGACCCCTTATTCTTAAACTGTGGCCCCTGGTTCTGGACTCCCCCAACATCGGGAACATGTTTCCTGCCTCTAGAGTGTCCAAACCCTTAATAATCTTATTGTTTCAATAAGAACCCCTCTCATCCTTCTAAACGCCAGAGTGTACAAGCCCAGCTGCTCCATTCTCTCAACATATGACAGTCCCGCCATCCCGGGAATTAACATTGTAAACCTACGCTGCACTCCCTCAATAGCAAGAATGTCCTTCCTCAAATTAGGGAACCAAAACTGCACACAATACTCCAGGTGTGGTCTCACTAGGGCTCTGTACAACTGCAGAAGGAACTCTTCACTCCTATACTCAACTCCTCTTGTTATGTTTCAATAAGATCCCCTCTGGTTCTTCTAATTTCCAGAGTATAAAAGCCCAGCCGCTCCAATCTATCAACTCTACCGCTGCGCCACCGTGCCGCCCTGCTAGCTCCAGTTATGTACCCTTTGCACAGGTATGGAGTCTCTGCCTAAGCCAGGTACTTTCTGTAGAGGGAGGACAGCGAAGGGTGCCTGGTTTGTCGTACAAGTGGAGGTTAAACACTGAACATACACTTGAGTTTGGACAAAACGTATAACATTTTGATGAGGCTTGAGAAGAAGCGCTGGGGATTAATCTTTCCCTTGGCCGGAGGGGATCAGAGTCTCAATGTAAACTGTTGGCCATTGGCGACGGAGGCGAGATGAAACGTCTTCGACAAAAGGTCAGTGAATCTTTGCAGCACCCTCCTAAGATTCGCCGTCACTGAGCGTGTCCGAGAAAGAGAACGATAGATTAATCAATATTACGGGATTCAAGGGACACAGACGCAGTGTGATGGACGGAGGTTGGGTCAAGCATGATTTTTTCTGCAGTTGTTTGGAGGAAGTCGTACTTGGATAGAACTCCTTGTTCATTGAACTTCCGAAAACTGTGCTTGTCTTTGGATATTATCACTCAGAGGGTGGTAGTTCATGCGTTTATAAGCTGTAGGAGCAGAATTAGGCCATTCGGCCCATCAAGTCAACTCCGCCATTCAAACAATGGCTGATCTATCGTTCCCTCTCAGCCCCATTCTCCTGCCTTCTCCCCAGAACCCCTGTCCCGTACCTATCAAGAATTTGGCAATCTCCACCTTAAATGTGTCCACAGGGCCGTCTCTGGCAATGAGTTCCACGGATTCACCACCCTCTGACTGGAGAAATTCCTCCTCATCTTTCATAATGTTCGATACAGTAGCATATGGAATGAGGTGGTATGTGTAATTAATAGCAATGTTGCACCTTTGTTTAATATTTCATTTAAACTCTTTATTGCTGAATAGAATCATAGAGAGAGTCATAGAGTGATACAGTGTGGCAATGTATCGTTTCGCTTCTGAGCTTCACCTGAGCTAGTCCTACTTGCCTGCATTTGGCCCATATCTCTCCAAGCCCTTATCCATATATCTGTCCAAATATCTTTTGGAAGTCATAATTGCATCTGCTGCCATAGCCTTTTCTGGCCGGTCATTCCAGATCTGGACTGCCCTCGAAGTGAAAATGGTGCCCCCAATATTACTCTTAAATCTCTCCCCTTTCACCTTTAGCCTACATCCTCTGGTTTTAGAATACACTTGGGTGGTGAATCTGTGGAAATCTTTGCTACAGAAGATTTGGAAGAGGGAATTAGGAGCAAGTTTGCGGATGACACAAGGCTGGGTGGCAGTGTGAACTGTGAAGAGGATGTTAGGAGTTTGCAGGGTGACCTGGACAGGTTGAGTTAGTGGGCAGATGCGTGGCAGATGCAGTATAATATAGATAAATGTGAGGTTATCCACTTTGGCGGCAAAAACAAGGGGGCAGATTATTATCTTAATGGGGTTAGGTTACGTAAGGGGGAGGTACAGCGAGACCTGGGTGTCCTTGTACACCGGTCACTGAAAGTTGGCATGCAGGTACAGCAGGCAGTGAAGAAAGCTAATGGCTTGTTGGCCTTCATAACAAGAGGATTTCAGTACAGGAGTAAAGAGGTTCTTCTGCAGTTGTATAAGGCTCTGGGGAGACCACATCTGGAGTACTGTGTACAGTTTTGGTCTCCTAATTTGAGGAAGGACATCCTTGTGATTGAGGCAGTGCAGCGTAGGTTCACGAGATTGATCCCCGGGATGGCAGGACTGTCATATGAGGGAAGATTGAAAAGACTAGGCTTGTATTCACTGGAGTTTAGAAGGATGAGGGGGGATCTTATAGAAACATATAAAATTATAAAAGAACTGGACAGGTTGGATGCAGGAAAAATGTTCCCAATGTTGGGCGTGTCCAGAACCAGGGGCCACAGTCTTAGAATAAAGGGGAGGCCCTTTAGGACTAAGGTGAGAAAAAATGTTTCCACCTAGAGAGTTGTGAAATTGTGGAATTCCCTGCCACAGAGGGCAGTGGAGGCCAAGTCACTGGATGGATTTAAGAGAGAGTTAGATGGAGCTCTAGGGGCTAGTGGAATCAAGGGATATGGGGAGAAGGCAGGCACGGGTTATTGATTGGAGACGATCAGCCATGATCACAATGAATGGCAGTGCTGGCTCAAAGGGCCGAATGGCCTCCTCCTACACCTGGTTTCTATGTTTCTATGTTTTTAGAAGGCTGTGGAGTAGACCATCAAAACTGGACCATCATTGCCTGTGGCAGATTGTGTTCTCTCAGCTGCCGCAGAATGTACATCCTCTAGTGGAGTAGACTCGATGGGCCGAATGGCCTAATTCTCCGATCACTGGTGACTTTATGATCTTATGATCTATAAGACTGTGGGCATTTACTATATCAATGCCCTTCTTGATCATAAGGTCATAAGGAAAAGGAGTGGAATTTGACCATTCGGCCCATCAAGTCTACTCCGCCATTCAATCATGGCTGATCTATCTCTCCCTCCTAACTCCATTCTCTAGCCTTCCAACCCTTGACACCCGTACTAATCAAGAATCTATCCATCTCTGCCTTAAAAATATCCACTGACGTGGCCTCCACAGCCTCCTGTGGCAAAGAATTCCACAGATTCACCGCCCTCTGCCTAAATAAATTCCTCCTCATCTCCTTCCTAAAGGAACGTCCTTTAATTCTGAGGATATTGCCCCAGGTCCTTGAATCTCCCACTAGTGGAAACATCCTCTCCACATCCACTCTATCCAAGCCCTTCACTATTCTGTATGTTTCAATGAGGTCCTCCCTCATCATGATCTTGTAGTCACTTGCATCTTACTTCTTGGTTTGTTTCTTGGTTTATCGTTTGGAATGAATGGCTGCACATTTACAGGGAAAGGTTTGCCAACTAGTCATGTTTTATTTTAAAGGTAGACAAAAATGCTGGAGAAACTCAGCGGGTGCGGCAGCATCCATGGAGCGAAGGAATAGGTGACGTTTCGGGTCTTCCCTCCATAGATGCTGCCTCGCCCGCTGAGTTTCTCCAGCATTTTTATCAACCTTCGATTTTTCCAGCATCTGCAGTTCCTTCTTGAATGTTTTTGTTATAATGTATTTTCCCTGATTCCTGCATAATCACCGCGGTGACCTAGTTCTGCTTCCAGCAGAAGGAACAAAAGTTAAGCTACCGCACCTGTAGTTTAAAAAGCAGTGCAGAGAATGGATTATATTATCTGCTTGGTAAACAGGTGCATAATCCAATCCTCGATGGATTCCTTTAGAAGGTTCACACAATTTATTAGGTAAATTTCAACGCAGTTATCAGTTTAGTTTGCCGTCATGTGTAGCGAGGTACAGTGAAAAGCTTTTCTTTTTTTTTCTTTAGTTTAGTTTAGTTCCGTGTGGGAACAGGCCCTTCAGCCCATCATGTCCGCACATCCCCGTACACTGACATTACCCTGCACGCCTTAAGGACAATTTACATTTACACCAAACCAATTAACCTACAAACGTGCACGTCTTTGTAGTGTGGGGGGGGGGGGAAAGCGAAGATCTCAGGGAAAACCCACGCGGGTTACGGGGAGAACGTACAAACTCCGTACAGACCGCACCCGTCGTCGGGATCGAACCCAGGTCTCGGGCGCTGTGAGGCAGCAACTCTACCGCTGCACCACCTTGTTGCCCGTTTGTTGCGTGCTAACCAGTCAGCGGAAAGACAACACATGATTACAATCGAGCCGTTCACAGTGCACAGATACATGATAAGTGAATAACGTTTCGTTCAAGGTGAAGCCAGCAAAGTCCGGTCAAAGATAGTTCGAGGGTCTATGAAGCTTGAACCCAGGATTAGATGAATGGTTATGTTTTATAATCTATGGACTGTATTATTGGTAACTTATTCTATTATTTTTTTATCGTTTTTTTCCTTTCTTTTCTTCCTATCTATAAAAAAAAAAGACACAAATACAAGCAGAGTTAGTATGCAATTAATAAATGAGGACCCTTACTACTTTGACAGCTTGAACCCCATCTATTAACAATATAAACAAAATGTGTCTTGATTATGATATGTATATGCTTCTAATAAAAATATTATTTAAAAAAAAATAATTTAAAAAAAGATAGTTCGATGGTCTCCAATGAGGTAGATAGTAGTTCAGGACCGCTCTCTAGTTGTTGGTAGGATGTTACGTGGTATATGCTATTACTCTGAATAAAAGATGGGTTCTGGAGGGATATGGGCCAAATGCATACAGATGGGACTAGTGGAGATGGGGCAGCATGGGCAAGTTGGGCCGAAGGGCCTGTTTTTGTGACCCTGTGACTGTCTTGGCAGGGAATCAAAGCGTGTCTTCAGATCAGAATGTTGTGAACTACAACAATCTTAATCAGGTTTCCAACTTCGTTTCATCACTAAAGTTTTATTTACAAGTAACAAAAGTTTAAATTTTAAAAGCATGGAAACACATTTTGAAGGGTGATCATTATATCTGACCCCTAACGCACACAGCAAGCTAGACTGCAGTTCACTGGAACTAAATGAAAAGGTTTACTATATTGAAGCATTGATTGAGACGTCAAACATTGTTATCTAGGTTTACCTTTCCATGTGTATGCATGTCAGAAGTCATTATATCTTTCATAATAGCAATAGATGCATCTTGACATCGTTGTTATCGATTGGAGTTTTTTTCTTGGGAGCGATAGAAAAGTCATTCTCGACTTGGAAAAACATGAGTGGGGACTAACTACACGCAGTTCATAAGGAGCAGAATTAGGCCATTCGGCCCATCAAGTCTACTCCGCCATTCAATCATGGCTGATCTATCTCTCCCTCCGAACCCTCCTCTCCCTCCTAAAAAGGGAGGGAGAGAGAAAACGGGGAATTACAGACCAGTTAGTCTAACATCGGTAGTGGGGAAACTGCTAGAGTCAGTTATTAAAGATGGGATAGCAGCGCATTTGGAAAGTGGTGAAATCATTGGACAAAGTCAGCATGGATTTACGAAAGGTAAATCATTTCTGACGAATCTTATAGAATTTTTCGAGGATGTAACTAGTAGAGTGGTTAAGGGAGTACCAGTGGATGTGTTATATCTGGACTTCCAGAAGGTTTTCGACAAGGTCCCGCATAAGAGATTAATACCCAAACTTAAAGCACACGGTATTGGGGGTTCAATATTGATGTGGATTGAGAACTGGCTGGCAGACAGGAAGCAAAGGGTAGGAGTAAACGGGTCCTTTTCAGAATGGCAGGCAGTGACTAGTGGGGTACCGCAAGGCTCAGTGCTGGGACCCCAGCTATTTACAATATATATTAATGATCTGGATGAGGGAATTGAATGCAACATCTCCAAATTTGCAGATGACACCAAGCTGGGGGTATAGTTAGGTGTGAGGAGGATGCTAGGAGGCTGCAGGGTGATTTGGATAGGCTGAGTGAATGGGCAGATGCATGGCAGATGCAGTATAATGTGGATAAATGTGAGGTTATCCACTTTGGTGGCAAAAACATGAGGGTAGACTATTATCTGAATGGTGGCAGATTAGGAAAAGGGGAGATGCAACGAGACCTGGGAGTCATGGTACACCAGTCATTGAAAGTAGGCATGCAGGTGCAGCAGGCAGTGAAAAAAGCAAATGGTATGTTAGCATTCATAGCAAAAGGATTTGAGTATAGGAGCAGGGAGGTTCTACTGCAGCTATACAGGGTTTTGGTGAGGCCACACCTGGAGTATTGCGTACAGTTTTTGTCTCCAAATCTGAGGAAAGACATTCTTGCCATAGAGGGGTTCAGAGAAGGTTCACCAGACTGATTCCTGGAATGTCGGGACTTTCATATGAAGAAAGACTGGATAGACTCGGCTATACTCACTGGAATTTAGAAGATTGAGGGGGGATCTTATAGAAACTTACAAAATTCTTAAGGGGTTGGACAAGCTAGATGCTGGAAGATTGTTCCCGATGTTGGGGGAGTCCAGAACAAGGGGTCACAGTCTGAGGATAAGGGGGAGTTCCTTTAGGACCGAGATGAGGAAAACATTCTTTACACAGAGAGTGGTGAGTCTCTGGAATTTTCTGCCACAGAAGGTCATTGAGGCCAGTTAATTGGCTATATTCAAGAGGGAGTTGGATGTGGCTCTTGTGGCTAAAGGGATCAGGGGGTTTGGAGAGAAGGCAGGTACGGGATACTGAGTTGGATGATCAGCCATGATCGTATTGAATGGCGGTGCAGGCTCGAAGGGCTGAATGGCCTACTCCTGCACCTATGTTTCTATGTTTCTAACCCCATGCTCCCCATAACCTCTGACACCCGTACTAATCAAGGATCTGTCTATCTCTGCCTGGAAGTTCCAGTTTCTCTATTGTTTCACTGTTTGTGGTCTGACCTTTGTTGTCTCTCGTGCATATTGCGATCTGCAAGTCCCATTTTTCCAATATAATCACTGCAAATATAAAATCATCACCTGAGCCTTTAAAGTTTCATTACTTACGGCACCTGGTGTGCCTGAGGAGCACCTTCAGCAACAGACTGGTCCCACCAAGATGCAGCACAGAACGCCACAGGAGATCCTTCTTCCCTGTGGCTATCAAACTGTACAACTCCTCCCCATTGTGTCGTGGAGTAGACTGACTGCCCACATCTGGAGTATTGTGTCCAGCTTTGGTCTCCTAATTTGGGGAAGGACATCCTTGTGATTGAGGCAGTGCAGCGTAGGTTCACGAGATTAATCCCTGGGATGGCGAGACTGTCATATGAGGAAAGATTGAAAAAACTAGGCTTGTATTCACTGGAGTTTAGAAGGATGAGGGGGAATCTTATAGAAACATATAAAATTATAAAAGCACTGGACAGGCTAGATGCAGGAAAAATGTTCCCAATGTTGGGCGAGTCCAGAACCAGGGGCCACAGTCTTAGAATAAAGGGGAGGTCATTTAGGACTGAGGTGAGAAAAAAAGTTTTTCACCAAGAGAATTGTGAAATTGTGGAATTCCCTGCCACAGAGGGCAGTGGAGGCCAAATCACTGGATGGATTTAAGAGAGAGTTGGATAGAGCTCTAGGGGCTAGTGGAGACAAGGGATATGGGGAGATGCCAGGCATGGGTTATTGATTGGGGTCGATCAGCCATGATCACAACGAATGGCGGTGCTGGCTCGAAGGGCCGAATGGCCTCCTCCTATTTTCTATGTTTCTATGTTTCTAATGACCCAGTAGCCTGTAGTCTACAACAGTTTGTAGAATTGCGAATGAATGAATGAATGAATGGACACTTTGTCACATGTGACAAGTCACAGTGAAATTATTTGCCTGCATACCCGAGGTATGCAAACAGCCGCCACATAAAGGGCACTCACAAAGTCACAAAGTATTCTGCGCCAGGTCCCTCTTTACTCCCCCCCCCCCCCCCCCCCCCCCCAACCATCCCCTGTCACCCATCCACCTCACGGTGGTCCCTCCTTTGTTCCCGGCAGTAAGTCCTCCGGCTCCCACGTGGCCCGTCCTCGACCGGCAACGCCCCCTTCGACCAACGAGGCTCCACCGACCCTGTGAGGCTCCACCGACCAGCGAGGCTCCTATGCTGCTCTCATCAATGCAGCTATGAATGATTTGCAGTACCATCCGTGCATTCTTTTAACAATGCTACGATGTACCGACACCTCTCAAAGGAAACCTGTCCAAAAGTCTACACCTACATGAAAGAGACTTTAATGATTTTATTTAATTTTTGACGCGTTAATTATCCCAGCTACCCGAGTCCTCTAATGGGAGCCATCTTCAGGCAACCTACAAACCTGTGCGTCTTTGGAGGAAACCGGAGCTCCCGGAGAAAACCCACGCAGGTCACGGCGAGAAAGTACAAACTTCGTACAGACAGCACCCGTCATCAGGATCGAACCCGGGTCTGTGGCGCCGTGAGGCAGCAACTCTACCGCTGCGCCACCGTGCCGCCCATGCTTCTAATTGGCATTTGATGGACATCAAATGTCTTTACAATCTTAGATCGGCAAATAATCAGCTCTATACACTTGTTTAAGAAAGGGCACAGTGATCAGCCATAATAATCTAAGCTGTGGACACAGCCTATCAATTGGGATAAATTGCTGTTAAGTTTCCAAAAGTCAATAGCGTTCCTGAAGTTTTTTCTCCAGTCTTCTTCAAATAACCAACACAAAGCGAACAGTGTTTTATGATGTAGTTTTGAAAGGGTATTAAAAAGAACATTAAAAACTCATTGATATATTTAGGTGCAGCATCTGACTTCCGCAAGAACAGGTTATGTTTCAGCAGATACATATCTGTCATTATATCATGGGAACACTGTGTAACGGACTGCTGGTAAAGTCAAGGGCAAACGACTATTTGCACGCTGGCCACAGACGTAGATCTACAAACTCATATTGCAATCGCTCCACACTCTTAACTCACTATTATTCCCTTATCATGTATCCATACACTGTAAACAGATCGATTGTTTATGTTTACAAAGCCCTTAATGGGCTTGCCCCGACCTACAACAAAAGTCTGCTCACCCACCACACCACCTCCAGGTCCCTCAGATCGGCCGACTTGGGGTTACCGAACATCCCGCGGTCTAGGCGTAAGCTCAGGGGCGACCGCGCCTTTGCGGTTGCAGCTCCTAGACTGTGGAACAGCATCCCTCTTCCCATCAGAACTTCCCCCTCCATCGACTCTTTTAAGTCGAGACCTACAGTGGCTTGCAAAAGTTTTCATACCCCTTGAACTTTTCCACATTTTGTCACGTTACAACCACAAACCTAAATGTATTTTATTGGGATTTTATGTGATAGACCAACACAAAGTGGTGCATAATTGTGAAGTGGAAGGAAAATGATACCTGGTTTCCAAATGTTATTACAAATAAAAAACTGAAAAGTGTGGCGTGCAAAAGTATTCAGCCCCCCTGAGTCAATACTTTGTAGAACCACCTTTCGCTGCAATTACAGCTGCAAGTCTTTTGGGGTACGTCTCTACCAGCTCTACACATCCAGAGACTGAAATGTTTGCCCATTCTTCTTTGCAAAATAGCTCAAGCTCAGTCCGATTGGATGGAGAGCGTCTGTGAACAGCAATTTTCAAGTCTTGCCAGAAATTCTCAATCGGATTTAGGTCTGGACTTTGACTGGGCCATTCTAACACATGAATATGCGCTGATCTAAACCATTCCATTGTAGCTCTGGCTGTATGTTTAGGGTCGTTGTCCTGCTGGAAGGTGAACCTCCGCCCCAGTCTCAAGTCTTACCAGACTCTAACAGGTTTTCTTCCAAGATTGCCCTGTATTTGGCTCCATCCATCTTCCCATCAACTCTGACCAGCTTCCCTGTCCCTGCTGAGGAAAAGCATCCCCACAGCATGATGCTGCCGCCACCATGTTTCACAGTGGGGATGGTGTGTTCAGGGTGATGTGCAGTGTTAGTTTTCCGCCACACATAGCGTTTTGCATTTAGACCAAAAACTTCAATTTTGGTCTCATCAGACCAGAGCACCTTCCTCCACATGTTTGCTGTGTCCCCCACAAGGCCTGTGGCAAACTGCAAACAGGACTTCTTATGGCTTTGTTTCAACAATGGCTTTCTTCTTGCCACTCTTCCATAAAGGCCCGATTTGTGGAGTGCACGACTAATAGTTGTCCCGTGGACAGATTCTCCCACCTGAGCTGTGGATCTCTGCAGCTCCTCCAGAGTTACCATGGGCCTCTTGGCTGCTTCTCTGATCAATGCTCTCCTTGCCCGGCCTGTCAGTTTAGGTGGACGGCCATGTCTTGGTAGATTTGCAGTTGTGCCATACTTTTTCCATTTTCAGATGATGAACAGTGCTCCGTGAGATGTTTAAAGCTTGGGATATTTTTTTATAACCTAACCCTGCTTTAAACTTCTCCACAACTTTATCCCTGACCTGTCTGGTGTGTTCCTTGGGCTTCATGATGCTGTTTGTTCACTAATGTTCTCTAACAAACCTCTGAGGCCTTCACAGAACAGCTGTATTTATACTGAGATTAGATTACACACAAGTGGACTCTATTTACTAATTAGGTGACTTCTGAAGGCAATTGGTTGCACTGGATTTTATTTAGGGGTATCAGAGTAAAGGGGGCTGAATACTTTTGCACGCCACACTTTTCAGTTTTTTATGTGTAAAAACATTTGAAAACCATGTATCATTTTCCTTCCACTTCACAATTATGCGCCACTTTGTGTTAGTCTAACACATAAAAAGGGACAGAAGTTTAGGGGTAACATGAGGGGGAACTTCTTTACTCAGAGAGTGGTGGCTGTGTGGAATGATCTTCCAGCAGAAGTGGTGGAGGCAGGATCGATTTTAACAATTAAAATTAAAGTGGATAGGTATATGGACGGGAAGGGAATGGAGGGGTATAGTCTGAGTGCAGGTAGATGGGACTAGGGGAAAATAAATGGCCGGCACGGACTGGAAGGGCCGAGAAGGCCTGTTTCCGTGCTGTAATTGTTATATGGTTATATGGTTATAAAATCCCAATAAAATACATTTACGTTTGTGGTTGTAACGTGACAAAATGTAGAAAATTTCAAGGGGTATGAAAACTTTTGTAAGCCACTGTAAAACTCACCTTTACTCGCAAGCCTTTCTTGACGTCCTCTGAGGGAGGGCTATATCTATGTATTTAATCTATGAACCACTGTTGTATAACGTTAGTACCTCCACCAATGTAGAGCACTTTGGTCAACGGGAGTTGTTTTTTAAAAGAAATAAAAGTAACTTGACTTGACTTGACTAGACATGTATAGTCTTTCCGCTGACTGGTTAGCACGCAACGAAAGCTTTTCACTGTACCTCGGTACACGTGACTATTAACTGAACTGAAACTGGAAAAGGCAAACTAGGGATCGTCTCCAAAATACATTGAGTCCCACAATGTACCCCGCTAAACATGGGGTGACTAGAACCGGAGGCAGAGCCCCTTGCAGAATATTGGGTGGACTCCAGGTGGAATAGTTCGACCAGAGACATCACGAAAAGAAATTGATCTGAATACTCACACTTTGAGCTCCTGCCTCACAGCGCCAAAGACACAGGTTGAGTCTGAAGAAGGGTCTCGACCCAAAATGTCGCCAATTCCTTCTCTGCTGAGTTACTCCAGCATTTTGCAGTTCTTTCTGACACAGGTTCGATCCTGACTTTGGGTGCTGTGTGTGCGTGTGTGTGTGTGTGTGTGTGTGTGTGTGTGTGGAGTTTGCACCTTCTCTCTGTGACCACAAGGGTTTCCTCTGGGTGCTCCGGTTTCCACCCACATCCCGAAGACATGCAGGCTTGTAGGTTAATGGGCCCCTCTGTAAGGTGCCTCTAGTGTGTAGGGAGTGGATGAGATAGGGCCCTGACCCAAAACGCCACCTATCCATGTTCTCCAGAGATGATGCCTGACCCATTGAGTTACTCCAGGACTTTGTGTCTTTTTGTATAAGGCAGCATCTGCAGTTCCTTGTGTCAACATCCTTTCAGTTTCTGGTTCCTTCAAGTCATTGTCCGTTATTATAAATTTCCATAGTGTTGCATCAAGTGTGAAACAGGTTAATTTTTGCAACTGGTGCAAATGGTCATTGAAACTTGATTTGAGACACCCACATCTCTTACAATGTTTTGGCTAATGCTGACCATATTTGTTGAAAATACTCAAGTAATCCTCACAACTATCTAAATATATGTTCAAAAGTCCATAAGCGCTAGGAACAGAATTAGGCCATTCAGCCCACTAAGTCTACTCCGCCATTCAGTCATGGCTGACCTATCTCTTCCTCTCAACTTCATTCTCCTGCCTTCTCCCCTTAACCTCTGACACCCGCACTAATCAAGAATTTATCTATCTCTGCCTTAGATATATCCCCTGACTTGGCCTACACAAGCTTTTGTGGCAAAGAATTCCACAGATTCACCACCCTCTAACTAAAGATATTCATCTCACCCGAAAAGGAACGTCCTTTTATTTTGAAATAGACACAAAATATACTGGTATTACTCTGCGGGACAGGCAGCATCTCTGGAGAGAAGGAATGGGTGACGTTAGAGGTCAAGGCCCTTCTTCAGACTGATGCTCTTCAGTCCTTTTATTGTGATCTAGACTCTCCACATCTTCTCACATATCCCGTTGTGCTGCTGCAAGTCAGAATGTCATTGTTCTATCTGTGACATATGACAACAGAACACTTTTGACTCTTGACCCACTAGTGGAAACATCCTCTCCACATCCACTCTATCCAGGCCTTTCACTATCCGGAACTTTTCAACGAGGTCCCCCCCCCCCCCCCCCCCCCTTCATCCTTCTAAACTCCAGAGAGTACACAGAAACATAGAAAAATAGGTGCAGGAGTAGGCCATTCGGCCCTTCGAGCCAGCGCCACCATTCAATATGATCATGGCTGATCACCCACAATCAATACCCCGTTCCTGCTTTCTCCTCATATGCCTTGATTCCCTTAGCCCTAAGAGCTAAATCTAACTGCCCAACTAATTAGTGCTCCTAATATGTTACTATTCACAGGCTGGTAAAAAATGTGAAACGATTTTGCTAAACTATCAAAAAATATATATTCCATTCATAATTTATAACTAAAACTAGAAATGAAATAAAATGCTGTTAGTCGACATCTCTCACACGTTGGATATGTCTGAAACTGTTTTGCAACTGATGAATCACGTTTAAAATGTAGCAACTTGTTTTTCCACCAAATTGCCACAACTAATT
Organism: Raja brachyura; assembly: GCA_963514005.1. The sequence goes on along the minus strand of OY740797.1, from coordinate 4,529,445 downwards.
TATGCACAACAGAATCTCACAGAGAACGATGAGATAAATGGGGTATTAATCTGTTTCAGATGGTTTAGGTCGAGTGATGAATGTTGCCCAAGATTGCAGGGAATAAAATATTTTTCCAGTCTCTTACCACCGTGATTAATAACGAAGCTTGATCTTAAATAAAGCATTTTCTGGGCAAGATTAATTCATATTTATGGTCTCACTATCACTATTCCACTTCAGGTTGAATGGCTCGAAGCCATTAATCCTCTTCTTAATTTCTAAACAGCTCTTCTGTGAGTATCTGTGAACTTCCTCTGCCATGAGCGCTGAAACTTGTTCATCCCTTGGTACTGTCAAGTGATTGGCTTCATGGGCAGTTGATTGATTGATTGAGTCGTTGATTGAACGATGCAGCATGGAAACAGGCCCTTCGGCCCATCGCGTCCAATGCCGACCATCGATCACCTGTTTGAACTAGTTCTCGGCTATCCGACTTCCTCATCCACACTCCCTACACACGAGGGGTGATTTGCAGAGGGCCAAGTAGCCTGCAAATCCACAAGTCTTTGGGATGTGGAGGAAAAAAAAACGGAGCACCCGGAGGAAATCGACGCAGCCCAATGGAGAACGTGCGAACTCCACGCAGAGAGCCGGGTGCCTGGTGCTGTGAGTCAGCGGCTCCACCAGCTGCATTGTTGTGATGCCCTGTGCCGCATATCTTCATGCCTACTTGGGGCAGTACAGTGTTGCTGCCTCACAGCGCCAGAGACCTGGGTTCGATCCTGACAACAGGTGCTGTCTGTACAGAGTTTGTACGTTCTCTCCCCGTGACTGCGTGGGTTTTCCCCGGGTGCTCCGGTTTCCTCCCACACTCCAAAGATGCACAGGTTCGTTGTGAATGAATGAATAAGTTTATTGGCCAAGTATTCACATACAAGGAATTTGCCTTGGTGCTCCGCCCGCAAGTGACAACATGACATACAGTGACGGTTAAAACATTAAACATTAGTAGGTTAATTGGCTTCGGTAAAATTGTAAATTGTCCCCTGTGTGTAGGATCATGCTGGCGGACGGGGTGATCACTAGTTGGCGTGGACTTGGTGGGCTGAAAGACCTGTTTCAGGTCTAAAGTAGTCTCAAATAATGTAAAGGCCTCTTAAACGCCAGAGATGCTGCCTGTCCCGCTGAGTTACTCCAGCCTTTTGTGTCTGTCTGTGTCAGACACATGGATATGCAGGGAATGGAGGGACATGGATCATGTGCAGGCAGAGGATATTATTTGTCGGCATCATGTCCAACATAACAATGAGGGCTGAATGGCCTGTCCTTGTGTTCTACTGCTCTATAGAAACATAGAAAACAGGTGCAGGAGTAGGCCATTCGGCCCTTCGAGCCAGCACCGCCATTCAAAATGTTCATGTCTGATCATCCAAAATCAGTACCCGGTTCCGACTTTTCCCCCATATCCCTTGATTCCCTTTGCCCTTAGAGCTAAATCTAACTCTCTCTTGAAAACATCCAGTGAATCGGCCTCCACTGCCTTCTGTGGCAGAGAATTCCACAGATTCACAATTCTCTGGGTGAAAACGTTTTTCCTCATCTCAGTCCTAAATGGCCCACCCCTTATTCTTAAACTGTGGCCCCTGGTTCTGGTCTCCCCCAACATTGGGAACATTTTTCCTGCATCTAGCCTGTCGAATCCTCTAAGAATGTTATATGTTTCTATAAGATCCCATCTCATCCTTCTAAATTCCAGCAAATACATCCTAGCCGACCCATTTTTTCATCATGTGTCAGTCCCGCCATCCCGGGAATTAACCTGGTGCACCTACGCTGCACTCCCTCAATAGCAAAATGTCCTTTCTCAAATTAGGAGACCAAAATTGCACACAATTCTCCAGGTGCGGCCTCACCAGGGTCTTGTACAACTGCAGTAGGACCTCCTTGCTCCTAAACTCAAATCCTCTCGCAATGAAGGCCAACATGCCATTGGCTTTCTGGTGGTTATTTACACTTCTCGGTTTCAGCTGGACCATTTTTCACGCTCCCCAATTGGATTAATCATCTTTGATATTATCATGGGAAAAAAGCAATTCTTTCCTAGTTTATTCCACTCACTCAATGGAAGAATATGGATCATGTGCTGATAGACAAAATCAGTGTATCTTGGCATAATGTTTCATAGGTTCATAAGTGATATGAGCAGAATTAGGCCATTTGGTCCATCAAGTCTACTCCTCCATTAAATCATGGCTGATGTACCTTTCCCTCCTAACCCCATTCTCCTGCCTTCTCCCCATAACCTCTGACGCCTGTACTAATCACTAAATGGCCAGCACAGATGTGATGGGCCGAATGGCCTTGTTCTGGTGCTGTGTTGTTCAATGTTCCATCAAAGTCTAAAAGACAGGTGTGGTCTTAACTCTGATCTAAGATCAGACACTCCGACCGAGATCAGGCATTTCTGGTGGGGAAAAAAAATGACACAAAGCACTGGACCAACTCAGCGGTTCAGGCAGCATCTCTGGAGAACGTGAAGATGGGTTCTTTCTGACCCGAAACCTCAACTGAAGCAGGGCGGGGACCCGAACCGTCACTTATCCATGTCCTACAGGGATGACGCCTGACCTGCTGAGTTACTCCAGCACTTTGGCTCTTTTCTTGTGAGCCAGCTTCTGCAGTTCCTTGCGAGAACATCTGGAGGCGGACCTGTTAAGCAATGCCCATTGACAACACCCACTTTAAGTGCCTGTTCCATAAACGTTTCATTTTGTGCTTCTCATACGAGCTACAAAGGTTGTCCTTGGAAGAGATGTAAGCACTATTTGATTGTGTTTGCAAATGCTGTAACATTTCCAAACCACAAAGCAAATGCATTTCTTTCCTGATTTTATGGTGCTTTATTAAAAGAGATGAATTGAATCCAAATTAAGTAACATTCTGAAGGCACTGTAGGTGCGTGGTGAAAATCTAGAGGGAGACAACGGGAGGTTGTGGACGCAGCCCAGACCATCACACAAACCAACCTCCCTTCCATCGACACCATCTACACCTCACGCTGGCCTGGCAAGGCCAGCAGCATCATCAAGGACCAGTCTCACCCTGGCCACTCCCTCTTCTCCCCTCTCCCATCAGCCAAGAGGTACAGAAGTGTGAAAACGCACACCTCCAGATTCAGGGACAGTTTCTTCTGCGGCTGTTATCAGGCAACTGGACCATCCTATCGACAGCAAGAGAGTGGTCATGAGCTCCCATCTACCTCACTGCAGACGTTCAGACTATCTTTAATTGGGCAATAGACAATAGACAATAGGTGAAGGAGTAGGCCATTTTGGCGATTCGAGTCAGCACCGCCATTCAATGTGATCATGGCTGATCATCCCCAATCAGTACCCCGTTCCTGCCTTCTCCCCTGACTCCGCTATCTTTAAGAGCCCTATCTAGCTCTCTCTTGAAGGCTTCCAGAGAACCTGCCTCCACCGCCCTCTGAGGCAGAGAATTCCACAGACTCACAACTCTCTGTGAGAAAAAGTGGCGACTTTACTGGCTTTATCTTGCACTAAACGTCATTCTCTTAATCAAGCATCTGTGCACTGTGGGCGGCTCGATGGCAGTCAAGTATAGTCTTTCAGTTGACTGGTTAGCACGCAACAAAAGCTTTCCACTGTACCTCAGCACACGGGACAATGTCAATAAATAAACTATGGAGTGTGTAAACAATTAGACTAACTCAATATTGGGAGATTGATAGAAGATGGGCTTCTGATAGAAGTTAGAGTAAAGTGGTTATCCACACAGAATGAGCTCCAAATGGTTCTGGTTATCACTGGATTCTGTTTCTGACTAGAGAGCATTACTTTAAGGTGAGAGGGGCAAAGTTTTAACGGATATGTGTGCGGGGCAAGTATTTTTTACACGGAGGGCGGTGGGTGCCTGGAACGCGCTGCCAGGGGCGGTGGTGGAGGCAGGTTTCATTGTGGTGTTTAAGAGGCTTTTGGACAGGCGCATGGACATGCAGGGAATAAGGTCATAAGTGATAGGAGCAGAATTAGGCCCATCATGTCTACTGCGCCATTCAATCATGGCTGATCTATCTCTCCCTCCTAACCCCATTCTCCTGCCTTCTCCCCATAACCCCTGACAATAGATAATAGATAATAGGTGCAGGAGTAGGCCATTTTGGCGCTTCAATGTGATCATGGCAGATCATCCACAATCCACAATCAGTACCCCATTCCTGCCTTCTCCCCATATCCCCTGACTCCGCTATCTTTAAGAGCCCTCTCTAGCTCTCTCCCGAAAGTATCCAGAGAACCGGCCTCCACCACCCTCTGAGGCAGAGAATTCCACTGACTCACTACCCTCTGTATGAAAAAGTGTTTCCTCATCTCCGTTCAAAATGGCTGTACACCTGGAAAATAGGTACTCATGTTTGAGTACGATTGGAGGGGACAGCCTACCTGGGGGCAGCAACAGCGGCCGGGCCTCCGGCACAGAGACGGCCCTGATGCTCAGAAGGGTAGCAAAAAGAGGAGGGCAATTGTAATAGGGGACTCCATAGTTAGGGGGTCGGATTGGCGATTCTGTGGACGCAGTCGGGAGACCCGGATAATAGTTTGCCTCCCTGGTGCCAGGGTCTCGGATGTGTTGGAACGTGTCGAAAAGATTCTGAAAAGGGAGGGAGAGGAGCCTGATGTTGTGGTACACATAGGTACCAACGACAAAGGCAGAAAAAGAGAAGAGGTCCTGAAAGGAGAATTTAGGGAGTTGGGGGGAAAGTTAAGGAGAAGGACCAAAAGAGTAACAATTTCAGGATTACTGCCTGTGCCACGTGACAGTGAGAGTAGAAATGGAATGAGGTGGAGGATAAATGCATGGCTGAGGGACTGGTGCAGTGGGCAGGGATTCAAGTTTCTTGATCACTGGGACCTCTTTTGGGGAAGGCATGATCTGTATAAAAAGGACGGGTTGCACTTGAACCCGAAGGGGAACCAATATCCTGGCGGGGAGATTTGCAAAGGAGACTTTAAACTAGAAAGGCTGGGGGGAGGGACTCGGGTAGAGGGGGCTAGGGGACGGGGTGAGGGGCAAGAGGCAGAGAAGGTAAGCACTCGGACCTAAAATGTAGGCGAGAAAGAGGAAAAAGATAATAAACAGAGAATAAGGGATGGTGGGTTTCTAAAATGTGTATATTTTAATGCTAGGAGCATTGTAAGAAAAGTGGATGAACTTGGAGCCTGGATTGACACCTGGAAATATGATGTTGTGGCAATCAGTGAAACATGGTTGCGGGAGGGCTGTGATTGGAAACTAAATATTCCAGGATTTCGTTGTTTCAGGTGTGATAGAATTGGAGGGACCAGAGGTGGAGGGGTTGCATTGCTTGTCAGAGAAGATATTACAGCAGTGCTTTGGCAGGACAGATTAGAGGGCTCGTCTAGGGAGGCTATTTGGGTGGAACTGAGAAGTGGGAACGGTGTAGCAACACTTTTAGGGGTGTATTATAGACCGCCAAATGGGGAGCGAGAATTGGAAGAGCTAATTTGTAAGGAGATAGCAGATATTAGTAGTAAGCACAAGGTAGTGATTGTGGGAGATTTCAATTTTCCAAAAATAGACTGGGAAACACATTCTGTAAATGGGCTGGATGGTTTGGAGTTTGTAAAATGTGTGCAGAATAGTTTTTTGCAGCAATACATAGAGGTATCGACCAGAGAAGGGCAGTGCTGGACCTCCTGTTAGGAAATGAGGCAGGTCAGGTGACGGAGGTATGCGTTGGTGAGCACTTCGGGACCAGTGATCACAATACCATTAGTTTCAATATAATTATGGAGAGAGTCAGAACTGGACCTAGGGTTGAGATCTTTGATTGGAGAAAGGCTAACTTTGAGGGAATGCGTACGGATTTAAAATGAGTGAATTGGAACATTTTGTTTTATGGGAAGGATGTAGAAGAGAAATGGAGGACATTTAAAAGGGAAATTGTAAGAGTACAGAATCTTTATGTCCCTGTTCGGTTGAAAGGAAATAGTAAAAATTGGAAAGAGCCATGGTTTTCAAGGGAAATTGGACACTTGGTTCGAAAAAAGAAAGATGTCTACAATAATTATAGGAGGCATGGAGTAAATGAGGTGCTAGAGTGTATAAAGAGTGTATAAAGAGTGTAAAAAGAATCTTAAGAAAGTAATTAGAAAATCTAAAAGAAGATATGAGGTTGCTTTGGCAAGAAAGGTGAAAGTAAATCCAAAGGGTTTCTACAGCTATATTAATAGCAAAAGGATAACGAGGGATAAAATTGGACCATTAGAGAGCCAGAATGGGCAGCTATCTGCAGAGCCAAAAGAGATGGGGGAGATATTGAACAATTTCTTTTCTTCGGTATTCACCAAGGAGAAGGATATTGAACTCTGTGAGGTAAGGGAAAAAAGTAGAGTAGCTATGGAAACTATGAGATTCTAAGAGGAGGAAGTACTGACACTTTTGAAAAATATAAAAGTGGATAAGTCTCCAGGTCCTGACAGGATATTCCCTAAGACATTCAGGGAAGTTAGTGTAGAAATAGCAGGGGCTATGACAGCAATATTTCAAATGTCATTAGAAACGGAAATAGTGCCGGAGGATTGGCGTACTGCGCATGTTGTTCCATTGTTTAAAAAGGGTTCAAAGAATAAACCTAGCAATTATAGACCTATTAGTTTGACGTCAGTGGTGGGCAAATTAATGGAAAGGATACTTAGAGATAATATATATAAGCATCTGGATAAACAGGGTGTGATCAAGAACAATCAACATGGATTTGTGCCTGGAAGGTCATGTTTGACAAACCTGCTTGAATTTTTTGAAGAGGTTACTAGGGAAATTGACGAGGGTAAAGCAGTGGATGTTGTCTATATGGATTTCAGTAAGGCCTTTGACAAGGTTCCCCATGGAAGGTTGGTTAAGAAGGTTCAATCTTTGGGTGTTAATGGCGGAGTAGCAAGATGGATTCAACAGTGGCTGAATGGGAGATGCCAGAGAGTAATGGTGGATGGCTGTTTGTCAGGTTGGAGGCCAGTGACCAGTGGGGTGCCTCAGGGATCTGTGTTGGGTCCACTGTTGTTTGTCATGTACATCAATGATCTGGATGATGGGGTGGAAAATTGGATAAGTAAGCATGCAGATTATACTAAGATAGGGGGTGCTGTGGATAATGAAGTAGATTTTCAAAGTCTACAGAAAGATTTGGGCCATTTGGAAGAGTGGGCTGAAAGATGGCAGATGGAGTTTAATGCTGATAAGTGTGAGGTGCTACATCTTGGCAGGACAAATCAAAATAGGACGTACATAGTAAATGGTAGGGAATTGAGGAATGCTGTGGAACAGAGGAATCTAGGAATAACTGTGCATAGTTTCCTGAAGGTGGAATCGCATGTAGATAGGGTGGTAAAGAAAGCTTTTGGTGTGCTGGCCTTTACAAATCAGAGCATTGAATATAGGAGTAGGGAAGTAATGTTAAAATTGTACAAGGCATCGGTGAGACCAATTCTGGAGTATGGTGTACAATTTTGGTCGCCTAATTATAGGAAGGATGTCAATAAAATAGAGAGAGTACAGAGGAGATTTACTAGAATGTTGCCTGGGTTCCAGCAACTAAGTTACAGAGAAAGGTTGAACAAGTTAGGTCTTTATTCTTTGGAGTGTAGAAGGTTAAGGGGGGACTTGATTGAGGTATTTAAAATGATGAAAGGGATAGACAGAGTTGACGTGGATAAGCTTTTCCCATTGAGGGTAGGGAAGATTCAAACAAGAGGGCATGACATGAGAATTAAGGGACAGAAGTTTAGGGGTAACATGAGGGGGAACTTCTTTACTCAGAGAGTGGTGGCTGTGTGGAATGATCTTCCAGCAGAAGTGGTGGAGGCAGGATCGATTTTAACATTTAAAAGTAAAGTGGATAGGTATATGGACAGGAAGGGAATGGAGGGGTATGGTCTGAGTGCAGGTAGATGGGACTAGGGGAAAATAAATGTTCGGCACGGACTGGAAGGGCCGAGAGGGCCTGTTTCCCTGCTGTAATTGTTATATGGTTATATGGTTATATGGCCTACCCCTTTTTCTTTAACTGTGTGTGGCCCCTGGATTCTGGACTCCCCCAACATTGGGAACATGTTTCCTGCCTCTAGTGTGTCCAAACCCTCAATAATCTTGGATGTTTCAATAAGAACCCCTCTGATCCATCTCAGGAGGCAGGAACAGGGTTCTGATTGGGAATGATCAGCCAGGCTCGAAGGGCCAAATGGCCTACTCCTATTGTCTATTGTCTAAATTCCAAAGTAAACAAGCCCAGCCGCTCCATTTGCTCAGCATACCCGTATGGAATGGAGGGGGATCAGTTCAGCTTGGAATGATGTTTGGCATGTACATCATGGGCCAGGAGTGTCCATTCCTCTGCTATAACTCTTCTCTTCCACGTTCTATAACAGTGGACATTTAAGATTTCCGCTACGCGGCGATTATTAAAAGGCTTGCATCACAATCAGATCATCTTAACTCACAGAAAAGATTACGTTTAAAGCAGATACTTAAGCCACTAAATTAAATTGAGCTCAATGAGGTGTAATTTGATTAATATTAAAAAGATGTTAGTGGTCAGGTCAGGCTGGGATCTAACAACTAATGCCTTTATTTGAGTGTTGTTTGACAAAAAGATAATCAGATCATCAGTATCTCAGCATTGCCATATATTATCTGCCTGGAATTAATGTAATACTTTCCAAATTAAATATGTGTGCTGAAATAGACTTTAGAAGAGAAAATTATAATGTCATTGATAGTTAATGAAAGAGAGCTTTGGCCCTTGATACGAAAAATAACATCTGCAGTTGTATCTTCTCCGTAATTATCAACTCCACTCATTAATATGAATCAGGTTTATCTTGAATGATGCTTATTTGATTATAATGTGACATTTTCCTCTTGTAGTTAGATAGTGCCATTATTATTAATGAATAAGGATGAGGCCATCAAGTTCCCATTATGCTGTTCATAAACAGGGAACAAAACCGGGGCAATCAAAGCAACGTGAAGCAGATTTGCAACAAATAAAATCAGAACCCATTAAAATTGCGAGCCATTTATTCTCCTCTCACCAACAGAAACTTTTGAGCATTTCTTTAATTTGTTTGCAACATCTTCATGACATATTAATGTAAAACATGGAACAGTACATCACAGGAACAGGCCTCTTGCACCTGGGCGGCACGGTGGCGCAGCGGTAGAGTTGCTACCTTAAAGCACTCACAGCACCAGGGACCCGGGTTCGAACCTGACCACGGGTACCGAGTTTGTACGTTCTCCCCGTGACGGCGTAGAGTTTCTCCGAGACATGATCAGCTATGATCACGTTGAATGGCGGTGCTGGCTTGAAGGGCCGAACGGCCTACCCCTGCACCTATTGTCTATTGTCTACTCCAAAGACGGACAGGTTTGTAGGTTAAGTGGCTTGGTATGAATGTAAAATTGTCCCTAGCGTGTGCAGGGTTAGTGTGTGGGGATCGCTGGTCGGCGCAGACACGGTGGGCCAAAGGGCCTGTGTCCGCGCTGTATCTCGAAACTAAAACTGACCCCAGACTTAGCGATTTAAATATTGCTGTGGGAATTGTAAGTTTTAACAGCATGTATGTTAGTTTTGTCCCCACTAACATCTTTTTCTGCTGCATAAAATCCAACTACGATTCAGCCTGTAATTAGTTATTCTAAAACTGTGGTGTCCATTACAGAGAGGTTGTGTGAGCGGTTTGACAAACGCATAAATCATTCTCGCTGGTGAGCGAATGAGTGGCAACAGTTCTGGTGGTCTGGCCACCAGCACAATGAGTGCGGGTTGGAGATTTATTGAGTGCTCAGATGCAAAGGACAACTCCCTGCTGTGCACAACACTAGCTGCGTATATGTATTCACGACTGTCACTTAGTTGAGCTTAGAGTCTAGAGATGCAGTGCGGAAACAGGCCCTTCGGCCTACCGAGTCTGCGCTGACCAGCGATCCCCGCACATTAACACTGTCCTACACACGCTAAGGACAATATTTACATTTAAACCAAGCCAATTAACCTACAAACCTGCACGCCTTTGGAGTTCGGGAGGAAACAGAAGATCACGGAGAAAACCCACGCAGGTCACGGGGAGAACGTACAAACTCCGTACAGACAGCGCCTGTCGGCTCCCTGGCGCTGTAAGGCAGTAGCTCTGTTGCTGCGGCATTAGCTTGTCATAGATTTTTTATCTTAGGTTAGTCTAGTTTATTGTCACGTGTACCGAGGTACAGTGAAAAGCTTTGTTTTGCAGGAAATCCAAACAGATCAGATCTTCCAAACATAAATACAATCGAGTGAATCTCGAGTACAATGGGTAGAGCAAAAGGACCGATACAGAGTGCAGAAGATGGTTTGTGTTGAATGTGAGTTTAGTTTATTGTCAAGTGTACCGAGGTACAGTGAAAAGCGTTTGCCAACCAGCCAGTGGAAAGATCACACATGGGTTACACAAAAGGCTGGAGAAACTCAGCGGGTGCAGCAGCATCTAAGGAGCGAAGGAGATAGGCGACGTTTCGGGCCGAAACCCTTCTTCAGATTAGGCATGATTACAATCGAGCCGTCCACAGTGCACAGGTACATGATAAAGATACAGATACTTGTCTTTTTAAAATTACTGTTTTTTTCTTCTTTCTCCTCCCACAAATATGTAATATGTGAATATGCGATTCTGTTCCATTCTGTTTTGTAGTTTGTTTTTGCACAATCCGCAAGCACATTGCCACTTTTCATTCCACTGCACATCTCGTATGTGTATGTGACCAATATACTTGACTGGATAAAAGGAATAGAGTGAATAACGTTTAGTGCAAGATAACGCCAGTGAAGTCAGATCAAGTCTGAGGATTCTCAGCATTGTAGAAATTAGATATTGCGCCAGTATAATTGTTGCAGTATCGCAAGTCACGTCTCGTGTGATGCAGGTACATAATTCTACAATAATTGGCACGAAGGTATTGCAGACATATATAGGATCCCTCAATAGCCTGGTCCTGCAATTTGCTGCTGAGCTCATGTGGATTATTGGTAACAAACTATATTCGCTCTCACACAGCAGGGCGCAATTACCAATTAATATTAAACAGCAGCCAGCTGTAGACAAGATACCAATTTATTGTGACAGAGTGTTACTCCAGGATTGAGTCTCTGTAGTATATGTACAATAGATTACTTTCAAACCAGGCATGAGAATTGGATGAAGCAGGATGCGTTCTTACTGTAACCGCGCCGGCCGTAAGCATTAAATTGTTCTCCTTCATTACGCTGTAATTGTGATTTAATACCTACCTGGGTGTCCATTTCCTGACAGTCTTGTAACTCATTATTTCCCTACTCACTGCAAAGCCATTTTAACCTTCACATGGAATTAGCCGCCAGACCCACGACCATCTTACAGGTCAACATCTCCGGATCACAAAGCACGTAGCCTTTCTGCCTGTTAAAATCAAACATAACAAGCACAATATATTGGCCAAGGTCAAAAGAGGAATATTTAATGTCGTTGCACTGATATAACTGCATAAACATAGAAACATAGAAAATAGGTGCAGGAGTAGGCCATTCGGCCCTTCGAGCCTGCACCGCCATTCAATGTGATCATGGCTGATCATCCAACTCAGTATCCCTTACCTGCCTTCTCTCCATACCCCCTGATCCCTTTAGCCACAAGTGCCACATCTAACGCCCTCTTAAATATAGCCAATGAACTGGCCTCAACTACCTTCTGTGGCAGAGAATTCCAGAGACTCACCACTCTCTGTGTAAAGAATGTTTTCCTCATCTCAGTCCTAAAGGAATTCCCCCTTATCCTTAGACTGTGACCCCTTGTTCTGGACTCCCCCAACATCGGGAACAATCTTCCAGCATCTAGCTTGTCCAACCCCTTAAGAATTTTGTAAGTTTCTATAAGATCCCCCCTCAATCTTCTAAATTCCAGCGAGTACAAGCCGAGTCTATCCAGTCTTTCCTCATATGAAAGTCCTGACATCCCAGGAATCATAAAAAGACATCCAGCACAGAAACAGGCCCTTCGGCCCAACTAGCCCATGCCAACCAAGACGCCCCATGTAAACTAATCCTATTTGGCCCATATCCCTATAAACCTTTCCTATCCATGTACCTTAACAAATCTTTTAAATTTAGTTTAGTCTGTTCCTTTCATTTATTTATTTATTTATCTGTTTATTTATTTATATATATTTTGATTAATTTTATTAGCAGTACAGTAAGTTACATGAATGTGCATCCCTTATATTTAATTACAATCATTGTACCACTTTATTTTTTAAAGCTTTTAGAAACAGAGAACGTAGAGAAAGTGCCAAGGAGTTGTGAAAGTGAAGAACCGTGCTAAAGGAAAAGAGAAAAAAAAAGCCCCTGGTCGAAGAGTTAGAGAGAGGAGATTAAGAGATAGACCCTAGAAAAGAAAAAAGAGAGAGAGAGAGAAGGAAAAAAGGAAAAGCCAGTTACCTTGGAGAGGGAACACGCGGTGTCCATGGGGACGCTGGAGGCCTTCCGTCAACGCTGGTCACCGCGTGGGGTTGAGGCTATTATAAACAATGATTGTACTGTTGTACTAAAATGATCTGTTCGTTATAGTGTGATTTTGATTATGTTTTGATGTGTTGTATTTTATGAATGTGTTGAATAAAGTTTTTGGAAAAGGAAAAAAAAAGCCAGTTACTTTATTATAACATCAGGCAAAAGGAATCTACCAACTCGACAGTTTTTCTTCCCCCTTTACCAAGACCCGACGCCGGTACCATTTTGAGGTATTCTTGCACCTTATCCTTGTAGTAGATTTATAAATGCAGACCACGTCTTATAGAAGCGATCTGATTTTCCTGCCAGGCGGAGTCTCATATCTTCCAGATGTAGAGTTTCAAACATAGTTGAAATCCACATATTTACTGTTGGTATAGGGGCATTTTCCCAGAATTTTAAGATGAGCTTTTTTCCTGTTATTAAGCCGTCTTCAAATAGATTCTTTTGAAACACATTTAATTCGGGGCTACCTTCCGTTGTTCCAAAGATAATCCAATCTGCCTTTGGAGTAAGTTTTATGTTAAATAATTTTGTAGAGATTTCAAAAATTTCAGTCCAAAATGTTTGAATTTTTGTACAAAAGACAAATGCATGCGCTATAGTAGCTGCTTGAGACTGGCATTTATCGCAAATAGGTGAGACGTTGGGAAAAAGTTTACTTATTTTAGTTTTTGAATAGTATAATCATAGAATCATAGAATCATAGAAAATAGGTGCAGGAGTAGGCCATTCGGCCCTTCGAGCCTGCACCGCCATTCAATATGATCATGGCTGATCATCCAACTCAGTATCCTGTACCTGCATTCTCTCCATACCCCCTGATCCCTTTCGCCACAAGGGCCACATCTAGCTCCCTCTTAAATATAGCCAATGAACTGGCCTCAACAACCTTCTGTGGCAGAGAATTCCACAGATTCACCACTCTCTGTGTGAAAAAATACTTCTCATCTCGGTCCTAAAAGACTTCCCCCTTATCCTTAAACTGTGACCCCTTGTTCTGGAGTTCCCCAACATCGGGAACTATCTTCCTGCATCTAGCCTATCCAACCCCTTAAGAATTTTGTAAGCCTCTATAAGATCCCCCCTCAAATTCCAGCGAGTACAAGCCGCGTCTATCCAGTCTTTCTTCACATGGAAGTCCTTCCATCCCAGGAATCAGTCTGGTGAACCTTCTCTGTACTCCCTCTATGGCAAGAATATCCTCTATAATCTTTGGTATAATCGATGTAAGATTTTAAATTGTATAAAAGTGTGTCTTACGTTAATTGAACATTTATGTACATTTAATAAGTGTACTTCCCACCTTTCTTTGGAAATTTTTATACTTAATTATTTTTCCCAGTCTCTTCTGATGCCTTCAGTTGATGGTATTTCTGCATTTAGAATAATATAATATATATATGATATTAGGTTTGCTGATTCAGCCTTTGTATTCATTACTTCATCCAGTAAATGTGATGGCATATTGTGTTAAAGAAGGAACTGCAGATGCTGGAAAATCGAGGGTACACAAAAGGCTGGAGAAACTCAGCGGGTGCAGCAGCATCTAAGGAGCGAAGGAGATAGGCGACGTTTCGGGTCGAGACCATTCTTGATGGCATATTGTGATACTCTTGTACATATTTTTTCAGACAGTCACATATTTGGAAATATTTAAAATACTGATTGTTTCTCAAATTGTATCTTAGTTCAGTTTATTGTCACATGCACTGAGGTACAGTGAAAAGTTGCATGCAAACCAGTCGGCGGAAAGACTATACACGATTACAATTGAGCCGTCTGCAGCGTACATATACATGATGAAGGGAATAACGTTTACTGCAAGGTAAAGCCAGATTAAAGACAGTCTGAGGGTCTCCAATGAGGTAGACAGTAGCTCAGGACCACTCTCTGTTTGTTGATAGGATGGTTCAGTTATGGTACCTGCCTCAACTACTTCCTCTTGCAGCTCGTGTGTTGGAAGGAACTGCAGATGCTGGTTTACGCTGAAGATAGACACAAAATGCTGGAATAACCCAGCGGGACAGGCAGCATCTCTGGAGAGAAGGAATGGGTGATGTTTCGGGTCGAGACCCTTCTTCAGACTGAGAAATGGTGATATAGAATGGATCAGTGATATTTTGGTCATAATGGTGACATACGTTTTTCTCCAGTGATGCTGCCTGACCCGCTGAGTTACTCCAGTACTTTGTGTCTATCTTTGGCCTAATCCGGCATCTGCAGTTCCTCTCTACACATGGGTGACATTTTGGGTCGGGACATTTTCTAGTGGCCTGTACCCAGGCAGTTTGAGGGGGGGGGGGGGGCAAGCGAATCTTTGTGTATTAATTTATTTTACATTATTGTCTGAGTTGCGCTTGCCTCATGGACGTGCTGTGACTGGGAACGAGAAGTTACAAAATAAAGCAGTTCAATATCACTGTGTAAATAATATAACATAGAGAGGCGGGTGGTGCATTGGAGCCGGCTGTCTGCTCTGATGAGTCAGCAGATCACAGCTGACAATCTCTAAAGTTACAACTTCAGTTCATAGATTCACACAGCGCCGAAAACAGGCACGTATTTAGAGGGAGAGGACAGACACAAAATGCCGGAGTAACTCAGCGGGACAGGCCGCATCTCGGGAGAGAAGGAATGGGTGACGTTTCGGGTCGAGGCCCTCCTTTACATTCTGCTGGTCAGCTGAGTTCCTCCAGCACTTTGTGTTTTGATCAAGAATCCAGCACCTGAATTTGAGTTTAGTTGAGTCCCGTTTGTTGTCACGTGTGCCGAGGTTTTTTGTCGCGTGCTAACCAGTCAGCGGAAAGACTATACATGATTACAATCGAGCCGTGATTAAGGGAATAACGTGAATAATGTTTCGTGGATCTGTGGTTCCTTCAATGGTTCGTTATCATCGCGTGGTCCAAGGTAGAGTGACATTCTTTTTGTGCACAGAGATCAGTGACGTTATTGCCATGCAGAAGAACAATCCTCCATTACCTTCAGAATGTACAGTATCATATATGGACGGGGTGGGCCCAGCGGCCTGTGTCCGCGCTATTTAGCTTTACGACTCCAAACGTCAACTTCATGTAACACAACAAAATGTTTCACGTATTTTGCATTTTTAAGACCATTGGCAGATCATTTTCCCTCCTGGTATAAATTAAGTTCTATCCCATCGTATCTGAATGAATGAATGAATAGAATGAATGAATGAATGAATGAATGAATGAATATGAATGAATAGCCTTTATTGTCATTCAGACCTTTCGGTCTGAACGAAATTTCGTGCCTGAATATCTCGTTGGAATACTAGGCTTGTATTCACTGGGGTTTAGAAGGATGAGGGGGGATATTATGGAAACATATAAAATTATAAAAGGACTGGACAAGCTAGATGCAGGAAAAATGTTCCCAATGTTGGGCGAGTCCAGAACCAGGAGCCACAGGCTTAGAATAAAGGGGAGGTCATTAAAGACTGAGGTGAGAAAAAACTTTTTCACCCAGAGAGTTGTGAATTTATGGAATTCGCTGCCTCAGAGGGCAGTGGAGGCCAAGTCACTGGATGGATTTAAGAGAGAGTTAGATGGAGCTCTGGGGGCTAGTGGAGTCAAGGGAGAAGGCAGGCACGGGTTATTGATTGGGGACGATCAGCCATGATCAC
Source organism: Raja brachyura (assembly GCA_963514005.1). The sequence goes on along the minus strand of OY740797.1, from coordinate 4,513,198 downwards.
AATGAATGGCGGTGCTGGCTCGAAGGACCGAATGGCCTCCTCCTGCACCTATTGTCTATGTTTCTATGGAACAGCCCACTGAGTCCATGCGCAAGAGCCACCAGGTTCTGGTGCCGTTTCCAAAGTCCCAGCTGTCCTTGTATCTGTCGGTCTATTTATCCCTGACATAACAACGCCTTGACTGCCGATTTGTACTTTTGTTTGAGCCTTTCTGAAGTAATAATGCGGAATGCAGGAAGAGCACACCAAGTTAATAATCATTCACTCGGAACAAAGATTCCATCTCGGATGTGATCCCACTTTGATCTGCGGAGTAATGAAGAATCAGGCCCGAAATGTTCCTGTATCTTTCATCTCTTGGTCAGGATATCTTTCCATCACATTCTGGTCTTGCGCCGTAATCCTCACCAACGGGACCTTCACGTCTTCAATTATTTACAATTCTTACGGTCAGTTATTCACTGATGATTTGGGCAACATTTTTTTTAAAAAACAGAAAACGCAGGAGGCGATCGGCAGGAGAGGCAGCATCTGCGGAAAGAGAAGCAGGGTTCACGTGTGGAGTCGTAGCACCAAACGGCACGGAAGCAGGCCGCTCGGCCCATCTAGTCCATGCCGACCAAGATGCCCCATTTAGGTGGCGCAGCATTACAGTTGCTGTCTTGCAGTGAATGCAGCGCCGGAGACCCGGGTTGGATCCCAACTACGTACGGAGTTTGTACGTTCTCCCCGTGACTTGCGTGGGTTTTCTCCGAGATCTTCGGTTTCCTCCCACACTCCAAAGACGTGCAGGTTTTTTAGGTTAATTGGCTTGTTAAATGTAAAAAATTGTCCCTTGTGGGTGTAGGATAGTGTTAATGTGCGGGGATCGCTGGTCGGTGCGGACCCGGTGGGTCGAAGGGCCTGTCTCCGCGCTGTATCTCTAAACTAAAATTAAGCTAATCTCGACCCGAAACGTCAGCTATTTCCTTCGCTCCATAGATGCTGCCTCACCCGCTGAGTTTCTCCAGCATTTTTGTCTACCTTCGATTTTTCCAGCATCTGCAATTCTATCTTAAACACTTGGAGGTCATGTATCGTTTCAGGAAAAAAGGCTGAAAATATCTATTTTTTTCTGAAAATATCTATTTTTTTAGGCATTATTCAGCGTATTTTCTTCTATCACACAGAGAGTGGTGAGTCTGTGGAATTCTCTGCCACAGAGGGTAGTTGAGGCCAGTTCATTGGCTATATTTAAGAGGGAGCTAGATGTGGCCCTTGTGGCTAAAGGGATCAGGGGGTATGGAGAGAAAGCAGGTACAGGATACTGAGTTGGATGATCAGCCATGATCACATTGAATGACGATGCAGGCTCGAAGGGCCGAATGGCCTACTCCTGCAACTATTTTCTATGATTCTATGCATCTCTAAGCTTCAGGGGTGTTTATTGTGGTACGAGGTGCTGAGTGAATCTGTGTAGCGTTTCTCCAGACCATGGACTTGTGTGTAAAACTTAATGTAGATACAATTGCTGTACAGTCAAGCACAGAGCAGACTGCGTCGCTTCATGTTAGCTTGTGTATTAATCTGACAACTCAGTAGGTAGCTTGAAAAATGGCATGTGTTCAACTCGAGGCAAAGCTATTGTTTGCACTGCAAACAGCTTCATCCTGAGAGGGTGCCTGAAATCAACGCCTCCGCTGATAGTAGGAACAGCTCACAAGAGGCATTGAGGAAAGGCACAAGGTGCTGAAGTAACGAGGTGAGCCAGGCAGCATCGCTGGAGGACTTGAACACAAAGTGGCCTGACCCGAAACGTCACCTATCCATGTTCTCCACAGATGCTGCCTGACCCGCTGAGTTACTCCAGCACTCTGTGAAACGTCACCTATCCATGTTCTCCACAGATGCTGCCTGACCCGCTGAGTTACTCCAGCACTCTGTGAAACGTCACCTATCCATGTTCTCCAGATATGGTGCCTGACCCGCTGAGTTATGATAATTGACAATAGACAATAGACGACAGACAACAGGTGCAGGAGTAGGCCATTCGGCCCTTCGAGCCAGCACCGCCATTCAATGTGATCATGACTGCTCATCCCCAATCAGTACCCCGTTCCTGCCTTCTCCCCATATCCCCTGACTCCGCTGTCTTTAAGAGGCCTATCCAGCTCAGGCCTCCACCACCCTCTGAGGTAGAGAATTCCACAGACTCACAACTCTCTGTGAGAAAAAGTGTTTCCTCATTTCCGTTTAAAATGGCTTACCCCTTATTCTTAAACTGTGGCCCCTAGTTCTGGACTCCCCCAACATCGGGAACATGTTTCCTGCCTCTAGCGTGTCCAAACCCTTAACAAACTTATATGTTTCAATAAGATCCCCTCTCATCCTTGTAAATTCCAGAGTGTACAAGCCCAGCCAGTCAGTCTACCCCACAGCAGAAGAGGGAGGAGTTGTACAGTTTGTGTTGGAAGGAACTGCAGATGCCACTTTAAACCGAATTATAGACACAAAATGCTGGAGTAGCTCAGCGAGACAGGCAGCATCTCTGGAGAGAAGGAATGGGTGACGTTTCGGGTGGAGACCCTTCTTCAGAACAGCTTGATGGGATCTCCTGTGGCGTTCTGTGCTGCATCTTGGTGGAACCAGTCTGTTGCTGAAGGTGCTCCTCAGGTTGACCAGTGTGTCATGGAGGGGGCGAGCTGTATTTGTGTTCTTTTGTGTAAACTAGAATCTGCAGTTTCTTGTTTCTGCCACGGACAGCGGGCCATGCATCACTGGTAATGGAGGATATTATTCATTTTGTTTTGTGTCTTGTCTTGTCTTTGGACTATTTTGGTCAATTGTCTGCTCTAATCCTCTAATAATCCTGCCCTGTATCTTGGTTTAGCCATCTGTCTTAAAACCTTGGTTCTGTATTTTTGTGCTTCTAACCGCACAATGTCCTCCTTTATGTCGAACAAGCATTTCCGTCAGTCTACTTTAAGCTCACCCTAAAGCTATGGCCTCTTGTGTGTGTGTGTGTGATATTTCCACCCTGGGGAAAAAGGCTCTGACTGTCTACCCTATCTACGCCTCTCATAATTGAATATACTTCAATCAGTTCTTCCCTCAAGCTCTGGCATTCCAGAGAAACAATCCCAAGTATTTCCAACCTCTCCCTGTAGCGAATACCCTCAAGTCCAGGCGGCATTCTGGTAAACCTCCCCGGCACCCGCCTCCAAAGCCCCCACATCTTTGCTGTAATGAGGCGACCAGAACTGCCCACAATACAATTTAGAGATACAGCTTCAATAGATACGGGCCCTTCAGTCCACCGAGTCCGCACCAACCAGCGATCACCCCCTACACTAGCACGATCCCACACACACTCGGGACAATTTACAATTTTACCGAAGCCAATGAACCTACAAATCTGTACGTTTTTGGAGTGCGGAAGGAAACCGGAGCATTCGGAGAAAACCCCACACAGGTCACAGGCAGAACGTGCAAACTCCATATAGCCAGCACCTGCAGTCAGGATTGGACCCAGGTCTCTGGCGCAGTGAGGCAGCAACTCTACCGCCGCACCTCATGAAATAATGCAAATGCAAGTTTCATGCAAGTTCCGTTTTAGTTTAGTTTAGTTTAATTTAGAGATATAGTACAGAAACAGGCCCTTCGGCCCACTGGGTCCGTGCTGCCCAGCGATCCCCGTACATTAATACTATGCTGCACAAACTAAGGACAATTTTTTAACATTTTACCAAGCCAATTAACCTACAAACCCGAAACCGAAGATCTCAGAGAAAACCCACGCAGGTCACGGGGAGAACATACAAACTCCGTACAGACAGTACCCATGGTCGGGATCGAACCTGGGTCCCTGGTGCCGCAAGGGCTGTAAGGCAGCAACTCGACCGCTGTGCCACTGAAAGCTATTCACATTTTCTATTTGTCGTACATGGTTTTTCTCATTCTGTAAAAATATTCAGCATCTATTTGTGTTCCAGTCTGAAAGTGACAGAATTATTTGTCTTGTTCTATATTTATTTCCTTCACCATGAAACCATGATGGCAGAGACAGCAGCAGATGGTGAAAATCCCTGTTTACAGTGAGTTTTAAGGTCACATCCTGTTTATGAAAAAACAACAAATATATGTTAGCATTCTCTGTACAGCGCCAGAGACCCAGGTTCGATCCCGACTACGGGCGCTGTCTGTACGGAGTTTGCACGTTCTCTCCGTGAACCTGCGTGGGTTTTCTCCGGGTGCTCCAGGTTTCCTCCCACACTCCAAAGACGTGCAGGTTTGTAGGTTAATTGGCTTGGTACAAATATGAAATTGTCCCTAGTGTGTGTAGGATAGTGTTAGTGTGCGGGGATCGCTGGTCGGGCGCGGACTCGGTGGGCCGAAGGGCCTGTTTCCACGCTGTATCTCTAAAATTACACTAAAGTGAACACATAATGGCGACACGGTGGCGCAGCGGTAGAATTGTTGCCTTACAGCCCTTGCAACGCTGGAGGCTCGGGTTCGATCCCGACTACGGGTGCTGTCTGTACGGAGTTTGTACAAGAGAGAGTTAGATTTAGCTCTTTGGGCTAAAGGAATCAAGGGCTATGGGGAAAAAGCAGGAACGGGCTACTGATTTTAGATGATCATATTGAATGGCGGTGCTGGCTCGAAGGGCTGAATGGCCTACTTCTGCACCTATCTTCCTATGCTTCTATGTTTCTATGTACGTTCTCCCCATGACCTGCATGGGTTTTTTTCTGAGATGTTCGGTTTCCTCCCACGCTCCAAGGACATACAGGTTTGTAGGTAAATTGGCTTGGTGTATGTGTAACTTGTTCCATGTGCGTGTAGGGTAGTGTTAGTGTGCGAGGATCGAAGGGCCTGTTTCTGCGCTGTATCTCTAAACTATAAAAAACATTGAGGAGAATTCAAGCGGATCGTGGAGGCAATAAGGAGCCCTGGTGGTTCTTTGTTAAAACATATGTCAACCAGAGATTGATGAGACATGCTTGTTCTGACGTCACTTTAGTCCGTGCAGTCTAACAGGTCGAGCTGCTGAACAGATGGTGAGGAGGGGCTGGTGTTAATATGTGCATGGTTCAGCGGGTAATATTTAAGCTTTCCTGTCCTACCTGGAGAGGGGAGAGAGCTACCCACATGCATCATCTGTTACTCCTGCCGCTTCTCATTTCCGCCACTGTTTGTACTTTCCCGCACAGCCCATCGGTCAGTGTCTCGTGTCCTTGATCCCATCAGGACAACTGAGAGGGAAATGTGGTCGACTTCGCCTGTCTCTCTCTCCGCTGGCCGAATGCAATCGCCAAAAATATATCTCGATCTCTAGGCTGTCCCGCCATCTCCCCCTGGCATCAGTCTGAAGAAGGGTCTCGACCTGAAACGTCACCCAGTTCTTCTCTCCAGAGATGCTGCCCGTCCCGCTGAGTTACTCCAGCTTTTTGTCTCTATCTCTTGGCTCAGGGTTCATTTTTCTTTTAATTCTTTGTCAGTTTTCGGATGATCTTTGAACAAACTGGCAATTAATTATGGACTGGGAAAATTAATCAGCTTGTCTTGGAGTCAGCAAATGTTGTAGATTCAGATCACCGATCTGGCCTTCTGCAGAACACTGATGACGCTGTCCTGATAATCGCAAAGCAGTCGGCAAAACCTCGCTCAGTCTCAGCCATCGGGTAGAGCTGCTGCCTCACAGCGCCGGAGACCCGGGTTCGATCCTGACCTCGGGTGCTGTCTGTCTGTCTGTGTGTGTGTGTGTGTGTGGAGTTTGCACGTTCTCCCTGTGACCACATGGGTTTCCTCCGAGTGCCCCGGTTTCTTCCCACATCCCTGCAACGTGCGTGTTTGCAGGTTAATTGGCCCTCTGTATGTTGCCCCTGGTGTGCAGGGAGTGGATGAGAAAGTTGGATGACATAGAACTAGTGTGAACGGGTAAGCCATGGCTGGCGTGGATTCGATGGGCCGAAGGGCCTGCTTCCCACACTGTATCGCTGCACTAAACTAAACCGTGCTTCAAACCTGGCGCAGTGAAGTTTGGCTTCCCGCCAAGTTAGTATTCTGCCCCGTCCAAGCTGACCATCTGCCAGTCACGGAAGATGGACTATGCGATGTCCATGGGCGCCTGGGGGATTTCGGGACCACTGGGCACTTCTCGGGGTGGAATACACCCTTGACAAGGAGTGGGACACGGTTGATAATAGTTTATCGTTTGTCGTGTATTATGGTGGTGACATTTTTTACTGCACTGTATATATTATTTTAATATTTGAGTAAATATTTTTGATTATATAAAAATAAAGCTAGTATTCTGCCCTGTATTGTTTTGGCCTTCTCTATCGTTCCGACCTGAAACATCGCCTGTGTTGGAAGGAACCGCAGGTGCTGCTTTACACCGAAGCTAAACGCACAAAGCTGGAGTAACTTAGCGGGTCAGGCAGCATCTCTGGAGGAAAGGACCAGGTGAAGTTTCGGGTCGAGACCCTTCTTCAGACCTCACCCAGCACTTTGTGTCTGAGCTAGTATTCCCAATGAGGCACAGAGATAAACGACACATGGGACGGTCATGGTAGAGTTGCTGCCTTACAGCCCTCACAGCACCAGAGACCCCGGTTCGATCCCGACTACGGGTGCTGTCTGTACGGAGTTTGCACGTTCTCCCCGTGACCCGCTTGGGCTTTCTCCCAGAGCTTCAGTTCCCTCCCACACTCCAAAGATGTACAGGTTTGTAGGCTAATTGGCTTGGTGTAAAACGTAAAATTGTCCCCAGTGTGTGTGTAGGATAGTGCTAGCGTGCGGGGATCGCTGGTCGGCGCGGACTCTAAACGTCACAGGAAGTGCTGGCTACACACCTGCTCATGGCCGTGAGTCATTAGCACCAGATGTTGCCGTGACCATTTGAAGAGAGATCCACACTATACCCGGCCCCATTCTCTGATGGAGATGAATCCTCAGGCTGCCAAATTCAAACATGAGGATCAGTCACTGCCGCTGAATTCATTTCTTCTGTCGCAACAAAGCTGGAGCGTTAAAGATTGCGCAGAATGAATCATCTTCATCCCACCTGCATGTCCCCGTTCCATATAATGATCTGTGTAGTATGCTGCATTGTCAGACAGCTATAGAGAGATCACGGTTACTTTAAACATGACAAGACAAGCTGAGCGAGGTTTGTGTTGAGGACAAGTTTCGCTGCTCTCACCCCGTTTGTGTTTTCAGATTAGGTTTTAGTTCAGAGACACAGCGCTGATACCATCGTTGGTCTTTATTCTTACGTGTTCAGTGTCTCTGGGGGGTGGGAGATTGCAACCTTCACGTGTTCCGCTCTGCTTCGACGAATGCAATCAACCCGGCGCGCACAATCAAATAAGATCAAATAGAACAAGTTGTCCGACAACTTTAGGCTCTGCACGCCAGACGCAAGAAGAGGAAGTGTCTCTGGGTTAGTAGACTGAACCTTGGCCAACACAGCACAGAAACAGGCCCTTCGGCCCACCGGGTCCGTGCCGACCAGCGTTCCCCGCACACTGACACCACACTAGGGACAATTTACAATTTCTTTACAATTTACAATGTTCTTTGAACGGTGTCTTTAGTTGCACTGAGACCTTAGGTTTACTGCACTAGTGTTGGTTTATTGGATTTTTAGCTGTTTTATTTATTTTATTTTATTTTATGTAATCGACTGATTTTCCACCCATCCCACAGTATTTTACTGTCACTGAAACAGGGTCGCATGCACAGCAGTAGTCATTTTGATAAGGCCCACAAACCTGTACGTCTTTGGGGCGTGGGAGGAAACCGAAGATCTCAGAGAAAACTCTCGCAGGTAACCGGGAGAACGTGTAAACTCAGTGAAGACAGCACCCGTGGTCAGGATTGAACCCGGGTCTCTGGCGCTGTGAGGCAGCAACTCTACCGCTGCGCCACCGTGCCATCCTGAGCACTGTCTGTCCAATCCCCCCCATAGATGCCCCCTGAACTGCAACGATTTGTCTTTTACTCACTAATGTCTCCAGTTCCTTACATCGTACGGCAGGTCTGGCCAAGTGCCATGTGGGTCTAGGCCAAGCTTAGAGAGTGTGAGGGGAAGTCTACAGTCACCTTGTGAAGATCTGACGAGTCCATTATCAAGTGCCAGACGTCCCCTGCAAGGCCAGGAGACTCAGGCTGACCTCCACAGCACAAAGTCACTCTTCAGATGTCAGACGTTAGAGACACAGCGTGGTAACAGGTTCCTTCGGCCCACCGTATCCGCAGCCAACAGCCATTCCCCCCACACTAACACTAAACTACCCTCAACTAAAAACCCCAGCCAGTCCCGCCAGCAATAGACACAGAATGGTGGAATAAATCAGCAGGACAGGCAGCATCTCTGGGTCGAGACCCTTCTTTAGACCGCCACATCAGTCTGAAGAAGGGTCTCAACCCGAAACGTCACCTATTCCTTCTCTCCAGAGATGCTGCCTGTCCCGCTGAGTTACTCCAACATTTTGTGTCTACCTTCGGTTTAAACCAGCATCTGCGGTTCTTTCCTACACAGTCCAGCTGGTAAATTGTCCCTAGTGTGTGTAGGATAGTATTAATGTGCGGGGTTTGCTGGTCAATAGACAATAGACAATAGGTGCAGGAGTAGGCCATTCGGCCCTTCGAGCCAGCACCGCCATTCAACTTGTTAGGAAGTGTTTTTGTACTTTATCATGATGGCTCATTACAGATTAGTTTATTGTCACGTGTACCGAGGTACAGTGAAAGCTTTCTTGTTGCGTGCTATCCAGTCAGCGGAAAGACTATACATGATCACTGTCATGCCGTCTACAGTGTACAGATACAGCATAGAGGGAATAACGTTGAGTGCAATTTAAAGGCCAGTAGAGTCTGATTAAGGATAGTCCGAGGGTCCCTAATGGTGGTCAGGACCACGCCGCTCTCTAGTTGGGGACGGGATGGTTCAGTTGCCTGACAACAGCTGGGCGGAAACGTTCAGTGGGAAGATAATGTTTAATGCAAGATAAAGTCCAGTAGAGTCCAATCAATGATAGTCCGAGCATCTCCAATGAGGAAGATCTAGTTGTGGATGGGATGGTTCAGTTGCCTGATAACTGCTGGGAAGAAACTGTTCCTGAATCTTAGGCAATAGACAATAGACAATAGGTGCAGGAGTAGGCCATTCAGCCCTTCGAGCCAGCACCGCCATTCAATGTGATCATGACTGATCATCCACAATCAGTACCCCGTTCCTGCCTTCTCCCCATATCCCCCGACTCCACTATCTTCAAGAGCCCTGTCTAGCTCTCTCTTGAAAGCATCCAGAGAACCGGCCTCTGTGGCAGGGAATCCACAGGTCGGCATGGACTCGGTGGGCCGAAGGGCATGTTTCCACATTGTATTCTAAACACAACAATTGCTCAATACACAGAGTTAATAAGGACAGACTGTAAATGCAGAATGCTGGCTACACATCTATTCAGTTCATATCATTTGGAAATGTCAGGGCAGGTCTTGAAACTGACTGCTGCAGAAATATATTTTCTCTGTTTAGTGTTATGGGAAAGCAGCAGAGTGTAACTAATGCACCAAGCCCAACATGAACAAGGCTTCACTCCACGCGGAGGTCAGAGAGGGCTGGCGATGCAAATATTCAGCATCGCACGCTAATTGTTCAGGAAGACAAGATGTTTTCTGAACATTTAAAAAGATGTCAAGTGGCAAAATGTAGTGATAACACATTGCTTGTTTCCGCACTTGTTTCTCGGTAACAGAAGTGACAGCCTTTGCTTTCTCCAGTGTGAACCGTATTTTGTATAAAGTAAAACAGAAAATGCTGGAAACACTCAGCAGGTCGGGCAGACTCTGTGGAAGGAAAAGCAGAATTATAATTTCATGTTGGAAATACATTGGTTTATTAAAGATTTTCAGCATCTGCATTTTTGTTTTAAAATTTCCATTTTGTATGAATTTAATATAGTTTAGTTCAGTTTAGAGATACAGAGCAGAAACGGGCCCTTCAGCCCACGGAGTCCGTGCCGACCAGCGATACCCCTGCACTAGTGCTATCCTACACAATTTTACCGAAGCTAATTAACCTACAAACCTGCACATCTTTGGAGTGTGGGAGGAAACCGGAGCACCCGGAGAAAACCCACGCAGGTCACGGGGAGAACGTACAAACTCCATACAGACAGCACCCGCAGTCAGGATCGAACCCTGGTCTCCAGCACTGTAAATGCCCTGTCCCACTGTACAAGTTCATTTCAAGAGCTCTCCCGAGTTGAAAAAAAAAATCAAACTCGTGGTAAGCACGGAGAATGAACGTAGCGGGTGCGTCGGAGCTCGAGGACGTCTCGTAACGCTAACGGCAGATACTCGGCAAGACTCGCTAACGACAGGTAAGCATGGGAAGACTCGTGAAGATTTTTCAACATGATGAAAAATGTCCACGAGAGCCATTACCGTAAATCTCCGAGTTCGAATCAGGGTAAACTCGGGAGAACTCTTGAATGAACTTGTACAGTGGGACAGGGCTTTCAGTCAACAGCCCTACCGCTGCGCCACCGTGCCGCCCTAGCTAAATGCTTACATATCTCAAACACACCAGCGGAACCTCCCTTCTGTATTGTGCCAATCTCATTGTATAATGTGACAAGCGATATTTTGATATACACCAATATTTGGTCTGTTTCTCCATTCTCGCACAGAGCATTATGCTGACTTCCCCACACCATAAATAAGAAATTAATATACATTATATTAACACTGAAAGCACTTGGGGTCAGAAACTCCACAAAGTATTGTATAAATGGATGCAGAATGGTTTACAATGTAAACAGTCACAAGAAAATGTGCCTTTGTATTTTAACAATGGCATCAGCTTTAGAATATAATTCATAAAAACTTGTCCAAGTTATGTTGCTGTATGTGTGTGGAAAATAATTTTCGTGACTTTCAAATTGTGACATTCCTTCATAACTTGTGCAATACATTATAGTTATAGAGTTGGCACTGTGATGCAATGGTATAGTTGCTGCCTCACAGCGCCAGAGACCCGGGTTCGATCCTGACCACAGGTGCTGTCTGTGCGGAGTTTGTACGTTCTTCCTGTGACCGGGTGCTCCGTTTTCCTCCCACACTGCAAAGACGTGCGTGTTTGGAGGCTAATTGACTTCTGTAAATTGTCCCTAGGATAAAACTGGTGTATGGACGATCATTGGTCGGCAGAGACTAGATGGGCCAAAGGGCCTGTTTCTAAGCTGAATCTCCAAACTAGAGTCATAGAATCATAGAATCATACAGTAAACCTCTAAACCTTTCCTGTCCATGTATCTGTCTAAAAGCCCTGTCCCACTGTACGAGTTCATTCAAAGAGTTCTCCCGAGTTTGCCCTGATTCAAACTCGGAGATTTACGGTGATGGCCGCTCGCAGGTACTCGGGGTTCTCGAGGACATTTTTCAACATGTTGAAAAATCTTCACGAGTCTTAAGGAGCTTACCGCGTTTCCCCAAGTACCTGCCTACTCCTGCGCCTATTGCCTATTGTCTATTGTCTATCAAGAGTCAGAAGTCTTGTATGGAGTTTGTATGTTCTCCTTGTGGCTACATGGGTTTTCTCCAATCGCTCCGGTTTCCTCATGCACCCCCAAGATGTGTAGGTTTGTAGGTTAATTGGCTTCGGTAAAAGTTGTAAATTGTCCATTGTGTGTAGGATAGTGCTAGTGTACAGAGACCATTGGTCAGCACGAACTCGGTGGGCCGAAGGGCCTGTTTCTGCGCTGTATCTAAACTAATCCTGTACCTTTGTCCCGATGGCAAGGGTGAGATGACAGACCCACACCACCCTGGGTGGCCAGGGTGGTGTGGGTCTGTGACGATGCTGGCTGCCGTTTTGAGGCAGTGCCTCCTGCAGATCCATTTGATGTTGGGGAGGTCAGTACCTGCAATGGACTGTGTGATGTGACTGTCTAGGAAAAGCAGCAACCTGCTTGGCATCTCGTCAACCACTAAAGTCATCCATCCCGTTGTGGTGATGAATTGTACAGAATCAATGTCAGGTACAGTTAGATTGACACAACGTGCTGGAGTAACTCAGAGGGACAGGCAGCATCTCTGCAGAGAAGGAATGGGTGACGTTCTGGATCAAGACCCTTCTTCACCCTAACTTATATAGATTGTAATCATGCATTAGACAATAGGTGGAGGAGGAGGCCATTCGGCCCTTCAAGCTAGCACCACCATTCACTGTGATCATGACTGATCATCTGCATTCAGTATCCCGTTCCTGCCTTCTCCCCATATCCCTTGACTCCACTATCTTTAAGAGTTCCATCTAACTCTCTCTTGAAAGCATCCAGAGAATTGGCCTCCACTGCCTTTCTGAGGCAGAGAATGCCACAGATTCACCACTCTCTGGGTGAAAGTGTTTTTCCTCACCTCCGTTCTAAATGGCCTACCCCTTATTCTTAAACTGTGGCCCCTGGTTCTAGACTCCCAACATCGGGAACATGTTTCCTGCCTCTAGTGTGTCCAAACCCTTAACAATCTTATATGTTCCAATCAGATCCTCTCTCATCCTTCTAATATCCAGTGTATACAAGACCAGCCGCTCCATTCTCTCAGCATATGACAGTCCCCCCATCCCGGGAATTAACCTTGTAAACCTACGCTACACTCCCTCAATGGCAAGAATGTCCTTCCTCACATTTGGAGACCAAAACTGCACACAATACAGTCCAGCCGTGGTCTCACCAGGGTTCAGTTGTACAGCTGCAGAAGGACCTCTTTGCTCCTATACTCAACTGCTCTTGTTATATTGTCTTTCCGCTGACTGGTTAGCACTCAACAAAAGCTTTTCACTGTACCTTGGCACACGTGACAACAAACTGAACTGAAGTGAGTTAGCCGTTAGAATAGCAAATATATACAGTCTATAACGAAAAGCAGAGCTTGGAATCCTAGTAATGTTTATTGTGGAGAAGAGTTTAATCCAGGGTGAAAAAGTACAAACTTGATCTCAGGTTTGTCGTCAAAAAACATAAAAGCATCATTACCCAGACAGACACGCAGCTTGTTAATATGGAAATCAACTTATTAAGTGATCACATGGCTAAGATGAGATTTGAATTGGATTTCTGCGTTAGGATTACTGTTAGAACGTCGAAACCAATATTTGTGTGTGTTTCTGCATGTCCATCAGCGGAGAAGCTGCAGAATTCAGCATTTGTCACTCCCTGCAGTTCAAGTATTTGAAGCAATATGTGTGAATCAAAGCTGCCTGATATTTTGAGCAAGAGCAGGTATCTCAGAGGTGGATAAGTAAGATGGTAGATTGTAATAAGATTTTGGTTCTTGGACTTTGAGTACTTACTTGGTGGCTCAGCACGACACCTGGAGGCTGCAGCGAATCGTCCGATCAGCAGAGAAGGTTATTGGCTGCAACCTTCCCCCCATTGATGAACTGTACACTGCAAGGGCCAGGAAGCGAGCGGGCAAGATCATCTCTGACCCCTCTCACCCTGGCCACAAACTCTTTGAATCACTTCCCTCTGGAAGGCGACTCCGGACTGTCAAAGCTGCCACACCCAGAGATAAAAACAGTTTTTATCCACGAGTAGTTGCTCTACTCAACAGCCAAAAATCTGTAGCCTCCCTTCGATCTGGTATTTTGATGGTTCACATGCTTGATCAATGGTGTTTTATCATTAATGTTTTATTATTGTTAATGTTTAGTGTTTTCTGAGTCATTCGTAACTGTGACTGTTTGTCATGTTGTTACTTGTGGGCGGAGCACCAAGGCAAATTCCTTGTATGTGAATACTTGGTCAATAAACTTACTTACGTTAAATATTTTTATTAGAAGTAAGTACATATTAATGGAAGAATATACATGTCACATACATTCTTAATATTATTAATATTAACAATTATTTCTTAAAAATGTTTTTTTTAAATAAATAAATAAATAAACTTACTTACTTGAGCACGCTGGATATTGAGCTGAAACATAAAACGTGCTTGAACTGTAATCCATCATGCATGGTTGTAGGAACTAACCTTTACTTGCATGTCCAATGTATCTCGCATTCGATGTACGCCTGATTAACACTGCGCGCTTCACCTGACTGAGGAAATCAGTATTGATCTTGAAGAATGAACGACGTCATGCTATTCCTGAACCCTAAACACATCATGACTGGAGTTAAGGAGCTTCTCCAGGTTTAATCTCAGCAGTCAGAGGTTATTTATGGGGACAAGACAGGAGAATGGGGTTTACAAAAATAAATTATATACTGCATGCCTTTATTCAAGCAAATATAGCATATATGGTGCTGGCTTGAAGGGCCGAATGGCCTACTCCTGCACCTATTGTCTGTTGTCTATTGTCAAACGTACACAGTATCACGATCACTGCCTGCCTATATTGGCAGCTTACAAAACAGTAGTCATCAAATGACAATATCATCGACTTCATCAACCAGCGTTCACGGACGGCCTCCAGAGTCCCCGTGGACACCGCGTGTGTGTTCCCTCTCCAGGGACACGCGGGCACGGACGTAGGCCCGGAAAACGGGGCGGGAAGCCGGCCCGGTGCGGCCGTCTACTACCCGCTGCCTGGACCCGCGAATGGCCATCTTGGCCAGGCAGGGAGACCCCTCCCCTACCCCCTCCGTCCCTCACGAGCCTCCCCCCTCTGTACTGGGCGACCAACTATCAGGAGCGTGGGACTGAAAGGCAGCCCCGTCAGATAGTCCAACAGGTGCTGCAACCTCCGTGTAGACAGGGAACACAGTCTCTTCCTTGCCGCAGAAGTAGGAGAACGGGGTTAGGAGGGAGGCATAGATCAGCCATGATTGAATGGTGGAGAGACCTGATGGGCCGAATGGCCTAATTCTACTCCTATCCCTTATGACCTTTGACCTTCTAAGCAAGGTTGAGATGTGGCACTTTGTGAAGTTGAATGTAAGGAGAAAGTACACAGTTAAAGGCAAGACATTATTGACGTACAGCGGGGTCTTGAGGTCCACAACTCCTTGGAAGTGACAACGCAAGTAGACAGAGTGGGAACAAAATCATTAATCAGTTGGGGCACTGATTACAAGTCAGGAAGGCATGGTCCTCGATTCCCCTACCCTGGGCAAGAGACTCTGTGCGTTTACCCAATCTGTTCCTCTCACAATTTTGTACACCTCTATAAGATCTCCCCTCAGCCTCCTGCGCTCCAAGGAATAGTCCCAGCCTCTCTCCATTGCTCAGGCCCTTGAGCCCTGGTAACATCCTCGTAAACTGTGCGAGAATCTCATAAGTGATAGGAGCAGAATTAGGCCATTCGGCCCATAAAGTCCACTCCGCCATTCAATCACGGCTGATCTATCTCTCTCCCTCCTAACCCCATTCTCCTGCCTTCTTCCCGTACTAATCAAGAATCTATCTATTTCCTCCTTAAAAATATCCACTGTCTTCTGTGGCAATGAATTCCACAGATCCACCACCCTCTGACTAAATAAATTCCTCCTCATCTCTTTCATAAAGGAACGTCCTTTAATTCTGAAGGTAGACAAAAATGCTGGGGAAACTCAGCGGGTGAGACAGCATCTATGGAGCGAAGGAATAGGCGACGTTTTGGGTCGAGACCCTTCTTCACCCCTGAGGCTGTGACCTCTGGTCCTAGACTCTCCCACCAGTGGAAACATCCTCTCCACATCCACTCTATCCAGGCCTTTTCCCTATTCGGTAAGTTTCAATTATGTTAGACAATAGACAATAGACAATAGGTGCAGGAGTAGCCAGCACCGCCATTCAATGTGATCATGGCTGATCATCCCCAATCAGTACCCCGTTCCTGCCTCTCCCCATATCCCCTGACTCCGCTATTTTTAAGAGCCCTTGTTATGTTATGAGGATTTCAATGAGGATATGCAAAGACATAACAATAGACAATAGGTGCAGGAGTAGGCCATTCGGCCCGTCGACTCCGAGACTCCTCTGTTGACCACCCACCATTCTAGATTTCCAATCTTGGTTCTTTCTTTTATTACTCCAGCAGGGCCGTTTGCTCGAAGAATGGACCTGCCGTCATCCTCTGTGTCTTGGCCCAGCCCACTACCCAGGCACTCCAGAAAATACACACTCGGCAGCTGTGAAAGTGTCATCTACTCCGTGAGTCCAATTAGTTTTTCACTGGTAATCCTGCAAGATAGACAGTGCTATTGATCGGGCGGCAGAGTTGAGTGTAGATCAGCACACAATAAGTGACAGGCTTCCCAGAGAAACCATCTCCTTGCATCCCATCAGCCGGTAAATCCAGATAATTCCCTTTCAGCCAGGGGTAGAGTCCCACAATAAGCAACTCTCAAATGCCATTCAACAGCTCTTTTGCGCTCTCTTAATCCCGCATTCTCCCCTCTCCCATCGGGCAAGAGGTACAGAAGTGTGGGAAAACGCACAGCTCAGGGGCCACTGTTTAGGAATAAGGGGTAAGCCATTTAGAACGGAGATGAGGAAACACTTTTTCACACAGGAAGTTGTGAGTCTGTGGAATTCTCTGCCTCAGAGGGCGGTGGAGGATGGTTCTCTGGATGCTTTCAAGAGAGAGCTAGGTAGGGCTCTTAAAGTTAGTGGAGTCGGGGGATATGGGGAGAAGGCATGAACGGGGCACTGATTGAGGATGATCAGCCATGATCACATTGAATGACGGTGCTGGCTCAAAGGGCCGAATGGCCTACTCCTGCATCTATTGTCTATTGTCTATTGTCTAAGATTCAGGGACAGTTTCTTCCCAGCAGTTATCGGGCAACTGAACCATCCCATCCACAACTAGATCTTCCTCATTGGAGATGCTCGGACTATCATTGATTGGACTCTACTGGACTTTATCTTGCATTAAACATTATCTTCCCACTGAAAGTTTCCTCCCAGCTGTTGTCAGGCAACTGAACCATCCCGTCCCCAACTAGAGAGCGGCGTGGTCCTGACCTCCATTAGGGACCCTCGGACTATCCTTAATCAGACTCTACTGGCCTTTAAATTGCACTCAACGTTATTCCCTCTATGCTGTATCTGTACACTGTAGATGGCATGATAATGATCATGTATAGTCTTTCCGCTGACTGGATAGCACGCAACAAGAAAGCTTTCACTGTACCTCGGTACACGTGACAATAAACTAATCTATAACGAGTCATCATGATAAAGTACAAAAACACTTCTTAATGATGTTTGGTGTAAATATAAATTGTCCCGTGTGTGTGTGAGGATAGTGTTAGTGTGCGGTGATCAATGGTCGGAGTGGACTCGATGGGCCGAAGGGCCTAGTTTCCGTGCTGTATCTCTAAACTAAAGTCAACTAAACTAAAAGTGGAATAGACCGTCTACTGCATCCGCTGCTCTAGGTGTCAACTTCTCTACATCAGTGAGACCAAGCGCAGGCTTGGCGATCACTTCGCCCAACACCTCCGCTCAGTTCGCAATAACCAACCCGATCTCCCGGTGGCTCAGCACTTCAACTCCCCTCCCATTCCAAATCCGACCTTTTTGTCCTGGGCCTCCTCCATGGCCAGAGTGAGGCCCAGCACAAATTGGAGGAACAGCACCTCATATTTTACTTGGGTAGTTTACACCCCAGCAGTATGAACATTGACTTCTCCAATTTCAGGTAGTCCTTGCTTTCTCCCTCCTTCCTCTCCCCTTCCCAGCACCCCCACAGCTGACTGTCTCCGCCTCTTCCTTTCTTTCCCCCCACCCCCCACATCAGTCTGAACAAGAGTCTGGACCCGAAATGTTACCTATTCCTTCGCTCCATAGATGCTGCCTGACCCGCTGAGTTCCTTCAGCATTTTTGTCTACCTTCGAAACTATGATCAATGAGCAACCTCATTGGTAAAGTCATATTCCGTGTCCAATTGGTGACCTTTCAATACAAAGCACTGATTTTGCTGCGAAACATCAATGGATCTAATCACCCCTTTCACAGACTTGCCAATTTGTAATTGAGAAGGAAGATAATATTCTAACAATAAGTCACTCTATAACTGATGAGTACAATGGATAATTCTCTGCAGAATAATTAAATTCACAGCAATAATGCCAAGGATAACAGTTTGAGATGATCATTTGATCGGCGCGTTGAAAAAACAATCGGATACAAATTATATTCCTGACACTTATGATTTGCACAGTCACAGGGCAATGATTCTATATTCAAGGGTTATGGGGAGAAGGCAGGAGAATGGGGTTAGGAGGGAGAGATAGATCAGCCATGGTAGAATGGCGGAGTGGACCTGATGGGCCGAATGGCCTAATTCTGCTCTGAGAACTTAACAACTTATCATGAAACTGAGAAACATAGAAACATAGAAAATAGGTGCAGGAGGAGGACATTCGGCCCTTCGAGCCAGCACCGCCATTCATTGTGATCATGGCTGATCGTCCCCTATTAATACTCACAGTGTTGCAACTATTCCTTATGGACTTATGAACTATATAGTCGTTGATCTATGAATATTTTTAATCTGTGCTGCACAAATTGCAGTTAAAAGTTTTTTCGGTGGCAATTATAAATGATCAAAGGATCCAGTTTTAAAGCAGCATTGGAGAATTGGTAAGGACACAAACCACTGAAACACTGTCAGTTGATGATCAATGCTTATGTAAGAACTGCAGATGCTGGGAAAATCGAAGGTAGACAAAAATGCTGGAGAAACCCAGCGGGTGAGGCAGCATCTATGGAGAGAAGGAATAGTCCGCGACGTTTCGGGTCGAGACCCTTCTTCAGATATTACTTCTGTTGATGATCAAGATATTTTTTAGGGGGAGACATAATGCCTGCAATTGTCCATCACTTTGCGGCTGGTTAGCATGCAACAAATGCTTTTCACTGTACCTCGGTACATGTGACAATGAACTGAACTGAAACGTAATACTCAGCCCCCACTCCCAGACTGACCTCTAGCGTGGGAGCCAGGGCCTCTTCTGCCATTCCCATGAAGATGAACATTGGATAAATCAATACCGCCACTTCTGTCCAACTTGGGACAGTTTCAGATCGCCAGCCCTTCCAGCGGGGTGGGAGATTGCAACCTTCACGTGGTCCGCCCTGTTTCGAGTAATGCAATCAACTCGGCGTGCACAAACGGAAGATCAAATAGAACAAGTTGTCCGACAACTTTAAGCTGTGCACGCCACACGGAAGACAAAACCCTTCCAGCCTGCCGTCGTTTATTTATATGCTTTGCTCACATATCTTGTGACATTTACTGACTCCATTTGCAATTCCCAGACATAGTGGGCTGAAGGGTCTGTTCCTGTGCTGCACTCGTCTGAGTTCTACCTCAGGAGCTTTTATCGGCATATGTCCAGAAACGGATCAATTAAATTCTTACTAAAAGCCCTGTCCCACGGTACGAGTTCATTCCAAGAGCTCTTCCAAGTTAAAAAAAAGCAAACTCGAGGTAAGCACGGAGAATGGACGTAGCGGGTACGTCGGAGCTCGGGGACGTCTCTTAGCGGCTCGTAACGCTAACGGCAGGTACTCGGCAAGACTCGCTAACGGCAGGTAAGCACGTGAAGACTTGTAAAGATTTTTCAACATGATTTTTCAACATGTTGAAAAATGTCCACGAGAGCCCCGAGTACCGACGAGCGGCCATTACCGTAAAACTCCGAGTTCGAATCAGGGCAAACTCGGGAGAGGACTTGCTGCCCAGAAAATCCTGCCCAAAAAATATTTGTTAAACTGGTAGGTTGAAACAGCTGCCACATGATGAGGCAGCACGGTGGCGCAGCGGTGGAGTTGCTGCCTTGCAGCGCCAGAGACCTGGGTTTGATCCTGACCATGGGTGCTGTCTGTGTGGAGTTTGCACATTCTCCATGTGACCGCCTGGGCTTCCTCCAAGTAGCAATGTTACAAAATTTTGAGATTTTAAAAATCAAGTCTGCAATTTATCCCATCAGATAAAGCATAAAAAGAAGTTTAATTTGACACCTAATTTACTTTCATATCTTCAGTATTAAGAAAGTTATGGCCATTTTCATACTCGGAAATGAGCATCTTGCTTCCCATTGCCTTTCAATTGACTTAACTCAAAAGCTGTGATCTGGAAAAGTTAAATGTCCATAACATTCTTAAAAATTAAGAGAACTCAATGAAATTTTCAGTTATTATAGATTGAAGCATTCTGAAACAAATATTAAACAATCTTACTTGGATGACCTGAAATTAAAGCATATAATTAGTTAGTTATCTAATTGTAGCTAATTACAAAATTCAATGAGTAGATCTAAACATCTATCCATTTCTTAAGAAAAGATAAACTTTTTTTAAATTGCCTAAGTGTCCAAATAACATTCACACAATAATCCACAATATAACATAATTTTTAAATCTAATTTCCATGAATTTCTGGGCCAAATGGAAGGAATTTAGTGTTTTATGCCTGTAAATTAATGGCCATTTAAATCAACTAGCGAGTGGGTTTTAGTGGAATGCGGTGGATTGGAACGTTGCGGTTAGCGGTGAAGTCGGGGGGAAAAATACTGGGGGTTCATACATTTTTTGGGGAACCCATTTCGCAACATAAAAATATTATTAATGCCTCCCGAAAAACCAACTTTTAATATAAAAATAAACTATTTACCTTTTTTTCTTCCCTACGCAAAATGCTTCCGGTTGTCTGCGCTCACGGCTTTTGAAGGTGATTTTTAAATTACTCTAGTTAATAAATAATCTAGAGTAATTTAAAAATACCACCATTGATGAAATGTCGGAGCGATTTTTCTTCAGCAACCAAATCGCCCGACATTCATCGATTTGTCCTGCCTGTGGAAAAACGGCACTTTAAGCCCGCCCCCCTCTGCAAGGCGCGAAAGTCGCGCACACGGGGAGCGGCAGAAGTGCAGCGCCGGTAAAGGTACGTTTTGTAACATACCTACTCCAAGTGCTCTGGTTTCCTCCCTCATCCCAAAGACGTGCAGGCTTCATTTTAGCTTCATTGGCCCCTCTGTAAATTGCCCCTTGTGCGTAGGGAGTGGACAGGAAAGTGGGATAACATAGAACTAGTGCGAGAAGGAACTGCAGATGCTGGTTTATACCGAAGATGGACACAAAAAGCTGGAGTAACTCAGCGGGTCCGACAGCATCTCTGGAGAGAAGGAATTGGTGACATTTCGGGTCGAGACCCTTCTTCAGAAGGAGTGGGAAGGCTGATCGACGGTTGGCATGGACACGATGGGCTGAAGGGCCTGTTTCCATGTTGTATCTCTAAACTACAACTCAACTAAAAAAAATGATCAAGTTATACGAGGCAAAGTACAAAAACATATATCTGTAATAATGGTATTCTCATAATGAGGCCTTGCAGAATTTAATTTGAGAAAACATTTTATCAAAGCTGAATATGACTCTGTAAATAGACAAGCACAGCAATTGACAAATGCTGCTCCTTGTAATTTCAAAAGAGGAAAGTAACATTTAAGAATATTGCATACCAATTATTTAAACATTACGTCTGCAGAAGTTATTATATTTTCTGCAAAAATCGAACTGAAATCACTCTTAGTTTAAAGGCTCTCTCTAAAGGGCTTGTCCCACTGTACGAGCTAATTCAAGAGTTCTCCCGAGTTTCCCCTGATTCGAACTAGGAGAATTACCGTAATGGCCGCTCGTAGGTACTCGGGGCTCTCGTGGAAATTTTTCACAGTGCTGAGAAAACTTCACGAGTTCCCGCGTTTACCGAGTACCTGCCGTTAGCGCTACAAGCTGCTACGAGACATCCACGAGCTCCGGCGTACCCGCTACGTACATTCTACGTACTTACTACGAGTTTGATTTAAACTCGGGAGAACTCTTGAATTACCTCGTACAGTGGGACAGGCCCTTTAACCAGATGAGCATAATTGCCTAGAAATTGTGATGCAGGGAAGTATAGTGGGTGTCTGGAAAAAAAATCAAACGCACCATCCCCCAACCCTTTCTAAGGTCATAAGGGATAGTAGTAGAATTAGGCCATTCGGCCCATCAAGTCTACTCCACCATTCAATCACAATCTCTCCCTCGTAAGCCCATTCTCCTGCCTTCTCCCCATAACCCCTGACACCCGTACTAATCAAGAATCTATCTGTCTCTGCCTTAAAAATATCCACTGCTTTGGCCTCCACAGCCTTCTGTGGCAAAGAATTCCACAGATTCACCACCCTCTGACTAAAGAAATGTCTCCTCATCTTCTTCCTAAACGAACGTCCTTTAATTCTGAGGCTATAACCTCTAGTCCTAGACTCTCCCACTAGTGGAAACATCCTCTCCACATCCACTCTATCCAGGCCTTTCACTATTCTGTACATTTCAATGAGGTCTTAGCTTAACCTACTCATTCTTTCTCTGCTACATCGATGACAACATCAGGCCTGCCTTGTGGCAACTCGTTCCACACACCCACCACCCTCTGAGTGAAAATTTGTCCCTCAGGTTCTTATTAAATCTCTGCTCACCTGCAAATGATGTCGTCTGGTTCTAGATAATTTTTCACCCAGACAGCTGTGAATCTGTGGAATTCTCTGCCACAGAAGGCAGTGGAGGCCAATTCACTGGATGAGTTCGAGAGAGAGCTAGATTCAGCTCTTGGGGCTAATGGAATCAAGGGATATGGGGAGAAAGCAGGAACGGGGTACTGATTTTGGATGATCAGCCATGATCATATGAATGGTGGTGCTGGCTCAAAGGGCCGAATGGCCTCCTCCTGCACATATTTTTCTACGTTTCTACGTTTCCATTCCCCTCATGATTATATACACCTCTACAAGATCATACAGAGTGTTGTGAGTCTGTGGAATTCGCTGCCTCAGAGGGCGGTGGAGGCCGATTCTCTGGATGCTTTCAAGAGAAAGCTAGATAGGGCTCTTAAAGATAGCGGAGTCATGGGATATGGGGAGAAGGCAGGAATGGGGTAGTGATTGTGGATGATCAGCCATGATCATATTGAACGGCGGTGCTGGCTCGAAGGGCCGAATGGCCTACTCCTGCACCTATTGTCTATTGGCTATTATCACCCCTCAGCCTCCTGTGCTCCGAGGAATTAAATGCTCTGCTGTGTCATAATATAAAAATCAGGTGAAGAACATCATTAAAGCCTTGAATTTTAAACAGATTTCCGTGAGTCAAAGTTGAATGTGTTTGGGCCATGCATCCAGATAAAAGAAGCAGACTAGAATTGTTTCAAATTGTCCCTGGGAGTCAATGTGACCTTGAGATTAGAGCTCCTGTACCCGATTGGCCAAGCTGCATCAGGTGACGGGTGACTCATCGGAAGCTTAAATATCAGGAGTTCCCAGAATTCTCTCTCTTCTTCGTCGACCCTGACTAGTGAACAGGCTGCCGGTCTGAGCTGCAGGAGGCCTGGCCACATGGCATAGAACTTTGTATATTGTTACCTATATTTGTCATTTAATGTTGTATTGGGACAGATAAGGGCTGACCTGAGGGTTTTCTTGTTTCAGGGTTATCTCCATTTAGGCAGGTTAGAGACTCTGGTTCGACGGTCCATTGCAAGGCTGGCTGGAGCACTGTTATATTTGTTTGTTAGTCTATTCTTGTCCCTGACTGTGTTGTTTAAATAAGCTTCGGGTTTTTGTCTTCTCTTAACTAAATTAAAGACTATTTTCTTGAACTTGAAGCTGGTTTTTGACTATGTTATGCAGCTCTGAAATATCTGCATTCGGGAGTCGTAACAAAATAAAAGAAGCAGACTAGAATTGTTTCAAATTGTCCCTGGGAGTCAATGTGACCTTGAGTTTATAATGCGCCAGCAATTCAACAATTGTGGGGTTTCTGCAAAACAGGTTTCGGTCCAAATAAATCCCACCACCAGAATCAGGAATAGGGAGATTCAAAGAATTACAAAATTAATTTAAAAAACCCAAACCATTTAAAAATCTGAAAAAGTCAATATAAATATTGACAAATGAGTGTACATATAATACGTTCATGGACATTCAAATATCTGGAGTAACTCAGCGGGACAGGCAGCACCTCTGGAGGGAAGGAATGGGTGATGTTTTGGGTCGAGACCCTTCTTCAGACTGGTTATATTCATTCAGTTCGGTTCAGTTTATTGTCATGTGTACTGAGGTACAGTGAAAAGCCTTTGATGCGTGCTATCTAATCAGATCAGATCATGCCATACATAGGTAAAGATGATCAAGTACAATAGGCAGCGTGTTGCGTGCGTTTATTGTAAGCTAACCAGTCAGCGGAAAGATAAATACATAATTACTGTCAACAGACAATAGACAATAGGTGCAGGAATAGGCCATTCCGCCATTCATGGCTGATCATCCACATTCAGTACCCCGTTCCTGCCTTCTCCCCATATCCCCCGACTGCCCTATCTAACTCTCTCTTGAAAGCATCCAGAGAATTGGCCTCCACTGCCATCTGAGGCAGTGAATTCCACAGATTCACAACTCTCCGGGGTGAAAAAGTGTTTTGCTCATCTCCGTTGAGCCATTCACAGTGTATAGAAACATGAAAAGGGAATAATGTTTCGTGCAAGGTAACGGCAGCAAAATCCGACCAAGGATAGTCCAAGGATCACCACTGAGGTAGATAATCGCTCAGGACAGTCGCTCCCTGGTTGTGGTAGGATGGCTCCATTGCCTGACAACAGCTGGGAAGAAACTGCCCCTGAATCTGGATATGAAAGTGGGGTAACATAGAATTAATGTGAGCGCGTGGTCGATGGGCCTGTTTCGATGTCTCTCTCTAAACTCTAAACCCTGGCACCTCTTGAAGAATCAATAGGAGGATCAATAAGCCAGCAGGGGGCGGTCTGCTCTGCTCTGGTCAGGTAAACATCTATTTGCCTGATCACACTTCACTCTACATTTACAGTCGTGCACCAATACAGTCAGGTTGTTCACTCTCAACTCCCGAGTCTTGAATACTTGGAACAGCTGCAATGAACGAAACGTTACCAGCCTTTTGATTCTGATTTTTGAACCAGTCGTTCGATTCCAGAGCCGGCTAATGACTTTCACTTGGTGTAATTTGATTTAATGAGCAAGCCAACACAATCAAAGGCGTGTCAGAGGCTATGGGGAGAAAACATAGAAACATAGAAAATAGGTGCAGGAGTAGGCCATTCGGCCCTTCGAGCCTGCACCGCCATTCAATATGATCATGGCTGATCATCCAACTCAGTATCCCGTACCTGCCTTCTCTCCATACCCTCTGATCCCTTTAGCCACAAGGGCCACATCTAACTCCCTCTTAAATATAGCTAATGAACTGGCCTCAACCACCTTCTGTGGCAGAGAATTCCACAGATTCACCACTCTCTGTGTGAAAAATGATTTTCTCATCTCTGTCCTAAAAGACTTCCCCCTTATCCTTAAACTGTGACCCCTTGTTCTGGACTTCCCCAACATCCCGCTGAGTTTCTCCAGCACTTTTGTCTACCATCACTTATGAGCTATGACCCGGTCATTCCTTCTTCTCCCCGCTTTTGGGAAGAAGGTACGGAAGCTAGAAAGCACACGCCACCAGACTCAGGAACAGCTTCTTCCCCTCTGTTATCAGGCTTCTGAACGGTCCTTCCATGAGCTACGATGCTGTCCGATTCACCTCGACCCCATTGCAGACATTGGACTTTGTCTCTGGAACTGATGCGTTACAATGCTAAGAACTATATCCTGCACTCTGTATCTTCCCCTTTGCTCCACCTGTTGTACTTGAGCATGTTTATGTATGGTATTATCTGATCTGATTAGATAGCATGCAAAACAAAGCTTTTCACTGTACCTCGGTACACGAGACAATACACCAAAGCCTACACCTAAACAGTAGATGATTAGTATCAGGTAAATATACGTAGAATATTTCTCAAAGGATAGACAGTGCTGGAGTAACTCAGCAGATCAGGCAGCATCCCTGGAGTGGTCTGAAGAAGGGCCTCGATCCAAAACGTCACCCATTCCTTCTCTCCAGAGATGCTGCCTGTCCCGCTGAGTTACTCCAGCTTTTTCTGTCTATCTTTGTTTTAAACCAGCATCTGCAGTTCCTTCCCACACCTTTATGGCGGGTCTCTCTGTTTGCCAATTGATGTAACAGCCATCGGGCTGGATCAATGGCTCTGTTCTTCTCTCTCTATAGACGCTGCCTAACGTCGTGAGTATTTCCAGCAAGCTCTGCTTGTGTCTTTTTGTGTCTAGCTTCGGAGTTTTTCATGAATAAAAATGCATGATGTTAATAAACTTATTTGAAATTGGGTCAGCCAATGGAAGGAACGTTTCAACACGATGAAATCTCGGTTTTAATCTCACAGTTACGAGAGATACTTTCATTACCTGGTGAAATTATCCCCAATGCCCTCAGAATGATAATAATGCAATCAGCCATTGTTATCTCCCGTTGAGATTATTTTAATATATATTGATTTAAGAATAAGGGGTAAGCCATTTAGAACA
The DNA here is from genome assembly GCA_963514005.1 of Raja brachyura. Next base: position 4,486,768 of record OY740797.1, on the reverse strand, counting down.
GAGACGAGGAAACACTTTTTCACACAGAGAGTTGTGAGTCTGTGGAATTCTCTGCCTCAGAGGGCGGTGGAGGCTGGTTCTCTGGATGCTTTCAAGAGAGAGCTAGATAGGGCTCTTAAAGATAGCGGAGTCAGGGGATATGGGGAGAAGGCAGGAACGGGGTACTGATTGGGGATGATCACATTGAATGACGGTGCTGGCTCGAATGTATCTTCCCTGGTCATAAGGTCAAAAGTAATAGGAGCCATTCGGCCCATCTAGTCTACTCTGCCATTCAATCATGGCTGATCTATCTCTCCCTCCAAACTACATTCTCCTGCCTTCTCCCCATAACCCCTGACACCCGTACTAATGAAGAATCTATCTATCTCTGTCTTACAAATATCCAGTGACTTGGCCTCCACAGCCGTCCACGGATTCACCACCCTTCTGGGTCAGAAACTTGTCATTGGTCGGGTCTGTCATGTGACCGGGGGGTTTGTTAGAAACATAGAAATTAGGTGCAGGAGTAGGCCATTTGGCCCTTCGAGCCTGCACCGCCATTCAATATGATCATGGCTGATCATCCAACTCAGTATCCTGTACCTGCCTTCTCTCCATACCCTCTGATCCCCTTACCCACAAGGGCCACATCTAACTCCCTCTTAAATATAGCCAATGAACTGGCCTCAACTACCCTCTGTGGCAGAGAGTTCCAGAGATCCACCACTCTCTGTGTGAAAAAAAGTTTTTCCCATCTCGGTCATAAAGGATTTCCACCTTATCCTTAAGCTGTGACCCCTTGTCCTGGACCTCCCCAACATCGGGAACAATCTTCCTGCATCTAGCCTGTCCAACCCCTTAAGAATTTTGTAAGTTTTTATAAGATCCCCTCTCAATCTCCTAAATTCTAGAGAGTATAAACCGAGTCTATCCAGTCTTTCTTCATAAGACAGTCCTGACATCCCAGGAATCAGTCTGGTGAACCTTCTCTGCACTCCCTCTATGGCAATAATGTCCTTCCTCAGATTTGGAGACCAAAACTGTACGCAATACTCCAGGTGCGGTCTCACCAAGACCCTGTACAACTGAAGTAGAACCTCCCTGCTCCTATACTCAAATCCTTTTGTTCACAGGCTTTTGAAGAGTAATCGGTCGTTAGTGCTCCTCACACCGACAGGAGCTGTAATCGTTAGTCCTAGACTTAGGACGCAGTGTTTTGTGTATTTATTTTGCGAATAAAAAATATTTCGCTCAACATTGCCTGGTTTCAATAAAACCTACCGAATAGTGAAAAGCCTGGGTAGAGTGGATGTAGACAGGATGTGTCCACTAGTGGGAGAGTCTAGGACCAGAGAGCTCAACCTCCGTATAAAAGGATGTACCTGGAGAAAGAAGAGAAGGAGAAATATCTTTAACATAGAAGCATAGAAATATAGAAAATAGGTGCAGGAGGAGGCCATTCCCCCTTCGAGCCAGCACCGTCATTCATTGTGATCATGGCTGATCGTCCCCAATCAATAACCCGTGCCTGCCTTCTCCCCATATCCCTTGATTCCACTAGCCCCCAGAGTTCTATCCAACCCTCTCTTAAATCCATCCAGTGACTTGGCCTCCACTGCCCTTGGTGGCAGGGAATTCCACAAATTCACAACTCTCTGGGTGAAAATGGTTCTTCTCACCTCAGTCTTAAATGGCTTCCCCTTTATTCTAAGACTGTGGCCCCTGGTTCTGGACTCGCCCAACATTGGGAACATTTTTCCTGCATCTAGCTTGTCCAGTCCTTTTAGACAATAGACAATAGACACTGCACAATAGTTGCAGGAGTAGGCCATTTGGCCCTTCGAGCCATTCGATGTGATCATGGCTGATCATCCCCTATTAGAATTTTATATGCCAGAGGGCGGTGAATCGGTGGAATTCATTGCCACAGACGGCTGTGGAATCCAAGTCATTGGGTATTTCTAAAGCGGAAATTGATCGGTTCTTGATTCATAAAGGCGTGAAAGGTTATGGGGAAAAGGACAATGGGGTTGAGGGGAAAGATAGATGAGCCACGATCGAATGGAGGGGTAGACTTGATGGGCCGAATGGCCTAATGCTGCTCCTATGTCTTATGGTTCCTGGGCTTTTAAGTTGCTGTGAACCAGGCTGTGATGCAATCAGTCTGTGTCATAAGGTCATAAGTGATAGAAGCAGAATTAGGCCATTCGGCCCATCAAGTCAGAGCCACCATTCAATCATGGCGGATCCATCTCTCCCTCCTAACCCCATTCTCCTGCCTCCTCCCCATAACCCCTGACACCCGCACTAATCAAGAATCTATCTATCTCTGCCTTAAAAATTATCATTGACGCCAGTCCTCTCCATGCCAGTCTGTGGCAAAGAATTCCACAGATTCACCACCCTCTGAGTGCGTTCTCTACCCTGATATTTCAAGGATAGCACAAATCAAAAAGACCATTAGGGTGCCTCTGTTGTAACCTTTAAATATTTCCAATGCGTTTTAAAGCGATGCCGAGGTAATCGCTAAGTTAAGTGTGTCTGATCATTCATCAGAGCAGCACCAACTCCCCACTGTGGTCTTCAATAATTACCAGCATCACTCAGTACTAATTCCTCCATTCCAATTGATTTTTCCCAGGCTGTGGCTCAGCTGGTTGGCGATACTCCTTTTACCACTCAGGCTCTTGCTAAGAATTGTCTTTGTTACTCGTGCTAACGGCAAAATCTGCTTTTCTGTCAACTAAATCTCTCACCCCACAATCTGAAATCACTATTGTGACATGTTATATCATCGGTAAATTCAGGGGCAACTTAAACAATAGACAATAGACAATAGGAGCAGGAGTAGGCTATTCAGCCCTTCGAGCCAGCACCACCATTCAATGTGATCATGGCTGATCATCCCCAATCAGTACCCCGTTCCTGCCTTCTCCCCATATCCCCTGACTCCGCTATCTTTAAGAGCTCTATCTAGCTCTCTCTTGAAATATCCACAGAACCTGCCTCCACCGCCCTCTGAGGCAGAGAATTCCACAGACTCACCACTCTCTGTGAGAAAAAGTGTTTCCTCGTCTCCGTTCTAAATGGCTTACTCCTTATTCTTAAACTGTGGCCCCTGGTTCTGGACTCCCCCAACGTCAGTGACGATGTTGAAATCCTTATAAATGTAGGTATTCGGTTGGCGATGTGTAATTTCTCGGAGTGGAACGGTGGCGTAGCTGGTCAAGCCGCTGTCGCACAGCGCCAGGGACCCTGGTTTGATCATGTGTGCGGAGTTTGCACGTTCTCCCCTGTGACCATGTGGGTTTCCTCCGGGTGCTCCGGTTTCCTCCCACACCCCAAAGACGTGCGGGTTTGTAGGTTAATTGGCCCTCTATAAATATTCCCCAAGAGTGGAGGGAGAAAGTGTGATCGAGACGAACTAGTGTTAAAGGGTAATCGATGGTCAGCATGGACCTGATGGGCCGAAGGGACCGTTCCCATGCTGTATTTCCAAAATAAACTCTATTTGACCTCGCGCAGGACCTGCTGCGCAATTATTACCAGCAGCGCTAAATGTGATATTTATTGCAGACTCGGTGGGCCGAAGGGCCTGTTTTCTCTAAAGTCTAAAGTCAGGATCGAACCCGGGTCTCGGACGCTGTGAGGCAGCAGCTCTACCCACTGTACCACTCTGTCTCAGACAGCGATTTGGTCATTTGTTCTGAGTTTGGTCAAAAATAAGGACGTCTCCTGTAAAGATTCCCGGCAGTACCTCACCTGGACAACCCCAGGGGGTAAAACGCAGCAGCTCTGTGCATGTATAAGTAAGTAAGTAAGTTTATTGGCCAAGTATTCACATACAAGGAATTTGCCTTGGTGCTCCACCCACAAGTACTAACATGACATACAGTGACAGTTACGAATGAATCAGAAAACACTAAACATTAATAATAATAAAACATTAATGATAAAACACCTTTGATCAAACATGTGAACCAACAAAATACCAGATCAAAGGGAGGCTACAGATTTTTGGCTGTTTGTGGATAAAAACTGTTTATCCACAAAGTATGTTGACAAATAAACCCTGCGCGTGGGAGGAGGCCTTCCCGGGGAACACGCCCGGAGGCCCGTTGGTCGGTCAGCGTAACCGGGAGGGAGCTGGAGGCGACGGACGGGAGGAACGAAGGCCGGTGGGAGGGTGAACCGGGGTAATGCTGCCTCCAGCTGCAGGCTTCAAGGTCGGCTGCAGGGGGCGCCCCTGGGACACAAAGATGGCCGGGTGAGGAGAGGAGAGGAGAGGAGAGGGAACTGAGTCAGTATATAGAGCGCGCGGGCCGACCGGCCTCTGGTCTTTGAATAACGGCGCCTAAAATGGTGGTGCCTGCTGGTCTAATATATGCAAAAAGAATTTCACTGTTCAATTGCGTAAGTGACAAATGAAGCCTAGACTACCATGAGGTAGACAAAAATGATGGAGAAACTCAGGGGGGTGAGGCGGCATCTAGACTACCATGAGGATGGGTAAGCAAACATTCTAGATGCTGTCCCGTTGCTCAATCTTCCTTGATCTACATTGGATATGAAGTGAAAGAAAATATACCTTAAGAATTAATTAAAGCTATCCATCAAAATAGAATCCAGAGACACCAAGGTTCCCTGTGCGGTTTCCTAATTCAATTGTTACACGTTTAGACGAGGCATTAGTCTTACACTTTGTGCAAACAAAAGCACTGAATGGACTCCCTGACATCCTGCAATGAATCTGTGTCTGATGCAGTGGTTATGTTCATTAAGCTTTAAATTATTATGATGTTTGGGCTTAATTATTCATTACTGAGAATTATTTTTGTTTATATCTTTCTTCCTTGGAGACATAGAGAGTTACAGCGTGGAAACAGGCCCTTCAGCCCTACTTGCCCACACCGGCCAACATGCCCCGGCTAGACTGGTCCCACCTGCCTGTGTCCATATCCCTCCAAACCTGTCGTATCTATGTACCTGTCTAACTATTCCTTAAACATTGGGATAGTCCCAGCCTCAACTACCTCCTCCGGCAGCTTGTTCCATGCACCCACCACCCTTTGTGTGAAAATGTTCCCCCTCAGATTCCTATTAAATCTCATCCCCTTCACCTTGAACCTATGTCCTCTGGTCCTCGATACCCCTCTGGGCAAGACAATCTGTGCATCTACCCGATCTATTCCTCTCATGATTTTATTGACCTCGACCAGATCGCCCCTCATCCTCCTGCGCTCCAAGGAATAGAGTCCCAGCCTGCTCAACCTCTCCCTGTAGCTCACACCCTCTAGTCCTGTCCCTTCTAACACCCCAACTCCAGAGTCATTCACTATTGCACAAAGTTAGGTACGTTATGCATCAATTGTCATTTTGGATGGAGTGTTTTACAGTGAACAGTTCAGTTAACATCAAACGTGGAAGAGTTCAGTCAGGAATGAGCCCTTGGTGTCGAACATGATGACAAGTTAAACTGATCTCATGTGTAGGAAGGCAGATAAAAAGGGTCTGAAGAAGGGTCTCGACCCAAAACATCACCTATTCCTTCGCTCCATAGATGCTGCCTCACCCGCTGAGTTTCTCCAGCATTTTTATCTATCTTCAATTTTTCCAGCATCTTGCAGTTCCTTCTTAAACATCATGTGTAGGAAGGAACTGCAGATGCTGCTTTAAAGCGAAAGGAAGACAAAAATGCTGGAGTAACTCAGCGGGTGAGGCAGCATCTATGGAGTGAAGGAATAGGTGACATTTTGGGTTGTCATCTGCCTGTACATGATCCATATACCTCTATTCCCTGAACTTCCATGTTCCTATCCAAAGGCCTCTTAAACGCCACTATCGTATCTGCCTCCACCACCATCCCCGGCAGTGCGTTCCAGGCACCCACTTCTCTCAGTGTGAAAACAAAACAAGCCTTGCACCACTCCAACGGTGAGGGAGAAGCTGGTCCTGAGTCTGGTGGTGCGCGCTTTCAAGCTTCTGTACCGACTGCCAATAGGAGCGGGGAGAAGAAGGAATGACCGGGGTTGGGACAATTTGGTGATGTTGGCTGCTTTCCCAAGGCAGCATGAAGTGTAGATGGAGTCGATGGCGGGGAGTCTGGTCTGTGTGGCAGAATGATGTTGGCCTGGTTAATACATTTCTCTGGAGTAACTCTGCGCGTCAGGCGGCATCTCTGGAGAGAAGAAATGGGTGACGTTTCGGTTTTAGACCCTTTGGTTTCAGACTGGCCTGAAGAAGGGTCTCGACCCGAAACGTCACCTAGTCCATCTCTCCAGAGATGCTGCCTATCCCGCTGAGTTACTCCAGCATTATGTTAAGGGCCTGTCCCACTTGGGCGTCATCTGCGCGTCATTTACGCGACATAATTTACGCGTCAAAACGCGCGCATGGTGTGCATTACGCGCGTATGGTGCGTGGTGACGTAGGCAGTGACGCGCAGACGTGCGCGGCGCCCTAGGATTTTGGGATGTACAAAATCTTCACGCGCCATCTGCGTGATGCGCAAATGACGCCCGGGTGGGAAAGGCCCTTTACTATGGTGGTAAAAACAGTAAAGCAGACTATTATCTAAATGGTGGCCGATTAGGAAAAGGGGAGATGCAGCGAGACCTGGGTGTCATGGTACACCAGTCATTGAAAGTAGGCATGCAGGTGCACCAGGCAGTGAAGAAAGCGAATGGTATGTTAGCTTTCAGAGCAAAAGGATTTGAGTATAGGAGCAGGGAGGTTCTACTTCAGTTGTACAGGGTCTTGGTGAGACCGCACCTGGAGTATTGCGTACAGTTTTGGTCTCCAAATCTGAGGAAGGACATTATTGCCATAGAGGGAGTACAGAGAAGGTTCACCAGACTGATTCCTGCGATGTCAGGACTGTCTTATGAACAAAGACTGCATAGACTCGGTTTATACTCTGTAGAATTTAGGAGATTGAGAGGGGATCTTATGGAAACTTACAAAATTCTTAAGGGATTAGACAGGTTAGATGCAGGAAGATTGTTCCCGATGTTGGGGAAGTCCAGGACAAGGGGTCACAGCTTAAGGATAAGGGGGAAATCCTTTAAGAATGAGATGAGAAAGACTTTTTTCACACAGAGTGGTGAGTCTCTGGAACTCTCTGCCACAGAGGGTAGTTGATGCCAGTTCGTTAGCGAAATTTAAGAGGGAGTTAGATGTGGCCCTTGTGGCTAAAGGGATCAGGGGGTATGGAGAGAAGGCAGGTACGGGATACTGAGTTGGATGATCAGCCATGATCATATTGAATGGCGGTGCAGGCTCGAAGGGCCGAATGGCCTACTCCTGCACCTAATTTCTATGTTTCTATGTTTCTAAAACCTGGCCTTCAGTCAGTCCTTTGTGAAACCTGCCTAACAATGACAATGGAATAAATGCAGCTTCCAGCATTGTTCCCCCAGTCGTGAGAATTGTCCATGAACTCACTATTACTTTGGTCGTCAAAACGCCACCTGATTCTTCAGCCAAATCTCCACAAATTAATCACATCATTAACTTTTACGATCAATGTTATTCAACAAGTTAACAGGCTCCCATTAAGTAATTCCTGGCATTTATCGGCGATAGAAGTTTTTATTTGCTATCTATGAAGGAATTGGCCCTGGAAAGGAGGCCGGCAGTTATATATTTTTGAAACTGGCTGTAAACACATGATATGGGAGCATTTGTAAGGCAGGTTTAATTTATCAGGAGGGTTACACAAAAAGCTGGAGAAACTCAGCGGGTGCAGCAGCATCTAAGGAGCGAAGGAGATAGGCGACGTTTCGGGTTGAGACCCTTCTTCAGACTGGTCAGGGATCAGGGAAACGAGAGATATAGACGGTGATGTGGAGAGATAAAGAACAATGAATGAAAGATATGCAAAAAAGTATCGATGATAAAGGAAACAGGCCATTGTAAGCTGTTTGTGGTGTGAAAATGAGAAGCTAGTGCGATTTGGGTGGGGGGGGGGATATAGAGAGAGAAGGAATGCCAGGGCCCGAGGGCTGAGGGAGAGGTGGGGAAGGGGAGGAGACAGCAAGGGTTAACAGAATTGAGAAAATTCAATGTTTAAGCCCAGAGGATGCAGACTCCCCAAGCGGAATATGAGGTGCTGTTCCTCCAACTTGCGGTGTTGCTCACTCTGGCCGTGGAGGAGGCCCAGGACCGAGAGGTCGGATACGGAATGGGAGGGGGAGTTGAAGTGCTGAGCCACCGGGAGGTCGGGTTGGTTATTGCAGACCGAGCGGAGGTGTTCGGCGAAACGATCGCCAAGCCTCTGCTTGGTCTCACCGATGTAGATCAGCTGGCATCTGGAGCAACGGATGCAGTAGATGAGGTTGGAGGAGGTGCAGGTGAACCTCTGTTGGACCTGGAAGGACTGCTTGGGTCCCTGAAAGGAGTGGATGGGGGAGGTGAAGGGACAAGTGTAGCATCTCTTGCAGTTGCAAGGGAAAGTGCCCGGGGAAGGGGTGGAGCGGGAGGGAAGGGAAGAATTGGCAAGGGAGTTGCGGAGGGAGCGGTCTTTGCGGAAGGCAGACAGGGGGGGAGATGGGAAGATGTGGCGAGTGGAGGGGTCACGTTGGAGGTGGCGAAACTGGCGGAGGACTTTCTGTTGTATGTGCCGGTTGGTGGGGTGAAAGGTGAGGACCAGGGGGACTCTGCCCTTGTTGTGAGTTATAAGGAATTGATTTGAATTAATTTGATAAAAAATACATCTCTTGATGCTCCTGAACACATCATCAGTGATGTAACCTGGGGTCATTGGGTGTTTCGGGTCTTTCAACATCAGACACCCTCACCCAGGCGACCCAGCCGAGGTTGATCAGACCACGACTTGTGTTCAGGTGGCATTCGCTCCTCCCCATGGACCTCCTCTCCTGATCCAGAGCCATCTTGAGGCCTTCTCCGCTGCCTCTGTGGTGTTCTTGATGGCTCTTCTCCTCGCCACTCCGCTGATGCACTCAAGGCTTTGTAGAGCAATTGCCCTGCAAAAACCTCTGCAGCCAACCAAGACATCTTCCACTCATGGGCCTCCTCCAGACCATATTTGAATGTTGCCTTCACTTGACAGAGAATGTCAAGAGTGTTTGATCGTTATATAATGGATCAATGAGATTCTTCCTTGCTGCAGTCTACAGGCCCATAAATGCCATAGAGCACAAAAATATATATATGATAATCATAAAATATTGTAATAATATCATCAATTATAATATATTTAGTTTAGTTTATAGATACAGCGCGGAAAAAACAGGCCTTTGGCCCACCAAGTCCGCGCCGACCAGCGATCCCTGCACACTACACTCTCCTACACACACACTAGGGACACTTTACAATTACACCAAGCCAATTAACCAAGAATAGTTTGGTGACTACTGGAGAGATAGTTGACGGCACGGAAAGACGGCACCCGGGACGGCTGGGTTCGCACCCCAGTCCTTCTGCAGTTGTACAGAGCCCTAGTGAGACCACACCTGGAGTATTGTGTGCAGTTTTGGTCCCCTAATTTGAGGAAGGACATTCTTGGTATTGAGGGAGTGCAGCGTAGGTTTACAAGGTTAATTCCCGGGATGGCGGGACTGTCATGTGCTGAGAGAATGGTGCAGCTGGGCTTGTACACTCTGGAGTTTAGAAAGATGAGAGGATATCTCATTGAAACATATAAGATTGTTAAGAGCTTGGACACCTAGAGGCAGGAAACATGTTCCTGATGTTGGGGGAGACCAGAACCAGGGCCCACAGTTTAAGAATAAGGAGCAAGCCATTTAGAACGGAGACGAGGAAACTCTTTTTCTCACAGAGAGTAGTGAGTCTGTGGAATTCTCTGCCTCAGAGGGTGGTGGAGGCAGGTTCTCTGGATGCTTTCTAGAAAGAGCTGGATAGGGCTCTTAAAAATAGCGGAGTCAGGGGATATGGGGAGAAAGCAGGAACGGGGTACTGATTGTGGGTGATCAGCCATGATCACATTGAATGGCGGTGCTGGCTCGATGGGCCAAATGGCCTACTCCTACACCTATTGTCTATTGTCTATTGTCTGTGTCTTTCGTGAGAAAGACACCCAACCATTCTACGGAAAGGCCTAATGAACTGCGGTGGCCTAAAAAACCATCAGGCGAGAATGAAATGCTCGGAAAAGGAGAAAGTGGTGCGCGCACAGGCCTTGAACCTGGTGGAGCCCAGTCCCTCCACGCACTAGAGTCTCCCAACCCCTGTAGAGTGGTTACTAAGATGGCTGATCCGCGGGCGGTTGCTGCTGGGACGCAAGTCGGGGCCTGATCAACCCCGGCTGGGTCGCCTGGGCGAGGGTGTCTGATGTTGTGAGACCCGAAACACCCGATGACCCCAGATCACATCACTGAGGATGCGTCCCAGCGCATCTAGGAGATGTATATTTTTCACATATTTGAATGTTGCCCTTCAGTTGACAGAGAGAGGCAAGAGCATTTGATAGTTATATGTCCCTATAATGGATCAATGAGATTCTTCCTTACTGCAGTTTACAGGCCCATAAATGCAATAAAGCTCAAATATGTATATAGACATATATATGATAATCATAAAATATTGTAATAATATCATACATTATAATGTTTAGTTTAATTTACAGATACAGCGCAAAAAAACAGGCCTTTTGGCCCACCAAGTCCGCTCTGACCAGCGATCCCCGCACACTAACACTATCCTACACACTCACTAGGGACAATTTACAATTACACCAAGCCAGTTAACCTACAAACCTGCACGTCTTTGGAGTGTGGAATGAAGAATCTGTCAATCTCCACCTTAAAAACCCGCATTGACTTGGCCACCACAGGCTTCTGTGGCAATGAATTCCACAGATTTAATCCCCTCTGACTGAAGAAATTCTTTCTCATCTCCATTCTTAAGGAAAGTCATTTTATTCTGATGCTGTGCCCTCTGATCCTAGATTCTCCCACTAATGGGAACATCTTCTGCACATCCACTCTATCCAGGCCTTTCATTATTCGGTAAGTTTCAATGAGGTACCCCTTCATCCTTCTAAACTCAAGGTGACATGAAGCTATCTGCTGCTTAGATTTAGTCATCTCATTTATCATGTTTAGCTTCCTTTGCTACAAGGGCACTTTTTAGCTGCTGGTCACGGAACGACACAAGTGCGTGTGTGTGTGTGTGCGTGATAGTGCGTGTGTGCTTGTGTGCGTGTGTGTGTGTGCGTGGTCGTGTGTGTGCGTGCTTGTGTGCATGTGTGGGCATATGTGTGTGTGCGTGCTTGTGTGTGCGTGTGAGCTTGTGTGTGTCTGTGCGTGTGTGCATGTGTGCATGTGTGCGTGTGTGTGTGTGAGTGTGCATGTGTGCTTGTGTGTGTGTGAGTGTGCACGTGTGCACGGTGTGTGTGTGTGTGTGCGAGTGTGCGTATGTGCGTGTGTGCCTGTGTGTGTGCGTATATTTTACGGTTCAACTTCCACATCATTCCCCAAATCCCAAACTAAAACAGGACGTTTAGAAAGAATGGGAGAGCAAAGAGGGAAATTGCTTGTGGAAGGCCAGAATTATGAGTTCAACTAATAAACAGCACAGTGGCGCAGCGGTAGAGTTGCTGCCTCACAGCGCCAGAGACCCGAGTGCTGACTGTACGGAGTTTGCACGTTCAACAAGTGACCTGTGTGGGTTTTCTCCGAGATCTTCGGTTTTCTCCCACACGCCAAAGACGTACAGGTCTGTAGGTTATTTGGCTTGGTTTAAATGTAAACAATTGTCCCTAGTGTGTGTAGGATAGTGCTAGTGTGCGGGGATCGCTGGTCGGCGCGGACTCGGTGGGCCGAAAGCCCTTTTTCCACGCTGCATCTCTAAATTAAACTAAACTGAACTACACGATTTTTCCATAAAAATTAGACTGGATCTAGAATTTAAATGTGGCCCCGAAGAAACTAAATGTACAGTGTGCAAATGAGAAGTGGAATCTGTTCATGATCCGGGTCGGACCTCATGCAGTGTGCTCGAAGCTGGCATCATAAATGTGAAAATAATTGATCTTTGACTGATGACATACTGCACACTGCGTACGTTCAATATGCTCAGCCTTGGAAAATTACTCCGGCAGGTGATTTGAAATCATTATAGAAAAATTACAGGCTGCATCATTCCCCAATCGTATCCCTATAATATTAATATAGATTGATATGTTGTTATATTTTCCTCATTAACTCACCCGTGTGGCTTTCATTACCTTTGTGTGTCAGGCAGTAATGACGTTATAACATGGTTGATCGTTGAAGTGAATTGATATTGGTATAGGTTTATTATTGCTACTGAGGTACAGTGAAGAGCTTTTTGTAGCAATGTTACAACATTTTGAGATTTTAAAAATCAAGTCTGCAATTTATCCCATCAGATAAAGCATAAAAAGGAGTTTAATTTGACACCTAATTCACTTTCATATCTTCAGTATTAAGAAAGTTATGACCATTTTCATACTCGGAAATTAGCATCTTGTTCCCCATTGCCTTTCAATTGACTTAACTCAAAAGCTGTGATCTAGAACAGTTAAAAGCCCATAACTTTCTTAAAAATTAAGAGAATTCAATGACATTTTCAGTTATTATAGATTGAAGCATTCTGAAACAAATATGAAACAATCTTACTTGGATGACCTGCAATTAAAGCATATAATTAGTTAGTTATCTAATTGTAGCTAATTACAAAATTCAATGAGTAGATCTAAACATCATTCCATTTCTTAAGAAAAGATAAACATTTTTTAAATTGCCTAAATGTCCAAATAACATTCACACAATAATCCACAATATAACATAATTTTTAAATCTCATTTTCATGAATTTCTAGGCCAAATGGAAGGAATTTAATGCCTGTAAATCAATGGCCATTTAAATCAACTAGCAAGTGGGTTTTAGTGGAATGCGGTGGATTGGAACATTGTGGTTTGCGGTGAAGTCGGGAGGAAAAACACTGTTGGTTCATACATTTTTTTGGACCCCGTTTCGCAACTTGAAAATGTGATTAAAGCCTCCCTAAAAAACAACTTTTAATATAAAAATAAACTGTGTACCTTTTTTTCTCCCCTACGCAAAATCCTTCCCGTTGTCGGCGCTCATGGCTTTTGAAGGTGATTTTTAAATTACTCTAGTTAATAAATAATCTAGCATAATTTAAAAATACCTTCATGAATGAAATGTCGGAGCGATTTTTCTTCCGCAACGAAATCGCCCGACATGGATCGATTTTCCCAGTCTGCAGAAAACCGTCACTTTAAGCCGTCACCTGTGAAAGGCGCCAAAGTCGCGCACACGGGGAGCGGCAGAACTGCAGCGCTACTCAAGGTAAGTTTTGTAACATAACTACTTTTTGTTTGTGTGCTGTGACGATACTTTATTGCCACCTGTACCTGGGTACAGTGAAATTCTTTGTTTGCACACCCGAGGTATGCAAATAGCTGCCACCTAAAGGGCGCTGACAGTGTTACACAAAGCACAGTAAAGAGTCGCCACAGTGGAGGGGATGAGAAAGTGGGATAGCGTAGTTAGTTTTGTTTCTTGTCACGTGTACTGAGGTACAGTGAAAAGCTTCTTTGTTGCGTGCTGACCGGTCAGCAGGAAGACGACACATGATTACAATCGAGCCGTCCGCATTGCACAGGTACACGATGAAGGGAATAACATTTGGTGCAAGATAAAGTCCAGCCAAGTCCGATTGCAGATAGTCCGAGGGTCTCCAATGAGGGAGGTCGTAGTTCTGAGCCGCTCTCTAGTTGGAGGTGAGATGGTTCCGTTGCCTTCTATCACTAAGACTCTGGAACCACATCCCTCTTCCCATCAGAGCTGCCCCCTCCATCGACTCCTTTAAGTCGAGACTAAAAACTCATCTCTACTCTCAAGCCTTTCTTGACGTCCTCTGAGAGAGGGCTATATGTGTGTATTTATGTATGTACTAAATCTATGAACCACTGTTGTATGACGCTAGTACCTCCACCAATGTAAAGCACTTTGGCCAACGAGAGTTGTTCTTTAAATGTTGGCTTGACTTGACTAACTAGAGAGTGGTGCTGAGCTACCATCTAGCACTAGTGTGACCGGATGGTCAATGGTTGGCTTGGACTCTGTGGGTCAAAGGACTTGTTTCCTTGCTGTATCTCGAGACCTAAAACTAAAGTGATCCATTGCTTTCAATTCTATACAAATACATTGTCAATGAGAATTAGAGGCGTTAAATATGTCCTTGCTTGTCTCGGCTCTGCTCCATGGGAGAGCGGATGCCTCTGTTTTAATCATCAATAATCTCCCCTGATTCCCTTATCAATTTGCCAACATCTTCGTAGAGGATCACTTCATTGATCTGCCTCCTTGGAACTAATGAAGAAATCGACAGCTACCAGTTAGCAAAAGTGCAAATCAGATAGGTCTTTGGTCAGCAGATGTCAAGCTCAATATGTGACCGGGTTTGGGTGGGGGTCAGGGAGTGCGGACACAGTTGGAGTACTGATCTCCCGGTTGTTAAACACTTTAATTCTCCTTCCCATTCCCACACTGACCTTTCTGTCCTAGGTCTCCTCCATTGTCAGAGGGAGGTTAAACGCAAATTGGAGGAACAGCACCTCATATTTCGGTTGGGCAGCTTACACCCCAGTGGTATGAACGTTGATTTCTCTCACTTCAAGTAACCCCGGCATTCCCTCTCTCTTGTTTTCACCCCACAAACAGCTAACAACGGCCTGTTTCCGTTATCATTGTTGCTTTTTTGCATATCCTTCATCCATCGGTCTTCATCCCTCTACATCATCGTCTATATCTCATGTTCCCCTCTCCCCTGATCGGTCTGAAGAAGAGTCTCGGCCCGAAACGTCACCCATTCCATCTCTCCAGAGATGCTGCCTGTCCCGCTGAGTAACTCCAGCTTTTTGGGTCTATCTTCAGTTTAAACCATCACCTGCAGTTCCTTCCTACACATGGACATTATCATGTGTTCAGTGTTTCTGGGTTGGTAGACTGAACTTTGGTGAACCTATTGTAAACCAGAGTATTTGGTTTAGTGTAGAGATACAGCGCAGAAACAGGCCCTTCGGCCCACCGAGTCCGCGCCAACCAGCGATCCCCGCACACTAACGCTATCCTGCACACACTAGGGGCAAGTTACATTTCTATCAATCCAACGAGCCTACAAACCTGTATGTCTTTGGAGTGTGGGAGGAAACCAGAGCACCCGGAGAAAACCCACACGGGTCACAGGGAGATCGTACAAACTCCGTACAGACAGCACCCGTGGTCAGGATCGAACCCGGGTCTCTGGCGCCGTGAGGCAGCAACTTTACCGCTGTGCCACCGTGCCGCACTAGTTGCGGGTTTAATTAAGAGATGAATGCATAAGGACTATGAGGAACCTACCGTTTCTCTACTTCAGAATAACGCCATGTGGATACAAATAATAGATCGTCATGATCTTGGATTGTTAGGTACAGTCTAGGAGCTAAATACTAGAATCTAGACAACATTTGGACAGGTACATGGATAGGAAAGATTTAGAGGGATAGGGACCAAATGAAGGATATTGGTGGAAAGATGATAGATGGGGCACCATGGTCAGTGGGAGCAAGTTGGGCCGAAGGGCCTGTTTCCATGCTCGATGACTCTATGAAGCTAGCTTAAATTAGACCCAGGCTGTTTAACAAACATCCCATGGCAGTAGTGAAAATCACAAAGCTGATTAAACGTCTGCCTGGGAAAATCCTTCCCTAGACTCGCTACAGAAGCTCAACCAGCAGTTGGAGTTAGGGAAGATGTCTGGGAAGATACTGCAGATGTTGGTTTAAACCAAAGCTAGACACAAAATGCTGGAGTGACTCAGTGGGTCAAGCAGCATCTCTGGAGAGAAGGAATGGGCGACGTTTCGGGTTTCGGGCGAGGCCAAGCGCAGACTCGGAGATCGTTTCGCTGAACTCATCCGCTCAGTCCGCCTAAACCTACCTGAGCTCTCGGTTGCTAAACACTTCAACTCCCTCTCCCATTCCCACACTGGCCTTTCTGTCCTGAGCCTCCTCTATTGTAAGAGTGAGGCCCAGTGCAAATTGGAGGAACAGCACCTCATATTTCACTTGGGCAGCTCAAACCCCAGCGGTGTGAACATTGACTTCTCTAACTTCAAGTAACCCTTGCTTTCCCTCTCTCTCCATCCCCTCCCCCTTCCCAGTTTTCCCACTAGTCTTACTGTCTCTGACTACATTCTATCTTTGTCTCACCCCCTCCACCAACATCAGTCCGAAGAAGGGTCTCAACCATTCCTTCTCTCCAGAGATGCTGGCTCACCCGCTGAGTTACTCCAGCATTTTGTGGCTACCTTCGATTTAAATCAGCATCTGCAGTTTTTCTTATACATTTTATCTCCGTTTGCTTTGTTGGTGTTACCTTCTCCCAGTTGACAATGATCTATTCTGACATGTTCCTTGATCCACATCCCCTTTGTCCTGTTTTCACATTTTACACCTCCTTATCTATGTATCTCCCTCTCATAGAAACATAGAAACATAGAAATTAGGTGCAGGAGTAGGCCATTGGGTTCTTTGAGCCTGCACCGCCATTCAATATGATCATGGCTGATCATCCAACTCAGTATCCCGTACCTGCCTTCTCTCCATACCCGCTGATCCCTTTAGCCACAAGGGCCACATCTAACTCCCTCTTAAATATAGCCAATGAACTGGCCTCAACTACCCTCTGTGGCAGAGAGTTCCAGAGACCCACCACTCTCTGTGTGAAAAAAGTCCTTCTCATCTCGGTCCTAAAGGATTTCCCCCTTATCCTCTCCCCTGACTCTCAGTCTGAAGAAGGGTCTCGACCCGAAACATCACCCAATCCTTCTCTCCAGAGATGCTGCCCGTCCCGCTGAGTTACTCCAGCATTTTGTGTCCATCTTCAGAGTGAGATAAGGAGTGGGATTCATAGTAACCCACTTAATTAAGAAAAAATACATCGTAAGAGAATCCCAGTGAAAGCCGGGAACCTAATGCCAGAAATGACATAAAACAGTTGGTAAAAGTATTGATCCTTTTACAAGTAGAGAGCAGGAAGCAAAGAAAGGATATAATTAGTCAAACCATTATTGGGTGATTGTAAAATCGCACGTAACTTAAGGTCAGGTTTTAAAAGGCTTGTTATGTTTTTGAGGCGTTAAATGGTTTGATAAACAGCTACACCAGTTCAAGGCCTTCTCTGCCACATGCTACTGATTTAATTAACAGAAGTGCGATGGTCTTCAACGCATGGTAAAATACTTTATAAATACATTGATGGCTTTTGCACCGCAGTCTATGGAGTTAGTACATCGCTCAAGATTGGATGAAATCGATCTGTCCCCCTCTGCTGTTTGGTATAAAGAACTTGCCTGATTTTATTTACACTGTCATGTGTTTGCACTTTTAGACAATAGACAATAGGTGCAGGAGTAGGCCATTCGGCCCTTCGAGCCAGCACCGCCATTCAATGTGATCATGGCTGATCATCCCTAATCAATACCCCGTTCCTGCCTTCTCCCCATATCCCCTGACTCTTTAAAGCTCTTTATCTTTAAGAGCCCTATCTAGCTCTCTCTTGAAAGCATCCAGAGAACCGGCCTCCACCGCCCTCTGAGGCAGAGAATTCCACAGACTCACCACTCTCTGTGTGAAAAAATGTTTCCTCGTCTCCGTTCTAAATGGTTTACCCCTTATTCTTAAACTGTGGCCCCTGGTTCTGGACTCCCCCAACATCGGGAACATGTTTCCGGCCTCTAGCGTGTCCAAACCCTTAATAATCTTATATAAGATCCCCTCTCATCCATTAGATTCTTTTGTTGAATCATTGAAAGGTGTAGCCCCTTCGGCCCACCGACCATCGATCATCCATTCACACTGATTCTAGTTCAGTTTAGCTTATAGATACAGGATGGAAATAGGCCCTTTGGCCGCCGAGACTACACCGACCAGCGATCACCTCTTACACTAGTTCTGCCCTACATTCTAGGAACAATTTTACGAAGCTAATTAGCCTACAAACCTGTACGTCTTTGGGATGTGGGAGGGAACTGGGGCACCTGGAGAAAACCCACGCGGTCACAAGGAGAACCTACGAACTCCGTACAGACAGCACTCATCGTCAGGATCGAAACTGAGTTTCAATCAAGATCCAGAGGACATGGGTTTGGGGGGGGTAAAGTAGGTATGTTACAAAACTTACCTTGAGCGGCGCTGCAGTTCTGCCGCTCCCCGTGTGCGCGACTTTGGCGCCTTTCAGAGGGGGGCGGGTTTAAAATGCCGTTTTTCCCCAGACAGTTCAAGTCGATCCACCTCAGGCGATTTCGTCGCTAAAGAGAAATCGCTCCAATATTTGTTTTATGAAGGTATTTTTAAACTACACTAGATCATTTATTAGCTAGAGTAATTTAAAAATCATCTTCTAAAGCCGTGAGCGCCGACAACAGGAAGGATTTTACGTAGGTTTAGAAAAGAAGGTACACAATTTATTTTTACATAAAAACGTGCTTCTTAGGAAGCCTTTAATCAAATTTTCATGTTGCGAAAAGGGGACAAAAAATATATACAAACCGGCAGTGTTTTTCCTGCCGACTGTGGGTTAAATTCGCTGCAAATCGCAACGTTCCAATCTACCGCATTCCACTAAAACCCATTCGCAAGTTGATTTAAATGGCCATTAATTTACGGGAATTAAACACTAAATTCCTTCAATTTGGCCTATAAATTCATGACAATGAGATTTAAAAATCATGTTATATTGTGGATTATTGTGTGAATGTTATTTGGACACTTAGGGAATTTAAAAATGTTTATCTTTTCTTAAGAAATGGATAGATGTTTAGATCTAGTAATTGAATTTTGTAATTAGCTACAATTGGATAACTAACTAATTATATGCTTTAATTTCAGGTCATCCAAGTAAGATTGTTTCATATTTGTTTCAGAATGCTTCAATCTATAATTACTGAAAATGTCATTGACTTCTCTTAATTTTTAAGAAAGTTATGGGCTTTTGACTGTCCTAGATCACAGCTTTTGTGTTAAGTCAATGGAAAGGCAATGGGGAACAAGATGCTAATTTTCTAGTATGAAAATGGCCATAACTTTTTTAATACTGAAGATATGAAAGTGAATTAGGTGTCAAATTAAACTTCTTTTTATGCTTTATCTGATGGGATAAATTGCAGACTTGATTTTTTAAAATATGTAATAAGAACCTGAGGGGCAATGTTTTTCACTTCCTTCCACCATGTTCACATCATGCTGAAGCTCATTAAATCAAAAATATGTAAATAAAATGATAATAAAGAGCTGGAGTCAAAATAACATTGGAGGACACATTGCCTTCCTCAGAAGGTCATAAGGTCATAACTGATAGGAGCAGAATTAGGCCATTCGGCCCATCAAGTCTACTCCATCATTCAATCGTGGCTGATCTATCTCTCCCTCTCAACCCCATTCTCCTGCCTTCTTCCCATAGCCTCTGACACCCGCACTAATCAAGATTCTATCTATCTCTGCCTTAAAAATATCCACTGACTTGGCGTCCACAGCCTTCTGTGGCAAAGAATTCCACAGATTCACCCCCCCCACTTTGTCTGCCTTCATATGATTTCTCTGGATCGCTGAAGGTTGAGGGGAGATCTCATCAAAGTTTTTTAAATCATGTGAGAGTTGGAGAGCGAATAATGTCGGCACCTTATTTCCGACATTATTATTAGAATTAGAATGATCGATGGTCGCCGGGCCGAAGGGGCCACGTCTTTCAATGATTCAACAAAAGAATCAAAGTAATGGATGAGAGGGGATCTTATATAAGACTATTAAGGGTTTGGACACGCTAGAGGCAGGAAACAGAGGGGCAAAGTTAGGATGGAAGTGTTTGGCACAGAGGGTGGTGGGTGCCGGGAGCACAGGTCCAGAGGCTTTTAGACAGGCACATGGATATGCAGGGATGGAGGGATATGGATCACGTGCAGGCAGAGCATATTCTGATTACGGGTGCTGTCTGTACTGAGTTTGTTCATTCTCCCCGTGACCACGTGGGTTTTCTCCAGGTGCTCCGGTTTCCCCTCACATCCCAAAATACATACAGGTTTGTGGGTTAATTGGCTTGGGTTTGTTGTCAAATTGTCCCTTGTGTGTGTAGGTTCATGTACAGGGTGATCGCTGGTCGGCCGAGGGGAGGGGAGGAGAGAGGACAGAAGGGGAGAGGGAAAGGGGGGGGGGGGTAGGATTGTGTCTGTTAAAAAAAAGTCTATAAAATCAGAGGGTTGTTTAAGAAGTAACTTCAGATGGTGGAAAAATCGAAAGTAGACAAAAATGCTGGAGAAACTCAGCGGGTGAGGCAGCATCTATGGAGAGAAGGAATAGGTGACGGTTTGAGTCGAGACTGATGTGGGAGTGCGGGGGGCGGGAAGAAGAAAGGAAGAGGCGGAGAGAGTGGGCTGTGGGAGAGCTGGGAAGTGGAGGGGAAGGAGGGAGAAAGCAGGGACTACCTGAAATTGGAGAAGTCAGTGTTCATACTGCTGGGGTGTAGATGACCCAAGTGAAATATGAGGTGCTGTTCCTCCAATTTATGGTGGGACTCACTCTGGCCATGGAGGAGGCTCAGGACCTAATCAGAGGGGATTAGTTTAACTTCCCATCGTGTTCGGCACGGACATTGTGGGCCGAAGGGCCTGTCCCTGTGGTGTACTGCCCCAGGTTCTATGTTCACCTTCAGCTGAACAACGTAATAAATATTCTCCCCTTTGAATTGCGACTGCCTAGCGCTGCATTGCTGCTTTATACTGCACTTCAAGCGGACAAATGCATGGTCAAAATGCCCAGAGGATTGACAACAGCATCAATTGACATCGGGGCGGACTGATGACTGATTATTTGAGCCATTTGACAACAAAAGCTCTCTGTGACGGGGATGATAAACAGGGTTTCATCGAAGTGGTCTCGGAGGGGCCGTTTCTGCTCAATTTCTGACTTGGCTCAAGAAAATTCAGAGCATCAACCTTTTCCACTAATATTGCTTCCTAAGATCAGTTGGAATAAAAGACACATGCAATAAAACACCCGGCAAACCTCCAGAGAGTGCAATCGGCTGCTTCAGTTTTTGACCCGGGGAATCTGATAGGTAGTTAGATTTTTTAGTTCAGTAAAGTTTAGAGCTGCAGCGCGGTAAACAGGCCCTTCGGCCCACCGTGCCCGCGCTGACCAGCGATCACCCCGCACACAAGCACCATCCGACACGCACACTGGGGACAATAACCATATAACCATATAACAATTGCAGCACGGAAACAGGCCCTCTCGGCCTTTCCAGTCCGTGCCGACCATTTATTTTCCCCTAGTCCCATCTACCTGCACTCAGACCATGCCCCTCCATTCCCTTCCCGTCCATATACCTATCCACTTTACTTTTAAATGTTACAATCGATCCTGCCTCCACCACTTCTGCAGGAAGATCATTCCACACAGCCACCACTCTCTGAGTCTAAAGAGGTTCCCCCTCATGTTACCCCTAAACTTCTGTCCCTTAATTCTCATGTCATGCCCTCTTGTTTGAATCTTCCCTACCCTCAATGGGAAAAGCTTATCCACGTCAACTCTGTCTATCCCTTTCATCATTTTAAAGACCTCAATCAAGTCCCCCCTTAACCTTCTGCGCTCCAAAGAATAAAGACCCAACTTGTTCAACCTTTCTCTGTAACTTAGTTGCTGGAATCCAGGCAACATTCTAGTAAACCTCCTCTGTACTCTCTCTATTTTGTTGACATCCTTCCTATAATTAGGCGACCAAAATTGTACACCATACTCCAGAATTGGTCTCACCAATGCCTTGTACAATTTTAACATTACTTCCCTACTCCTATATTCAGTGCTCTGATTTATAAAGGCCAGCACACCAAAAGCTTTCTTTACCACCCTATCTACATGCGATTCCACCTTCAGGGAACTATGCACAGTTATTCCTAGATCCCTCTGTTCCACAGCATTCCTCAATTCCCTACATTCCTTAGCAAAGCCAATTAACCTACAAACCTGGAGTGTTGGAGGAAACCGGAGCGCCCGGAGGAAACCCACGCAGGTCAACGTGCAAACTCCATACAGACAGCACCCGTAGTCAGGATCAAACCCGGGTCTCTGGTGCTGTGAGGCAGCAGCTCTACCGCTGCGCCACAGTGCCATTTATTTTATTTTGATTTTTTTAGCTTTGTTTGTTTGGGCTGTAACTGCAATTTTTTTTCATAGATACACAGAACGATACAGCACAGGAACAGGCCCTTCAGCCCATAATATCTGTACCGGCCACAATGCCAAACTAAACTGACCTCCTGTGCCTGCACGCGATCCATATCCCTCCATGCCCTGCATATCCATGTGCCTGTCTAAAAGCTTCTGAAATGCCTCTATCATATCTGCCTCCAGCACCACCCCTGGCAACAGGTTCCAGGCACCCACCACTGTGCATATATAATAACCACGCACATCTCCGTTAAACATTGCCTCTCTCACCTTAAAGCTGCGCCCTCTAGGTTTTGACATTTCCACCCTGGGGCTAAAAGGTTTCTGACTGTGTGGGAAGAAACTGCAGATGCTGGTTTAAACCGAAGACAGACACCAAACTGCAGGAGTAACTCAGCGGTTTGCTTTGTTGTTGCTATCTTCTCACAGCTAACGATAATCTGTTCTATATTTTCCTTGATCTCCATTTCTTTTGTCCTATTTCACACCTTACACCTTCTTGTCTATGTATCTCCTTATCTCCCTGACTCTTAAGAGCCTGTCCCACCAGCATGCAATTTTATGCGACGAGCGCAACCTAACGCGATCTCTTGAGCCGTCCGGCGTCGTGGGGCGGGTCCCACTTCGATCGCCGGAGCCGTGCGGAATTGTGCGGAGTTCGTCCCGACATCGCGCGGGGCTCCGAAAAAATGACCATGTTCAAAATTTCCGCGCGGCAACGGCTTGTCAGCTCGCAGTCGCCTCGACGCATTACACACCGCCTCGACGTCGTGCCTCTGTGACCCTCTCTGTAGGTGCCTCCGTGACCCTCTGTGCGTGTGGCTCCGTGGCCCTCTTTGTGTGTACCTCTGTGCCCCTCTCTGTGTGGCCCTCTCTGTCCTGGCGAACTTACCTTTAAGACTTCGCTCCAAGTTCGCCTCACTTTGCGCCGCGTTGCGCCACTCACACTCCGCGCAGCCCTCGTTGCCGGTTTGCTTGCGCTTGCCGCATGCAGGCGCATGCTGGTGGGACGGGCCCTGTACAGGGAATCACCCGACCTCCGCGCGGCCCCCACTGCCGGTTTGGTCGCGCTCACCGCATGGAGTCGCATGCTGGTGGGACAGGCCCTTTAGTCTGAAGAAGGGTCTCGATCTGAAACATCACCTATTCCTTCTCTCCACGGATGCTGCCCGACCCGCTGAGTTACTCCAGCTTCTTGTATCTATTAAAGGTTTCTGACTGTCTGTCCTAACTATTGCCACTCATTCCCAAGGTTTTTAATTTCAAAATAAATACTAAGTGAAATAGTAAACGCAAATTGGAGGAACAGCGTCTGATATTTCATTTGGGCAGCTTACAGCCCAGTGGTATGAATATGATTTCTCTCACTTCAAGTAACGCCAGCATTCCCTCTCTCTCTCTATCCAATCTCCATGCAAGTCGCACCAGCTTCTCGTTTTCACCCAACAAACACCTAACAATGGCTTATTTCCTTTATCATTGTTACCTTTTTGCATATCTTTCATTTATTGTATTTTATCTCTCCACATCACCGTCTATTTCTCTCATTTCTGTTATCCCTAACCAGTCTGAAGAAGGGTCTCGACCCGGAACGTCACCCATTCTACGATGGAATGGTCAGACTCATCATGTAACAGTGAAAGCAACAGGTGTCCTAAACTTCCTGAGGCGCAACTTCCATCATTGTTCAGCTTCTGTCAAGGAGAAGCTGTATTTCACCCTTGTTAGACCTCATCTGGACTACGCAGTTGCAGCTTGGGACCCATACACAGATAAAAACATTTCATCCATAGAACGTGTCCAAAGACAGGCCGCTCGATTTGTTACTAACACCTACGAGAGAGAAGCGAGTGTCACCAAACTTCTGAATTCTCTGGGCGGGGTGGAACCCTCTCCAGACAAACGTGAAGCTCACTGTTTGACCTGTTTTTACAAAATGTTAAATGGTCAGCTAGACATAGATCACAAGACCTACACCAACCCCAAACCAATTAGGAGCAGACGAGGGCATTCAATCCAATTTGTGGTCCCAGCCTCAAAGACAGATGTGTACAGCAATTCGTTCTTTCCACGCACTATTAAAGCATAGAATAATCTCCACCAAGCCACGGTTGCCCAGCCAGATGCAACTAAATTTAAAGTGGCATTTTCTTCCCAATAACCCTCTCTGGCTAAACCCCTCCCTTCACCACCTCCAGTTTAAATTCCAGTTGGAATATTTTGGAGGACCAAGTAACCAAGAACCAAGAACCAAGAACCAAGAACCATTCCTTCTCTCCAGAGATGCTGCCTGACCCGCTGAGTTACTCCAGCTTTTTGCTTCTATCTAATAGCGATAGGCCTCTTCCACTTATGCGACTTTTACGGCGACTTGCCGGCACCCGTCATAGGGAGTCGTTGCAGGTGGCCGAAGATTTTCAACATGTTGAAAATCCAGCAGCGACCAGAACAAGGTGCGACTCTTTGGCCACTGAGGAGACTACTCAGAATCAGAATACCGTTTATTGTCATTTGAACCTAAGTTGAAATGATTGCATAAGGCATTGGTGAGACTGCATTTAGAATATTGTGTTTAGTTCTGGGCACCATGTTATAGGAAAGATATTGTCAATCATTAAAATTCCAGCAGTTGAAATTAAGTTTCTGCAGTCATACAAACATGTAAAAACCTATACACACAATTAACACAATTTACATGACGCGGGGTGAAGCTGGTGTGGTCGTGAGTAGTCGCCCAAAAAGTCGTGCCTTGTTCTGGTCGCCGCTGTATTTTCAACCTGTTGAGATAATGAAGGGTCAATTTCCTCTGAGCCAGCCCGCACTGGCTGCAATGCCAGCATCAGATGCCAGTGAATCTCACGTCAGCAGCGTCCCCCAGGTGAGCACAAGGAAAGGTTAATTTAGAAAAAATACTCAGCTTCCTCGCGTTGCACACACATCAGCAGAAATGGTTGGGAAATTAAATTACACGTACAAATGTAGCATCACCTGCGCCTGCCAACTATTTATAATTGAATTTTATGATGCCATTTCCCAATGACACCTGGAGAAGTGGAATCTCACCGCAAACAGAGTTTGACAAAGGGATTTGAGACTAAACTTAGCAATAGGGCCACCCTGTTGCAAACGCTTCTTATAGTTTATTTTATATAAATGAAAGATTCAACTCGAATCCCATCGATCACCCTCAGATTGATCGAAAGATGCAATACCGCATTGTTATCATATTTTAGACACTCGGTAGCGCAGCGGTAGAGTTGCTGCCTCACAGCACCAGAGAACCCGGGTTCCATCCTGACTACGGGTGCTGTCTGTACGGAGTTTGCACGTTCTCCCCGTGACCCACGTGGGTTTTCTCTGAGATCTTCGGTTTCCTCCCACACTCCAAAGACGTACAGCTTTGTAGGGTAATTGGCTTGGTGTAAATGTAAAAATTGTCCCGTGTGTGTAGGATAGTGTTAATGTGCGGGGATCGCTGGTCGGCGCGGACTTGGTGGGTCGAAGGGCCTGTTTCCACGCTGTATCTCTAAACTAAACTTAAACTCATTACCATTTTTAAAATTGTAAACAGTTTTACCTGCATCACTGATATTGGTCAATTTAATGTACCTGTATATGGTGTTAGAAATGGGTTAGAAACCTTGGCATTGATTGAAGGGCGCACAGCGGCACAGCTGGTAGAGTTGCTGCCTCACAGCGCCAGAGACCTCCAGTTCGATCCTGACTTCGGATACCGTCTGCGTGGAGTTTGCACGCTCTTCCTGTGACCACAAGACATGCAAGTGTTTAGGTTAATTGGCCCCCTGTAAATTGTCCCTAATGTGCAGTGAGTGGATGTGAAATTGGGATAACATAGAACTAGTGTGGATGGGTGATCGCTGGTCGGTCGGTGGGCTCGGTGGGCGGAAGGGCCTGTTTCTGTGCCGTATCTCCGAACTAAACTAAACTAAATAAAACACAACTTAGACATAAAAAGCTGGAGTAACTCAGCGGGACAGACAGCATCTCTGGAGAAAAGGTATAGGTGATGTTTCGTGTCGAGACCCTTTTTCAGACTGAGAGTCAGCGGAGAAGGAAATGGGAGATATAGACGGGGATGGAGAGAGATACAGAACATGCGAATGAAAGGTATGCAAAAAAGTAACGATGATAAAGGAAACAGGCCATTGTTAGCTGTGGGCTAGGTGAAAACGAGTTACCGACAATGAGACTCAGCAAGACTGCTTAGAAGCCGGTACAACAACTTGGGTGGAGGAGGGGATGGAGAGAGAGGGAAAGCAAGGGTTACTTGAAGTTAGAGAAATATGAGGTGCTGTTCCTCCAATTTGTGCTTAGCCTCAGTCTGTCAGTGGAGGAGGCCCAGGCCAGAAAGGTCACAAGCTGAAAACACAAGCTGAAATGGAGAAACATAGAAACATAGAAAAATAGGTGCAGGAGGAGGCCATTCGGCCCTTTGAGCCTGCACCACCATTCAATATGATCATGGCTGATCATCCAACTCAGTATCCCGTACCTACCTTCTCTCCATACCCCCTGATCCCTTTAGCCACAAGAGCCACATCCAACGCCCTCTTAAATATAGCCAATGAACTGGCCTCAACTACCTTCTGTGGCAGAGAATTCCAGAGACCCACCACTCTCTGTGTGAAAAAATGTTTTCCTCATCTCGGTCCTAAAGGAATTCCCCCTTATCCTTAGACTGTGACCCCTTGTTCTGGACTCCCCCAACATCGGGAACAATCTTCCTGCATCTAGCCTGTCCAACCCCTTAAGAATTTTGTAAGTCTTATAAGATCCCCCCTCAATCTTCTAAATTCCAGTGAGTTGGCCTTGTTTGGTCCCTTCTGTTAATGTCAGGGCTGCTTCTACATCAGCCAGCTATTCTGAACTCAACTAAATGCAAAATGTAAATAGTCCCTAGTGTGTGGGATAATGCTAGTGTACGGGTGATCGCTGGTCAGTGCCGACTCGGTGGGCCGAAGGGCCTGTTTCTGGTCTGTGCCACTAAACTAAACTAAACTAAACTAAAACTGAAGGTGTTCTGACTGGCCTTTGTTAATCTGCAGGCCACCAGGTACAGCTCATCTCTGGGCAGGCCGCCATGCCGAGCTTCAGCTGACCCACCATCTGGTACCAGCCAGCAGATGAACCGGCTGCAAGAGCAACAAAGGGCCTTGGAACGATGCCGGGCTCTCAAGCAGATCGCACAGGTAACCACCGCGCGGCATTCCCCTCAGTACCGCACCGGCAATTGGAATTGCCAGTTTGGTTCACTTTAGAGGTACAGCGCAGAAACAGGCCCTTCGGCCCCCCGAGTCCGTGCCGACCAGCGATCCCAGCACATTAACACTACCCTACACACACTAGGGACAATTTTACATTTATACCAACCCAATTAGCCTACAAACTTGCACGTCTTTGGAGAGTGGGAGGAAACCAGAGATCCCGGAGGAATCTGGGAGAACATGCAAACTCTGTACAGACAGCACCCGTAGTCAGGATCGAACCCGGGTCTCTGGCGCTGTGAGGCAGCAACTCAGAATCAGAATCAGAATGCCTTTTATTGTCACTATACACATGTACAATGAGATTAAAAGCTGCTCCTACTCAGTGCGAAACAAAACAAAAAGGGGGGGGGGGGATAAGGTGCACAGTTTCTGCAGCGCTATATACATATCTATAAAAAGACAATGGATAAATAGGATTCCTATATCCAGTATGGGTTATTGCACATATTGGAAATTGCAGTTACAGTACAAATCACAGTAGGTGGATAGATGGAAGTCCGGGGGTTAGGCTGTGAAGTCAGTGCATGTGTGAGTTCAGGGAGATAATGGATTTTGGAAAGAAACTGTTCTTGAGTCTATTTGTCTAACTCTACCGCAGCGCCACCGTGCCGCCCTCATTTCATTGAAATTCGGTTCATTGAAATCTCTAACATGAAAGTGGCATTTAAAAGTCCTTTGCATGGGCACATGGATATGCAGGGAATGGAGGGAGGTAGAACAAAGAGCAGTATAGCACAAGTACAGGCCATTCTGCCCACAGTGTCTGTGCCAAAAATGATGCCAAGACCAATTCATATCTGCCTGCACGTATCCCATATCCCTCCATTCACTGCATATCCACGGGTCCATCCAAAAGTCTCTTAAACGCCACTCTCGTATCTGCCTCCACCACCACCCCAGGCAGCGCGTTCCAGGCACCCACCACCCTCTGTGTAAAATTAATCTTGCTCTACACATCTCCTTTAAACTTTGTCCCTCTCACCTTAAAGCTGCGCCCTCTAATATTTGATTTTTTTCTTTGCCTCTCATAATTTTATGATGAAGGGTCTCGACCCGAAACGTCACTCATTCCTTCCCTCCAGAGATGCTGCCTGTCCCACTGAATTACTCCAGCACTTTGTGCCTATCTTCAGTGTAAACCAGCATCTGCAGTTCCTTTCGACACATCGTTTTCTGAGTTGGTGTACGTGCAGGCAGATAAGAGTCGATCGTGGCATCGTGTTCAGCACAGACATTGTGGGCCGAAGGGCCTGTTTCAATGCTGTCTCTCAGCCTTCTAAACTCCAGTGAGTAGAAGCCCGATGCTGTCAAACGCTCATCATATGCTTACCCACTCATTCCCGGGATCATTCTTGTAAACCTCCGCTGGACCCTCTCCGGAGCCAGCACATCCTTCCTCAGATACGGGGCCCAAATTGGCTCACAATACTCCAAATGTGGCCTGGCCAGCGCTTCAGAGAGCCTCAGTTAATACCTGCTCGAATACCTGTTCTTTAGAAGCCTTTGATTAACCAAGATAAAACCACCCGGAATCCCTCAATAATTCCATGGTTTAAAACTCTACAGAGCGCAGAATAAACATGGAACAATAGACAATAGACAATAGACAATAGGTGCAGGAGTAGGCCATTCGGCCCTTCGAGCCAGCACCACCAATCATCCCCAATCAGTATCCCGTTCCTGCCTTCTCCCCACATTACCTGACATCACAGGACAGTTCAGCACAGGCGCGAGCCCTTCGGCCCACCAGGTTTGTGCCAGACATAATGCCAGGTTCAACTGATCTCCCCGCCTGCACGTGACCCGCGTCCCTCTATTCCCCGCACTTCCACGCGCCTCTAAAAGCCTCTTAAACGCCACTATCAGATCTAAAAGGCATTGGTAAATCAGTTTTATCTTCTTTACAAAGTTCCTCAACAAGAATATCACAGGTCTACCCAAATTACAAGAATAACGACGCTGGTTTTAAGCACAGGAGAGACTTCGTATTTCTTGATTTTGCTTTTTGAAGATAACATCTTTTACGGTACATTTTCTAATAGAATGAGTTGGGAAGAGCTTCAGTGTGGAGAATAGCAACAGCACTGGGCAGTAGAGCCTGTATCTGTGCTGTAACACGGTGCAATCTTCATTAAAGTGATGGATACAATAACTGGTGTAGATTTAGACCTGCTGTCCACCACGTCTACTCAGTGGGATAGCATTCATTTAAAAATTATTAGAGAATTGGCCAATCCCTCCCATCCTCCCAGCAGCCAAGTCACCGCAGAGAGCTGTCACTATGTGTTAAAGAGGCTGCAACAAGCAGGTAGATACACACGCACGCACACGCACACGCACACACACACATAGACACGCACACGCACACGCACACATGCACACGCACACATGCACAGGCTCACACAAACGCACACATGCACACACTCACACACGCTCACAGACACACAGACACACACACACATGCATGCACACACACTAACACACACAGACGCAAACACAGACACACACACAGACGCACACACAGACACACACAGACGCACACACACACACACACACACACACACACACACACACACACACACACACACACACACACACACACACACACACACACACACACACACACACACATATATAACAAAACATCACTTATCTGTGATCTACCAGAGCTTCTGGTGAAAACTTTACAACTTAAGTTGTTAAGTTGGCACAGCGGTAGAGTTGCTGCCTCACAGCGCCAGAGACCCGGGTTCGATCCTGACTACGGGTCGTGTCTGTACAGAGTTTGTATGTTTGCCCTGTGACTGTGTGGGTTTTCTCTGGGTTCTCCGGTTTCATCCCACACTCCAAAGACGTGCAGGTTTGTAGGTTTATTGGCTTCTGTAGATTGTCCCCAGTGTGCAGGGTAGAACTAGCGTACTGGTGATCACTGGCCGATGCAGACTCAGTGGGTCAAAGGGCCTGTTCCCACACTGTATCTCTAAACTAATTACATTAAAGCATTCCACAGAGATACAGGGAGCAATGAAAGAGTTTCATAAGGTGCTGCCGTTATGTTCAATATTTACACATCAATAAAATTAGCTCCCATTGTGTTGGCCTGCCTTTGATAGAGCATGGAGATACAGCACGGAAACAGGCCCTTCAGCCCACCGAGTCCATGCCAGCCAACAATCCCCACACATTAATCCCGATGTTGGGGGAGTCCAGAACCAGGGGCCACAGTTTAAGAATAAGGGGTCAGCCATTTAGAACGATGAGGAGAAACATTTTGAATCTGTAAAATTCTCTACTTCAGAAGGCAGTGGAGGCCGATTCTCTGGATGCTTTCAAGAGAGAGTTAGATAGAGCTCTTAAAGATAGCGGAGTCAAGAGCTATGGGGAGAAGGCAGGAACGGGATACTGATTGGGGATGATCAGCCATGGTCACTGTGAATGGCGGTGCTGGCCTGACTGGCCGAATGACCTACTCCTGCACCTATTGTCTGTTGTCTATAAACTGTCTGAGCAAATCATAAGAGTGGACGGAACCTTTTCGAATGATGTGAATGAATTTGTGGCAGCCTGGTGTTTGGACACTGAATTAGTGCGTTAGAAGGATCGCTAAATGTCTAATCCTTTGAAAGATTGTCCCGCACAGAGTGGACCGGCTGTGCTTCATCCGTGGGAGTCGGGTTCCCGTTCAAGCCAAGTGCAACGTGGGCAACGCTACACCCAGAAGGTACCAAAACTTGGCACAAAACAAAACCTTGAATGCTAATTTTAAACAGGCAACTTGCTGAATGTAGAGTCTGAGAGGATTTAGAGGGCTGCAATATTTTATTTACAAAATTCCTCATGGTATAAAATCAGAACAAAAATCCTTTACTTGCCGAAAATCATAAAAAAGCATATTCAATGGGCAGGGTGGCGCTGCGGTAGAGCTGCTGCCTCACAGCGCCAGGGACCCAGGTTCGATCCTTACTACGGGTGCTGTCTGTACGGAGTTCGTACGTTCTCCCCGTGACCTGCGTGAGTTTTTTCCGGGTGCTTCGGTTGCCTCCCACACTCCAAAGACGTACAGACGCACATAAAGACTCCTCACACCCTTGCAATAGTCTGCTCGATCTTCTACTGTCCGGCAGACGTTACAAGGCCTTCTACGCCCGCACCTCCAGACTTGGGAACAGCTTCACCCCCAGAGGTATAGCGGCTCTGAACCGGCCCTGCTGAGTGCTCCCCCCCCTGAACTGTCTCCCTCGGATGGTCACGTTGCACATCGACCCGGCACAACCAATTTGCACTTTATACAGTTTTTTTTCAAATCATGTTTCTCTGGGTGTCTAAATCTTTACCTAATTAAGTTACGACATGGGATGGAAGCTGCAGACCAAATCTCGTTGTACCTCAGTGCAATGACAATAAAAGATATTATTATTATTATTATTGTTATTATTATTGTTATTTTATGAATATTATGTTTGTAGGTTAACTGGCTTTGGTAAATTTCCCTATTGTGTAAGATAGTGCTAGCGTACGGGGTGATCGCTGGTCGGCGCGGGCTCGGTGGACTACAGGACTCGCTGTATCTCCAAAACCTAATGTCTAATGTTTGCAATATAGTGAGGAATCGAGTCAATTTTCCTGGAATGCCGATAGACACAAAATGCTGGAGTCAAGCCCCTGTCCCACTTAGGAGACCTAAACAGCAACCTCTGGTGACCTTGCCCGCCACCCAAGGTTTCCGTGAGGTCTCCGGAGGTTTTGGTCACTCTCCCTAATGGTCGAAAGTGGTTTCCGCGTGGTCGAGGCTTGATCCAGGTTGCTGCTGTTTTTTCCATCATGATTAAAACCGGCCTCGACTAAAGTTAGGTCGCCGTTTTAAAAATCGATCATTTTTTAGTCGCAGTTCTGGTCAAAGCCGGTTTTCTTCATAGTGGAGGACAGTTTTCAACATTTGCGTGGGAGGTGGTAGGAGGTTGCAGGTCACCTCGACCTTGATTTTATTTTTGGGTGGCGGGCAAGGTTATCGGAGGTTGCTGTTTAGGTCTCGTAAGTGGGACAGGGGCTTAACTCAGCGGGTCAGGCAGCATTTCTTGAGATAAGGAATAGGTGACGTTTCGGGTCGAGACCCTTCTTCAGGCCAAAGAGCTATAGTCCTCAAACAAAATAGCATATGATAGAAATTGCTCAGAATAAGCTTTGAAAAAGACTAATTACATTCAGTTCTAAAACAAACTGTATTGGTAATGTTGTTGCTTGCTCCTTTAAAAACACAAAGGTGACTTTCAAAGTGCTTGTGAAAATACGTGGAGCAAGCCAATTCTCACTCAACAAACGTAATAATTGTGTTTTAGCATGTAATTAAATGAATCATTCTGTTTACTCCAACACTTTCTGACAAAGTTGTCCATCTCGCTGTAATTTTATTTAATCAGGCAGTGTCGTCTATAAATAAAGTAGGCAAATCAGTATAATTACATTGGAGGCAATCCAATCATCAGGTTCCATTCAACACTGCTCAGCTGCCCTTTTGAGTTCAAATCCCACCAGGATAAAGGAATAAATGAGGAGATGGCACTACGGTATAGTGACCCTGGGAGACAATGTAAATGAAGAATATTAAATAAACTATAGTGCAGTGTATTAATTAAACCAGTTTAAGCTGGCATTTAAATACATAACAATGTACACTGTATTTACAGTAGATCAGAGGGAGTGTTCGAGAATTTTCCCCAGAGTGCACTGAAGTGATGCACTGTGGGGAAAAAGACATATAACCACAAGGAACTGCAGATGCTGCAAAAGGTCACAAAGTGCTGGAGTAATGGGCCTGTCCCACTTGTTCAGGCAACTACAGGCGACGAGTTTGTCGCCACGTGTTCGCCGGTGGTCGCCTGGACTCGCCTCCTCAGTCGCGCAAAAAGTCGTAACGTCTTTCCGATCGCCGCTAAATTTTCAACATGGTGAAAAAATTTTCGGCGACAGTGGGTTTGGCGCCAATGAGCGCAGCTTGACTTCTCCTGATGTAGGTGCTGTCGTAGGTTGTTGCCAGGGTGACGTCGGTTGTCTCTGGTTTCTCGACGACCTGCTATGACTATGACAGTTGCCGGCAGTTGCCTAAGAAATCGCCAAGTGGGACAGGGCCGTAACTCAATGAGTCAGGCGGCATCTCTGGGGAACACGGATAGGCGATGTTTCGGGTTGGGACACTTCTTCAACATGTCCTTTCCAAAGAGGGGCCTTGACACGAAACGTCACCCATTCCTTCTCTCCAGAGTTGCTGCCTGCCCCGCTGAGTTACTCCAGCGTTTTGTATCTATCTGCAGTGTAAACCAGCGTCTGCAGTTCCTTCCGATATAAAGAGAGAATGTGGTTTTTTTTTTGGAGTGTTGTTTAGTTTTGAGAGTGTTTTTTTTAAGAAGACCTCAGTGATCTGCTCTCTAGGACACATTGAAGCACAATTTAATATTTTGTCTGAAAGACAATCTATCTTCAGCTGCTCAATCAATAACCTCAGCTCCATCACAAAGGTCAGGGTGAAGCTGTTGGCATCATTTTGCACCATTCAGCATCTCAAGCACTCCGTCCCTGTCTTTTCTTTCAACTCCAGTTTTATTAAACTTAGGAAAAACTTTCCCAACTGCAGAATCTTAAATCTACCAGGACTAAAACTTGTTCTCACTCAAACCACACCTAGATAGTGTGGATGTGGAGAGGATGTTTCAACTAGTGGGAGAGTCTAGGACCAGAGGTCACAGCCTCAGAATTGAAAGACGTTCCTTTGGGAAGGAGATGAGGAGGAATTTCTTTAGTCAATGGGTGGTGAATCTGTGGGAATCTGTGGAGGCCGTTCAATATAAATTTTTAAGGCAAAGATTGATAAATTCTTGATTAGTACGGGTGTCAGGGGTTATGGGGAGAAGGCAGAAGAATGGGGTTAGGAGGGAGAGATAGATCCGCCATGATTGAATGGGGGAGTAGACGATGGGCCGAATGGCCTTATGAAAAAGCAACAATGTTGTGTTACTGTATTTAAAACTCTGATTCTGAAATTCAGCTTCATTTATTTCGATGAAATCAAATGTTAGTAGCAGACCAAATAGTATATGTGAATCTATATTGCCCAGTTAGCACGTCATGCGTTACTCTGCTGTACCCTGTCTAATATTCTCAATGATAGTTGGATGTTTAATCTATTAAAACTTAAAAAACGCCCTCCCCTGGACTGCACCTGGAATCCCCACTTAATCCCCATCCCCTCTCCCCCCTCCACCCTCCCCCCCTCCTCTGCTACCTTCCTCCCTCTGGCTTCACAATCCGCACACTTTAAACCCGTCTCACACCTTCTGTTCTTGTCTCTGACCTTTCTTCCACCCAGCCCCCCCTCTCTCATGTTGACCTATCACCTGCCACGAAGGTCGCCAACTTTCTCGCTCCCAAATAAGGGACAAAAGGTCAAAATACGGGACAAATTCCCGACGGCAATTCGTTGACCGACTCGGCCGTGGCTGGGTGAATGATGAGTCGGCCCGGTGGCTGGACTGCACACAAAGCCCAGCCGGCGGGCCAGCTGAGGAGTTTTGGCCCGGGGGCCGCACGCAAAGTCCGGCGTCCCATCCAACTCATGAACCGATGATCGGCCATGAGAAGGAGGGGTGGTGGTGGTGTCGGCCGTCAGCGAAGGTCCGAAGGTCGGACAGCTGGCCGGGCTGCCGACCGACGGGGCCACGGGCGAGGCGCTGCTGCTGCTGCTGCACTGCATGGGCTGCACTACGTCGGGACGGGGGAGACGCGGCAATCTGACGTGACAGTCCCCTCGACCCGAGTGGTAGCAGTCAGGTACGGGACAAGGGCGGTCCTGTACGGGACAAACCGATTTAGCGCAAAATACGGGATGTCCCGGCTAATACTTTTGTCCTGCCTGCCTGCCCCTTTTCCAGCTTTCTTCACTCCCCCCACCCCCCCCCACACCCCCCCCCCCACACCCCCCCCCTCCCAATCACAATCACCGAAGAAGGGTCTCGACCCAAAACGTCACCGATGCACATTCTCCAGAGTTGCTGCCTGACCCACTGAGTTACTCCAGCACTTTGTGTCGTTTTGCGTAGATTAACCAGCATCTGCAGTTCTTTGTTTCAAATTTCACACAGAGAGTGGTGGGTCTCTGGAACTCTCTGCCACAGAGGGTAGTTGAGGCCAGTTCATTGGCTATATTTAAGAGGGAGTTAGATGTGGCCCTTGTGGCTAAGGGGATCAGAGGGTATGGAGAGAAGGCAGGTACGGGATACTGAGTTGGATGATCAGCCATGATCATATTGAATGGCGGTGCAGGCTCGAAGGGCCGAATGGTCTACTCCTGCACCTAATTTCTATGTTTCTATTTAGATGCAAGTTGGATAGTTTCCTGGTTTAGGATTCATTCAGCTTCTTTTACAAACCACTGCATTCGTATCGCAACACAGGAGAGGTCGATGGCATTCCAGACTCTTCTAAAGAAAAAATGTCTTCATGTGGCAATGTTTGTCTTGTTCCTCATTGTGTCACCATGTTTAACAGCTAAACTTTGTGACTGAGGGCTCTATCCACTACTACAAATAATGAACTTAAAGCTTAAGATAGATGCCAAATGCTGGGGTTACTCAGCGGGACCACATCTGGAGTATTGGGTGCAGTTTTGGTCCCCTAATTTGAGGAAGGACATTCTTGCTATTGAGGGAGTGCAGCGTAGGTTTACAAGGTTAATTCCCGGGATGGCGGGACTGTCATATGCTGAGAGAATGGAGCAGCTGGGCTTGTACACTCTGGAGTTTAGAATGATGAGAGGGGATCTTAATGAAACATATAAGATTATTAAGGGTTTGGACACGCTAGATGCAAGAAACATGTTCCCGATGTTGGGGGAGTCCAGAAACAGGGGCCACAGTTTAAGAATAAGGGGTCGGCCATTTGGAACGGAGATGAGGAAACACTTTTTCTCATAGAGAGTTGTGAGTCTGTGAAATTCTCTGCCTCAGAGGGCGGTGGAGGCAGGTTCTGTGGATGCTTTCAAGAGAGAGCTAGATAGGACTCTTAAAGATAGCGGAGTCAGGGGATATGGGGAGAAGGCAGGAACGGGGTACTGATTGGGGATGATCAGCCATGATCACATTGAATGGCAGCGCTGGCTTGAAGGGCCGATTGGCCCACTCCTGCACCTATTGTCTATTGTCTATTGGGACAGGCAACAGAAAGAATGGGCGAACTGAAAACTTTCACCCACACAAGCTTTTGGTTGTAAAAGGAACATTTTAATGCTGAGCACATTTGGAAAGAATTTTCTAAAAATATGAATCTGTGAGCTCCCTACATTATTCATGATAGAAGCCAAAGGATATAAATTAATCCTGAACATGGTTACTAACTAGGAACAGTTAATTGAAATCAATAACTGCTAACAAAAAGAATCCCTAAAGAGATGTACTATTGTAAAGTGAGCAGTTCCACAAAAAGCCTCGTGAGCAATGCTGCTCTCAGCTCTCTGTGGCGTTTAAATATAAATAAGTACAGCCCCTTAAGATAAACTTACTTACTATTGAGAAGGATGAGGGGGGACCTCATTGAAACTTACCGAATAGTGAAAGGCTTGGATAGAGTGGATATGTAGAGGATGTTTCCACTAGTGGGAGAGTCTAGGACTAGAGGTCACGGCCTACGAATAAAAGAACATACCGTTAGGGAAGAGATGAGGAGGAATTCATTTAGTCAGAGGGTGGTGAATCTGCGGAATTCATTGCCACAGAAGGCTGTGGAGGCCAAGTCAGTGGATCTTTTTAAGGCACAGATGGATAGATTCTTGATTAGTGCGGGTGTCAGGGGTTGTGGGGAGAAGGCAGGAGAATGGGGTTGAGAGGGAGAGATAGATCAGCCATGATTGAATGGCGGAGTGGACTTGATGGGCCGAATGGCCTGATTCTGTTCTGAGAATTTATAAACTTATTATGAACTATTATCTGCCAAGGATTTGTTTGAAACATTCCAGTAGTGTGCGGTTAATTAGTTTAGGTGAGAGATGCAGAATGGAAACGGGCCCTCTAAGTCCACGCCGACCATCGATTACCCGCTCACACTGGTTCAATGTTGTCCCACTGTCTCATCCACTCCCTGGTTAGTCAGTTTAGTTTAATGTCACGTGTACCGAGGTACAGTGCAAATCCTTTTTGTTGCGTGCTATCCAGTCAGTGCAAGGACTATGCGTGAGTTCAATAAAGCTATGACACTTCAGGGGCAATTTTACAGAGGGCCAACAAACCTGCGCGTCTTGTACAGTCACAGGGAGAACATGCAAATTCCACACAGTAAGCACCCAAAATCAGGATCGGACCCAGGTCCCTGGCGCTGTGACGGTGGAATTTAGTTTAATTTGCATATTAAGTTTCAATTGCACAAGGGCCACGCAATTGAAACAAAAATGCAAATTAAGCTAAACTACACTGAATCCTATAGTCCACAGCGAGTTTAAATGCATAAATGTTTGGGAAAGAACTGCAGATGCTGGAAAAATCGATGGTAGACAAAAATGCTGGAGAAACTCAGCGGGTGAGGCAGGATCTATGGAGCAAAGAATGGGTGACGTTTCAGGTCGAGACCCTTCTTCTCGAAGGAATAGGCGACGTTTCGGGTCGAGACCCTTCCGGGTCTCGACCCGAAACGTCACCTATTTCTTCGCTCCATAGATACTGCCGCACCCGCTGAGTTTCTCCAGCAATTTTGTCCACCGTTAAAGCAAAAATGGTTCCTTTTATATTTCTTGAACAAAATAAATTTTAGAATTATAATTGAAGATTGAAAGCTGATCAAATACTTTCATTTAGTTTCGAGGTACAGCCCCTTCGGCCCACCGAGTCCGCGTCGACCAGTGATTCCCGCACATTAACACACTGGGGACAATTTACAATTATACTGAAGCCAATTAATGTCTTTGGAGTGTGGGAGGAAACTGGGGAGCGCCACGCAGGTCACGGGGAGAACGTACAAACTCCGTACAAACAGAATCCGTAGTCAGGATCGAACGTAAGGCAGCAACTCTACCGCTGCGCCCCCGTGCTAAATACCATCCAAATAATAAATCCTGAGATTTAACAATAAGGGGTAAGTCATTTAGAACGGAGACGAGGAAACACTTTTTCTCACAGAGAGTGGTGAGTCTGTGAAATTCTCTGCCTCAGAGGGCGGTGGAGGCAGGTTCTGTGGATGCTTTCAAGAGAGAGCTAGATAGGACTCTTAAAGATAGCGGAGTCAGGGGATATGGGGAGAAGGCAGGAACGGGGTACTGATTGGGGATGATCAGCCATGATCACATGGTATGGCGGTGCTGGCTCGAAGGGCCAAATGGCCTACCCCTGCACCTATTGTCTATTGTCTATTGAGATTATGAAGTGATAAACATGATCAATATCTTGAGGAAACAGGAAGTGCTGAAATGCTCCAGCACTTTGTGTTTTGCTCAAGACTCCGGCATCTGCAGTTCCTTGAGTTTCGTTGATGAGTAAATTGCTGACTAATCCATTGTGAAAGACTAGAGTCAGGGCAGAAAATAGTTTGTTTGAGTTTGTAATCACTGCACATTGACACAACACAGAATTTAATTGGCTTTATTGATCACATTTTTGTATTGACTAATTATCCCCAGTGAATGGGTGATTAATTGCAAATGGATCTTTCTCTCAATCATCATCCGCTGACCCTGTGTGTTGTAAAAACAGTTCAAAAAACAATGAACTGCAAATGTTGGTTTGGCTGAAGAAGGGTCCCGACCTGAAACGTCACCTATCCATGTCCTCCAGAAATGCTGCCTGACCCGTTGAGTTACTCCAGCACTTTCTGTCCGTCTGTCCATTGCAAACCTTGCTTTATCAGCCAGGCTCAGTTTATTTTGTATTATTTTAATCAATTAATTTCATTTGGCTGTAACGCTTTAAGAGTGAATATACATTTCTGGTTGTCACCGCGGTATCATATAACAAATTTGGCAGTGCGGATTCACAAGTATACAAGTTCACAAGTGATAGGAGTAGAATTAGTCCATTCAGTCCATCGAATCCACTCTGCCATTCTATCATGGCTGATCTCTGCCTCATAATCCCATTTTCCTGCCTTCTCCCCATAACCCTCAACACCCATTCTAATCAAGAATTTGTCCTTCTCTGCCTTAATATTATCCACTTCTTCTTTCGTGCGGCGTGCACGGCCTAAAGTTGTTGGACAACTTGTTCTATTTGATCTTCCGTTTGTGCACGTCGAGTTGATTGCATTAGTCGAAACAGGGCGGACCGCGTGAAGGTTGCAATCTTCCCACCCCGATATTCAGTGGTCCGTATATCTGTTCTGTGACGGACCCTGAACTCTGCAACCCTGATTTTGTTTCCACTTCACAGCGCCAGAGACCCAGGTTCGATCCCGACTTAGGGTGCTGTCCCTGTGGAGTTTGAAGGTTAATTGGTTTTGGTAAGAATTATAAAATTGTCCCTTGAGTGTGTGATAATGCTGGAGTACGTGGTGATCGGGGGGTCGATGCGGACACGGTGGGCCGAAGGGCCTGTTTCCACTGTGCATCTGTAAAGCCTAAAATCTTAAGATATGGGGAGAAGGCAGGAGAATGGGGGTTGAGAGGAAAAGATAGATCAGCCACGATTGAATGGCGGAGTAGACTTGATGGGCCGAATGGCCTAATTCAGCTCCTATCACTTATGAACGTAAATCATTTTTGATATTTGATCTGATCCAAACCAGATTTGGAATTTTTTTTTTCATTTATTTACTCTTGATAATTCAGGGGGAAAAAAAAAAGATCCTTAATAAATGAAAACTTAAATAGATAACTCAGCTGACTGGACTTGATGGGCCGAATTGGCCTAATTCTGCTCCTAGAACTTACGAAACAGGCCGCAATTCTTCCTCACACATTCAGCAAAATGTATGACCTTCAATAAACAATGTTTCTGCCGAACACACAAATGATGTGCTCGTAAAATAGCAAAGTGCACTTCTATTTCATTGTGGAGGTGTTCTCTGGAGGTTGGCGTCTGTGTGTGTATCGCATGCACTGAAGAATTTACCTTCCCCATTAATTTGGGCGTGCTTTGATCTCCAGCAAGTCAAACACGCAGTATTTTGAACTATGAGCACTCTTCCTTTTATTCAATTTGGTTCCCTCGCATCCCTCACTACTTTTGACAGCTTTAGGTGCTTCTCTGTGCAAACTGTAAATGCTTATTTAGTCTTGAGAGGGTTGCCATTATTTCACAGCTTTATTTGTGGCAGGGAGGGAGGCGACGCTCGACATTCGCGATGCGCTCGGTTTGATTCAGTCCCAATGCGGTGAAACTTGGATGGGTGCGTTAGGTCAGGATTTCCAAGATGGCGCCCAGCTCAGGCGACTACTTGCCTGCCAGTCACAGAAGCACGTCGACAATCACGCATTACAATCGCTCCGCACTCTTCGATCTCTACTCCTGCAGCAAATTCCCTTTGTCGTGTATCTGGACCCTGTAAATGACTCCATTGTAATCACGTATTGTCTTTCCGCTGACTGGATAGCACGCAACAAAAAGCTTTTCACTGTACACGTGACAATAAACTAAACTGAATTACACAATCATTTGGCCTGCTCCTGTTGACAGGAGCCTGAGGAAAGTGAAAATGAATTAATTGTACAGTTATGAAAATATTAGACAATAGACAATAGACAATAGGTGCAGGAGTAGGCCATTCGGCCCTTCAAGCCAGCACCGCCATTCAATGTGATCATGGCTGATCATCCCCAATCATTACCCCGTTCCTGCCTTCGAGCCTTCCGCTGACGAGCCTTTGTTGACGAGATGATCCTACTCCCGTAGCCCTTCACATCGGGGCGATCAGCTGCATCGGGGGGGGAATCTCAGTTCCCCGTGCCGCGCGATCTGACCCCGGGTCGGGCCTGTCGAACCTTCCGCATCCTTGGAGCTTCCCGACTCGGCCTCTCCCGAGACTGCGAGCTCTCGAGGTTAAAGTCCGCGGGCCGCAGCTGGAGCGATCCCAAGCAAGGGATCGCAGGCTCCGATGTAAGTCCACGCCCCGCAGAGGGGCGCAAAGTCAGTCTCGAGCAAGGCTTGCAGCTCCATGATGTTAGGCCGCAGAGCGACCGAGATATGACCCAGAAACCAATCCCATTGAAGGGTCTCGACCCGAAACGTCGCCTATCTCCTTCGCTCCTTAGATGCTGCTGCACCCGCTGAGTTTCTCCAGCTTTTTGTGTAACCCCCCATTTACGGCAAGGTGAGATATCTGATAGTATAATGATATAATAATAATAATAATATCTGATCT
Organism: Raja brachyura; assembly: GCA_963514005.1. The sequence goes on along the minus strand of OY740797.1, from coordinate 4,444,933 downwards.
GATTGGATAGCATATAATACAAAGCTTTTCACTGTACCTCGTTGCACGTGACAATAATCAACTTAATCCTACACTTTGGAGAAACAAAGAACTGCGGATGCTGATTTACGAAAAAGACACAATATGTTGGAGAAACTCAGTGAGCCAGGCAGCATATGCAGAGGTGATGCCTGACCCGTTGGGCTACTCCAGTGCTTTGTGACCTGAAACGTCACCCATCATTTTTCCCCCGAGATGCTGCCTGACCCGCTGAGTAACTCCAGCACTTTGTGTCTACCTTGGGTATAAACCAGCATCTGCCGTTCCTACCTGACTTAAACTATTGTACTCAGTTGAGCAACATACAATTATAGCAGAATTCGGAAATGATGAGGGAGGGAGGATGGTATTTAAGATTCTAAATACTCTTTGTGAAAATAGATATGAACATTTGAAAACAAGGCCAGAGAAGGCATCTCAATTCCTCTAATAGCCATTAATAAGGGCGGCACGGTGGTGCAGCGGTAGAGTTGCTGTCTCACAGCGTCGGTGACCCGGGTTCGATCCTGACTACGGGTGCTGTCTGTACGGAGCTTGCACGTTCTCCCCGTGACCTGCGTGGGTTTTCTCCGAGGTCTTCGGTTTCCTCCCACACTCCAAACAGGTACAGGTTTGTAGGTGAATTGGCCTCGGTAAGATTGTAAAATGATCCCTAGTGTGTGTAGGATAGTGTTAATGTGTGGGGATCGCTGGTCGGCACGGACTCGGTGGGCCGAAGGGCCTGTTTCCATGTTGTATATCTCTAAACTAAACCTTAAAAAACTAAGAGCTATTTGGGTGGTGAAGTAGATTTAAGGGGCCATGCATCTTATCTTGTGCTTCAATAGGCTTCAGCGGAACAATGTTCGATAAATTGATATGAAAAACATATATTTTGATTTTTTTTCTAGTACAGTTTTGTAACGTTAAAATCTAGTGCTGAACCTTAATCCTCACAACCTAAACATTCCTGGTACAGTATTTGTTCCGTTTGACAATATTTAATATCACGCAGCCAAATTAATAAATCATCGTCCAAATCTGAAAGCTAGAGCGGAGATCCTCGCCCAGTTAAATAAATCTGAAGCCTGATGGAAATAATATCCTTCTCTGTTCAAGACCCTCTCCCTTCCCCCACCTCCCCACCTCCCCACCCCCAACCCCCCAACGAAAGAATGTTGTTCACATTTATTCTAATCCTGTGCAAAGAAAATCTGTGAAAAGGAAATAAATTGATCGGAGCCAAAAGCATTCATCAAATAAGTCTATGACACCTGACCTTATCCCAACCCAGTTTTATGACTTTCATATCTTTGACAGAATAAAGAAAAGATATGACATGACAGGTGCTGTGTTTTCAAAAATCTTTTATTCGATTTAATTTTGTTTTCCTGGGCGGCTTTACACATCTCCGCGGATTTTAGTTAGATCTCACGGACCCTGTGGTTTGAAACAGGGTTTTTAAGACACAGTTATTAAAAAAAAAACCGGCAGAAAGGAAAATGCCTTCCTTGAAGAATATCTGCTTTTTTTCCCCCTCCGTTTTTTTCATTATGAGTTGTAAGTAAAGATGCATTTTTTTTTTTTAACGCATCTGGCAAAACCATAAAGGGAAGCAGCGTTGAGAATAATTGCATTCACTTGCTAAATAATAAAATATTTTGTTTACACAGTTGGAGTAGAATATTTCAGCCCAAGACATTGACGGCTGCTAAAACCTGCCACTATCTCCTACGTCAAGCATTTTTTTCTTCACATTTTTAATAAAACAGCTGATCCAAATTCAAAGTTGACTTAATAAGCCGCTTATTATTTGGTGTCACCGACGCCACTGTTTCCGCGTGTTATTGCTGAGAGCGCGGCCATCGCCCTGACAACGCTGTAGATTTTATAAAAAGGCTTCTTGGATTTTCCATTCCCTAAAGGATCCACCCCTAAAATATTTCTGCAATTATAAGTCTAATAACACTTTCAGCCCTTGAACGGACTCTTTACTGGGCCAAGATAAGGAACTGGAAGTTGCACAGTCAATACAAAGCTATTAATCTTTGTCACCTGGCTTGTCGTGGTAGCTCAGCTAAACAATGGAGTCTCCTGCCCCACATGCATTCGTGTAGCGATGTTATTCAGCGTGTCAGCATTCATCAGTGCAAATTTTGTCATCTTCCAGCTCACTTGAAGAACTCTCCCATGCTTTATCTTGCCTCCGCTGACACTCATCAGATTGCAGCAGTTTGTTCTGTCTCGCTCTGTCATACGCTACTGCTCAATAACGTACAGAAGCACTTTAAATTTCATTTAAAATAAAATAAATGCAATAAAGGCGATTACCTTTCTTAAACGGCCAAAGTGGATATTGCCTGGACAGTGAGGCAAAGTTAGCTTGCTCTTCCCCATTTTATTCCGAGGGGATGGAATCGGACGATTGTATTCAAGGGAGGTGTTTAAGAAACAACTGCAGATGCTGGAAAAATCCAAGGTAGACACAAATGCTGGAGAAACTCAGCAGGTGAGGCAGCATCTATGGAGCGAAGGAATAGGCGACCCTTCTTGGCCTCGACTCACAACATCACTTACTCAAGAGAGAGTTAGATTTAGCTCTTAGGGCTAACGGAATCAAGGGATATGGGGAGAAAGCGGGAACGGGGTACTGATTTTGGATGATCAGCCATGATCACCTTGAACGATGGTGCTGGTTCGAAGGGTCGAAGGGCCTTGCACCTATTTTCTATGTTGTGTGTAGGAAGGAACTGCAGATGCCAGTTTAAACCAAAGATAGCCATAGAAAGCTGGAGTAACTCAGCGAGACAGCCTTCTCTCCAGAGATGTTGCCTGTCCCGCCGAGCTACTGCAGCTTTTTGTGTCCATCTCCTATTTTCTATGTTTCTATGAGTCCATCTTAATTTAATTATGTAAATTTAGATGAGTCCATCTAAATTTACATAAACAACATGGAAACAGGGCCTTCGGCCCATCGAGCCCACACCGACCATCGATCACCCGTTTACATTAGTTCTATGTTATTCCTTTGTAGGAAAGACATTCTTGCCATAGAGAGCGTACAGAGAAGGTTCGCCAGACTGATTCCTGGGATGTCAGGACTTCCATATGAGGAAACACTGGATAGACTCGGCTTGTACTCGCTGGAATTTAGAAGATTGAGGGGGGATCTTATAGAAACTTACAAAATTCTTAAGGGGTTGGACAAGCTAGATGCTGGAAGATTGTTCCCGATGTTGGGGGAGTCCAGAACAAGGGATCACAGTCTAAGAATAAGGGGGAATTCCTTTAGGACCGAGATGAGGAAAACATTCTTTACACAGAGAGTGGTGAGTCTCTGGAATTCTCTGCCACAGAAGGTAGTTGAGGCCAGTTCATTGGCTATATTTAAGAGGGCGTTAGATGTGGTACTTGTGGCTAAAGGGATCAGGGGGTATGGAGAGAAGGCAGGTACGGGATACTGAGTTGGATGATCAGCCATGATCACATTGAATGGCGGTGCAGGCTCGAAGGGCCGAATGGCCTACTCCTGCACCTATTTTTCTATTGTTCTATGTTTCTATGTTTCTATCCCACTCCCTACACAGTAGGGGCAATGTACAGAGGGCCGGTTAACCTACAATCCCGCACGTCTTTGGGATGTGGGAGGAAACCGGAGCACCCAGGAAACGTGTTTCAGGATGGAACCTGGTGCTTTAACACTGTGATTATTGGGTTTGATTTATGATTCTGTGGGAGATCGATGACGATTTTTATCATTTTCAGCCCTACTTATGCATCAAAAACATTTTAGAATTTTATCCAAGTAATGTCTATAACATCTGTGAATGTCTATTAACTCCTGACAGAATGTCAAATCAATACAAAAGCCATAACCTCACTCATAAGCTTGGCACGGTGCCGCAGCGGTAGAATTGCTGCCTTACAGCGCCAGAGACCCGGGTTCAATACTGACTACGGATGCTTGTCTGTACAGAATTTCCATGTTCTCCCTGTGACTGCGTGGGTTGTCTCTGGGTGCTCCAGTTTCCTCCCACACACCAGAGATGTGCAGGATTATAAATTAATTGGCCTCTGCATATTTTCCCTAGAAGGTAGGATAGAACTAATGTACAGGGATCGATGGGCGGCAGGGGCGGAAATCCTGGGTGGTCCAGGGGACACACGTCCCCCCTCTGTTTTGAGAGGTGGGGGACGATCACCCCCCCATTTTTTGTAATTCGGATTTAAAAACCCGGTGAAATCTCCGCTTTCCACGAGACAGTGGGGGCGGGACTGATGATTGAGGGCGCCGATTGGACGAGAGAGATGTCGGTCAGCAGGCAATGGGGGCGTGGCATGATGATTCAGCGCGATGATTGGAGGTGTCAATCATAGGCGGAAGTAGGGGGGTGGGACTGAGGATAGAGTGCGGTGATTGGAGGCGGAGCAGAGAACATTTGCATTTTTCAGCTTGAATGTGCATTATGCTACATACTGTAGCGAGTCTTTTAACTTACACTTGAATGCAATATATATGCTTTAAATTGGATTAGCTATGAATAAAGTTAGACTAAATTACATTCCTAAATACGTTCCACAGTAGAGCCCGGGCTCTGATCAACAGATGCAGCACATGAATGATCTTAGTGTATTCATGTATGGAAATCAGATTATAATCAAGCACTTGGCCCATGTTGACCAACCTGGATCTCACTGCACACCTGGTACTACTCCTGACCCTGACTCCAGTTGCATACCTTCTCTCATTCCTGTCCCTGAGTCCAGCCCTACACCTGGCCCTCTATTCTACCCTGATCATAGCAGCTTATCTGCTTGGGTTCCCAGTACTGAACACACCCCTGGTCCCAGCTTTGACTGCACACCTAGTACTATTCCAGACCTTGACTCTGGATGCACACTTGGCCTTGCTCCTAGCTCCTTTGCACTGACAATATATCTGGCCCACACATAAAGCCCCATATCTGACCCCCTGGACTTAATCTATTAAGTTCGTCCACAGGTGTTTATCTAATGCAGTAATCTTTTATGGGGCACTTCACAGACCAAATTATGGATAACAAAATTTGTTACATTCATTGGCTTCCTTGTTATCTAATATGCTAGTTATTTTGTCAAAGAAGTCATCAATTGGTTGAACACAATTCCAATCCATAAAATTAAACTCACTCAGTTGTATGTATTCTAATACAATTTCTTTCATTTTTGTAACAAACTGTCCTGAAGTCATTTTCATCCCCAATATTTTCAGTATTTTGCTGTCTTCCTCTCAGCTGGGAATTTTCCGAAATGCAAAGTCCAATAACTATATATTTAAGCAATATCATTATATTAACTGTGATCTTGGGAGTACATAATATTATCGGTGGTATTCATAACACACCAATGATAAAAAGATATTTGTTTTGATTGCACCTACCAACATGCATATATTATTACATTACAGTTAATATGTACCTAGGGCAATGTTTTGTTCCAATGCTCAACATTCCCAATTACTTTTACATTAAAGTGATTGAAATCCAAGTGAAGTTTAAATGGCATCATAAAAGTAAAACCTCCAGAATGGATGATATTCATTACGTGATTGGTTGGTGTCAGTATCAGCACAATTACTATATTAAACTTTGAATCTTCAGATGTCCTGGTTCAAGCTAAAACTAAAGACAAATAATAATCTCCTCACACATTCCCCTGCAAGTATCTCTGTCACTCCATTAAAATAGGCCCTTTCTTTGAACAAGCTCTTAAATATCGCATCTGAATCAGTTTCCATCTGATTACACTCCTTGAGGATGTTCATCTGCGTGTTCAATTAATAAAACAACGAGATGGGGGACATTTCTATTCAACCTGTCAAAGGAATTGGGGGGGGGGGGGGTTAGAAATAGTCAGTGAGGTAAACAAACATAATGGGTGAGTGGCAAATGACAATAGTGCAACCTTCGCAATATTTAACTGAAGGAAATAATGGGTTATCGGGGCTGTATGTTGTGACAGACAGCCTGACACCTTGCATGTCATTTAATATTACACATCCCATCCCCCTGGATATTCCAGATTAATAAATTAAGGTTTTGTCAACTAATTACAAATCAGGCTAATTACAAATCAATAACATTAGCCAACTCCGAAACATGAAGCGCTGAGCATTGGGATCCAGACATCATGGACAACTGGCCTCAGTTCCCCGCTCACATCTGGCAGTGTTCTCCCTCTGAACCAGGAGCCGCAGAGCGTTTTTGAAAGTGGGGAGGCTGAGCGATCACTGATCACTGGCCTTGGGGGTACCCGATGAGGGGAGTGGAGCAACCGAGTGGGGAGAGGGTGTGGAAGAAAGGTGTCCCCCCTCCCAGGGTAGGAATCTTTTGAAATTTGACGCATTAAAATCATGTTTTAGTGCATTGTAGAAGTGTGATTTCAATGTTTTTTTGTATGAAGTATTTTTAAGAGGTAACTTTTTAAGGGGTATCTTTATCCACACAAAGGGTGGTGGGTGTATGGAACAAGCTGTCAGAGAAGGTAGTTGAGGCAGGGACCATCCCAACATTTAAGAAACAGTTAGACTGATACATGGATAGAACAGGTTTGGAGGTATGGACCAAAAGCAGGTAGCGTAGCTGGGACACGTTGGCGGGTGTGGGCAAGTTCTGCTGAAGGGCCTGTTTTCACACTGTATCACTCTATGACCACATTATACCTCCACCATGCATGAATGCTTCAAAATCAAGTGGTCGAGTTTTATTGCCATTTACTCAAGCATAGAAACGTAGAAAATAGGTGCAGGAATAGACCATTCGGCCCCTCAAGCCAGCAATACCATTCAATATGATCATGGCTGTTCATCTAAAATCAGTACCTCTTTCCTGTTTTTTCCCCATATCCCTTGATTTCGTGAGCTAAATGTAACTCTCTCTTGAAAACATCCAGTGAATTGGTCTGCACTGCCTTCTGTGGCAGAGAATTCCACAGATTCACAACTCTCTGTGTGAAGAAAGTTTGTCCTCATCTCAGTCCTAACTGCCCCCCCCCCTTTATTATTAAACTGTGACCCCTGGTTCTGAACTCCCCCAACATCGGGAACATTTTTCCTGCAGTTACAGTAAGTGAAAATCTAGCAGGCAAGCAGATGCTGTCTCCAACCACCCCCATTTGAAGTCCACTATCTTCCACTGTTTCTACCCAGTGCTTGGTACTTACTTCCAGCAGCCACTGGTTGTCCTCCAGGATGAACCGAGCCACAGCCTGATCCATGCCGGTCACCTGGGCGAATTTGGCACAGACACTCTCACGGCAGCGGCGCAACGCTTCCGACGCCTTGCACTGAGGCTGTTCCATGGCCGGAGCTGCAGTGAGTGACTCGCCAGCCCGGCAAACACTCGCCAGCCCCGCTCCCCGTCCGTATCTGTCCCCGTCGCTGCTTCTGCTTCCAACTCCCATGGCCCATGCATTTGATATGAGTTTTGAAATTTTTGTTGATCACAGAATTTCTCACGACAGAGCGTGAGAAATTTGTGATCGATGTGAGAATTTGGCGAAATGTGTGATTCTCACGCTCAGTGCATGGGAGTTGGCAGCCTTGCCTCTCTATCCCCCTCTCTCCCCCTCTCTCTCTCCCCTCTCTCCCCCTCTCTCCCTTTTTTTTTGAAGAGCACAAATAACTATTTATTCATGCAAAATGCAAGTAAAACACTGAACAACTATCAATAGAGTAATGATACAAAATACCAGGTTTCACGCCCCTCTGAGTACTTAATTCCCCCTCTCCCCTTCACACCCTCTCTCCCTCTCTCTCTCTCCACTTCTCTCTCTCTCCCTCTCTCTGTCCCCCCCTCTCTCTCACTCTCCCCCTCCCTCCCTTCTCTCTCCACCTCTTTCTCTCCCCTATTTCTCTCCCACTCTCTCTTCTCTCTCCCCCCCTCTCTCTCTCTCCTCTCTTCCCCTCTCTTCCTCTCTCTCTCCCCTCTCTCTCCCTATTCTCTCCCTCTCTGGCTCCTCACCACCTCTCTCTCTCCCCCCCTGTCTCCCTGTCTCCTTCCCCTCTCTCTCTCCGCCTCCCTTTGAGAGTCTCTGTCCCTTCGCCAGCCCCGGCATACACTTGCCAGCCCGGTTCCCGGCATCTGTCCCCGGCAAACACTCACCAGCCCCGGCAAACACTCGCCTACCCCGGCAAACATTCGCCAGCCCCGATCCCCGTCCGCCGCCGCTGTCTCCGCCGCTGCTTGTGCTTCCATCCCTCCCTCAGCCCCAGCTCTATAACACCCACGGCCCATGCGGTTTATGTAAGTTTTGAAATTTTCGTTGATCACAGAATATTTCACCACTTATTCTGCGAGAAATTTCTGATCAGCGTGAGGGCGTGAGAATTTGTTAAAATGCATGATTCTCACGCTCAAAGCGTGAGAGTTGGCAGCCCTGGAGTACAAGAGATGAGTAAAAGGCCCAGTGAATTTCAAATGGTTGGTTATGTTTCTTTGTTTTCAATTATATTGTTCTATAAACTATAACCTTAAGGTGGAATGACGTGGAATTGATTACTAATGGGCCTGTCCCACTTGGGCAACTTTCTAGGCGACTGCAGGAGACTTTGCGGTCGCCGCATGGTCGCCACGTGTTCGCGGGCGGTTGCCGGTGAGTCGCCTTCATGGTCGTCAGGAGTTCCCGCATTCTGGGAACTAGTTGCGGCCTCATTACGGTCGCCGTGAATCTTTCAACGTTGAAAAATTAGCGGCGACAAGAATGAAGCCGCCATGGAGAGTAGCGAGAATTCTCGTGCCGTAGGTGGGTCGCCAGGCGGTCCTAATGGGTCGCCAGGAGGTCGAAGGTTGTCGTAGGTTCTCGTAGGTTGTAGCCGGTGCTGACCGGAGAATTTCATTGGCTCATTGGGGGAAAAAAACGTAAGCAGTAGTTTTCAGAACCAAGGATAACCGACTGGTAATGTTAAATGTCCGCCGAGCTTCACCGCCGTGTATCTCTGGCTTCTTAAAAGTTGTCTTCACTCCTTCTTTCTCCTTCTACCCCCTCCCCCCCCCCCCCCCTTTTAAAGGACTTACCGTACACTGTGCTTTAGCCGTCTTAAATACAGCGGCAACCTCCCTGTTCATGGCGGTGTGTGTCTGTATCACGTTGGCTTTGCACTGTGTGAATTTCACTCAGACAGCGCTCACCCCGCTTGCCCTGTCCCTCGCGTGCACAACGGACTGGTGAAGGAAGCGATGTGTGTGTGTGTTCCACTCTGACAGTCACCGTTCCAGTTGCCGGTTTTTCAGGCGACTGCCGGCAACTGGACAGTCACCGGCAGTCGCCTGAAGTGTCGGCTAGGTGGGACAGGCCCATACGGTCTCCCCCGTCAATTCCACATTTTGTTATTTTTGCAAAGATGAACGTTCCGTGTCCCTCTGACATTGGGGGGAGTTGAGGATCACAAGTACAGCTGTTTAAAATCAGCAATTTTGCATTCATATATTCACAATATTCATAGCGAAAGATGTTTATGACAGCTAATCCATTAGACACAGCGCCTGAGGCTGTGGGACACCTGTTATTGTGCGGTATTTTAATTCCCTGTAAAACAGATGGCGGTAGGTAAACTACAAAGATGTTTTAACATTGTCACTGCAATCGATATTAAAGCACTTATTTTAGAATCTAAAGAAATATTTGGTTAGTTTAGTGTCGTGGAAACATGCCCTTTGGCCCCGTGAGTCTGAGCTGACCAGCGATCGCCCGTACGCTAGTTCTATCCTACGCACCCGTGAATTAGGGTAGCGCAGCGGTAGAGTTGCTGCCTCACAGCGGCAGTGACCCGGATCCGATCCTGACTACGGGTGCTGTCTGTACGGAGTTTGTATGTTCTCCCTGCGAATGCGTGGGTTTTCTCCGGGTGCTCTGGTTTCCTCCCACACACCAAACATGCGCAGGTTTGTACGTTAATCGCTTCAGTAAAAATTGTGAATGGTCCATAGTGTGTAGGGTAGTGTTTGTGTACGAGGTGATCGCTAGTTGGCGCAGACGCGGTGGGCCGAAGGGCCTGTTACTGCGCTGTATCTATAAACTAAACCTAAATTTACAGAAGCCAATTAAGCTATAAACCTTCCCTTCCCCTTCTCAGTT
>OY740797.1:4144802-4432302 GCA_963514005.1 Raja brachyura | reverse complement strand
CAGACCGGTCAACTAGGAAGACACTCCTTCAGAAGAGGAATCTGACACTGCAGGGGACTGTGGACATATGTAGATCCTCGGAGGTAACAGCGGCAAGAATGCAGGTCATCGGCGAAGAGCCGACAATACACAAGGTGGAACGATTCCAACCGAGGGAAAAGATGGTTGATTTCCCGTCGCAGAGGCAGAATCAGGGACTAGTCAAATGCAAGTTCTGTGCGAGGATGCACAAGCACAGGAAGGAGGAATGCCCAGCATTTGGGAAGGACTGCAACAGATGCGGATGACAAAACCACTTTGCCTGCTGCAGCAAGCAGAGGAAGGAGAGCATACAGAAACAGGGTCTGCACATGTAGCTCGTAGAGACATCTGACACAACGTCCATTTCTGACACGTCCAGTCTGTGAGTTGCATTGAGGTCAAAGAAACAATTCCTCTTCAGGCCTATTCGCTGAGATGCAGGTCGGCACAGCAGCCATCAAGTTTCAGGTTGGCTCAGGTGCCAGTGTTAATTAGATTGGATAGACCCGGCTTGTACTAGATTGGATAGACTCGGCTTGTACTCGCTGGAATTTAGAAGATTGATGGGGGATCTTATAGAAACTTACAAAATTCTTAAGGGGTTGGACAAGCTAGATGCTGGAAGATTGTTCCCGATGTTGGGGGAGTCCAGAACAAGGGGTCACAGTCTAAGGATAAGGGGGAATTTTTTTAGGACCGAAATGAGGAAAACATTCTTTACACAGGGAGTGGTGGGTCTCTGGAATTCTCTGCCACAGAAGGTAGCTGAGGCCAGTTCATTGGCTATATTTAAGAGGGCGTTAGATGTGGCACTTGTGGCTAAAGGGATCAGGGGGTATGGAGAGAAGGCAGGTACGGGATACTGAGTTGGATGATCAGCCATGATCACATTGAATGGCGGTGCAGGCTCGAAGGGCCGAATGGCCTACTCCTGCACCTATTTTCTATGTTTCTATGTTAATGTGATTCCCAAGCATCTTGTCCCCAACAAAGAGGACATTAGACGGAAGAAAATCATCTTGTACAATGGATCCATTCTGCTGGCAGAAGGTAGGGCAAAAGTCATACTCTGGAACAAGATGAACAACGAGAAGTACCGTGCTCACTTAATAGTGGTAGAGGAAGGTTGGCTCACACCGCTCCTGAGCAGAAAAGCTGCATCTTTAAAGTTTCAAAGATGAAACTCATCACAGTTCACTACGAGACCTTCAAAAGCCTGAATGCTGTCAGCGAGGCTCGCTCATTACTCAAGAACTACATAGATGTCGTTGACGACTGGGGAGACTGCCTAGCAAGGTCAAGTTGGTAACTAGGACGGGGGATGTGACCCCATCACAGTGCTCTGCAGAGCCGGTACCTGTAGCCATGAAAGAGAAGGTCATGAATGGTCTCATGAAGCTGGTCGAGCAGGACATCTTGACCAAAGTCGAAGAACCAACTGAATGGTGTAGCAGGCTGGTCGTTACGGAGAAAAAGGAAAGCACAGAGTTCAGGTTCTGCAGAGATCCTAGACCCCTCAACAAAGCCCTGAAAACGGAGATCTGCAGACTACCAGTCATAGAGGATGTACTCCCTGAGCTGTCCAAGGCGAAGATTTTCTCCAATTTCCACCTGAAGTCAGGATACCTCCACTGCGAACTAGATGAGGAGAGCAGTTTCCAAACAACCATGAACACTCCTTTTGGGAGATATCCCTGGAAGAGGTTACCATTTGGACAGAATGGCAGTGCAGAGATCTAAAGGGAGTGGAATGTATTGCAGATGACATCATCCTATTCGGAGTAGGGGACACCAGAGAAGATGCAGAAAGGAATCACGATGCAAGGCTGCAAGATCTTCTTCAGCGATGCAGGGGCAGAGGCATCAAGCTGAACTGGAAGAAGTCGGTAGTGAAAACTACGTGTATCACATTTCTAGGACATATAATTACAGATTGTGGCCTGAAACCGGATCCGAAGAAGATCCAAGCTATCCAAGAGATGCCCAACCCGACCAATCCAACAGAAATCCATATAGACAAAGTGCTGGAGTAACACAGAGGGTTGGGCATCCTCTCTGGAGTACGTGGAGTCTGAAGAATTGTCCCAACCTGACACATCACCTATCAATGTTCTCCAGCGATGCTGCCCGATCTGCTGAGTTACTCCAGCACTTTGTGCCATTTTTGACATTCTAACACGTTCCTCCAAGGTTAAGGATTGAAACGGAGGCACAAGGAACTGCAGATACTGTAAAAAAACACAAAGTGCTGGAGTACCTTAGCGGGTCAAGCGGCATCTGTGGAGAGAATGGACAGACAGTGTTTCAGATTGAGGACCCTTCTTCAGTCTGGATAAGAGGCCGTGACCTGAAACATGGTCCTTCCACAGATGCTGCCTGACCTGCTCAATTCCTCCAGCACATTGTGGTTTTTTTGTAAACCATCATCTAGAGTTCCCTGTGCTTCTTTTTTAGTCAGCTCAGTATGTTTTCCGTGATGAAAGATTGAAACTTGCATCACCAGACTCAGAAACAGACAATGCTATTGGGTTTCTGGATGGTCCTTCCAGAAGCCAGGGAACTGTCATAAGATCATAAGGCATTGGAGCAGTATTAGGCCATTCGGCCCATCAAGACTACTCCGCCATTCAATCATTTTTCCCTCTCAACCCCCGTTCTCCTGCCTTCGCCGTCCCCTTACTAAGCAAAAACCTACCGCTCTCCGCATTAAAAATACCCTATGACTTAGAAACATAGAAACATAGAAAAATAGGTGCAGGAGTAGGCCATTCGGCCCTTCGAGCCTGCACTGCCATTCAATATGATCATGGCTGATCATCCAACTCAGTATCCCGTACCTGCCTTCTCTCCATGCCCCCTGATCCCTTTAGCCACAAGAGCCACATCCAACTCCCTCTTGAATATAGCCAATGAACTGGCCTCAACTACCTTCTGTGGCAGAGAATTCCAGAGACTTGGCCTCCACAGCCGTCTGTGGCAATGAATTCCACAGATTCACCTCTACCCCATTGTGGACATTGGACTTTGTCTCTGGAACTGATGCGCTACAATGCTGAGAACTATATCCTGCACTCTGTATCTTCCCCTGTGCTCTACCTGTTGTACTTGCCTTGATTGTCTTTATGTACAATATTACATAGGACGTTCTTGCTATTGAAGGAGTGCAGCGTAGGTTCACAAGGTTAATTCCCAAGATGGTGGGACTGTCATATGTTGATGGAGCGGCTGGGCTAGTATAGTCTGGAATTTAGAAGGATGAGAGGCGATCTTATTGAAACACATAAGATTATTAAGGGTTTGGACACGCTAGAGGCAGGAAACATGTTCCCGATGTTAGGGGAGTCCAGCACCAGGGGCCACAGTTTAAGAATAAGGAGTAAGCCATTTACAAAGGAGAAGAGGAAAAACGTTTTCACACAGAGAGTTGTGTGTCTGTGGAATTCTCTGCCTCAGAAGGTGGTGGAGGCAGGTTCTCTGGATGCTTTCGAGAGAGTGTTAGATGAAGCTCTTAAAGATAGCGGAGTCAAGGGATATGGGGAGAAGGCAGGAACGGGGTACTGATTGGGGATGATCAGCCATGATCACATTGAATGGCGGTGCTGGCTCGAAGGGCCGAATGGCCTCCTCCTGCACCTATTGTCTATTGTCTTATCTGATCTGAATGGAGAGCATGCAAAACCAAGCTGTTCATTGTACCCCGGTACACGTGACTATAACAAACCCAAAACTCAACCTAGTAATATCCAATATTGATCCCATTGCAAGACCCAGCAGGCGATTAGAATCAAGAGAGAGGCAATATTTTCACTCAGACGGTAGTGGGTGTATGGAACGAGCTGCCGGAGGAGGTGGTTAAAGACAGGTACAATGACAACAGTTAAAGCGCTGGAGTCTGAAGAAGTGTCCCTGACCCGAAATGTCACCTATGCAAGTTCCCCCGAGATGCTGCCCGACCCGCTGAGTTACTCCAGCACTTTGTGCCTTTTATTGTAAACCAGCGCCTGCAGTTCCTTGTTTCAACATTTAAAAGACTCTTGGACAGGAACATGGACAGGGAAGGTTGAGAGGGATTTGGGTCAAACATGGGCAAATGGGGCAGGATTAAATGGGGCATGGGTACACAAAAGGCTGGAGAAACTCAGCGGGAGCAGCAGCATCTAAGGAGCGAAGGAGATAGGTGACGTTTCGGGTCGAGACCCTTCTTCAGACTGGTCAGGGATCAGGGAAACGAGAGATATAGACGGTGATGTGGAGAGATAAAGAACAATGAATGAAAGATATGCAAAAAAGTATCGATGATAAAGGAAACAGGCCATTGTAAGCTGTTTGTAGTGTGAAAATGAGAACCTAGTGCGACTTGGGTGGGGGAGAGATAGAGAGAGAGGGAATGCCAGGGCCCGAGGGCTGAGGGAGAGGTGGGAAGGGGAGGAGACAGCAAGGGTTAACAGAATTGAGAAAATTCAATGTTCAAGCCCAGAGGATGCAGACTCCCCAAGCGGAATATGAGGTGCTGTTCCTCCAACTTGCGGTGTTGCTCACTCTGGCCGTGGAGGAGGCCCAGGACCGAGAGGTCGGATACGGAATGGGAGGGGGAGTTGAAGTGCTGAGCCACCGGGAGGTCGGGTTGGTTATTGCGGACCGAGCGGAGGTGTTCGGCGAAACGATCGCCAAGCCTCCGCTTGGTCTCACCGATATAGATCAGCTGGCATCTGGAGCAACGGATGCAGTAGATGAGGTTGGAGGAGGTGCAGGTGGACCATTAAATGGGGCGTCTTGGTCGGCATGGGTGAGTTGGGCCGAAGGGCCTGTTTCCATGCTGTATGTCTCCATGACTGCCTTCTACAGGGTGCCTACGTCTGGGACAGGCATTGTTGCATTGATAGAAACAAGGAACCGCAGTTGCTTATTTAGAAAAACTGCTGGAGTAACTCAGCAGGTCAGGCGGCATCTGTGGAGGAATGGACAGGTGGGGGTGGGGGGGGGCAGAGGGAAGGGGGAGGGGAAGAGGGTGGGGAGATATAAGTGCTTGTTGCACATATATGTTCCCACACATGCATTATATCCAATCAAAGAGTAACATTGAAAAAATGTCACACTTATGTTTTGGGCACTAATTGGTTGCGAATTATAAAAGGAAATTGCTTTTAATTATTTAGTGGGAGAAATTCCTCTAATTATAACGTGCAGCGAGATGTTCGAACGGGCTCGCATCTAACGTTTGAAGCAATCGTCCCTTAATTGTCACACCTGTGCCTCTCAACGTAATGAATAGTTGCCGTTATTTATTTATTTTGATCCCCCACTGCGGCAGTTCCGCGGTTGCGACTGGCTACTAACTGCACCTGCTCTTTCCCACTCAGGCTGCTACTGCCCAGGCAGGCCTCAAAGGGCTGATTTGCGAGGGGAGTGAAGACACTGAGCCGCTCAGGAGCTGTGAGAGTCGAGCGGCAGTAGCTGACAGGCCAGATGACGATAACAAGAATCACTGCCCCCCTCTCATGCTGGTTTTTATGACTGAATCCTCAGATGAAAGTCCAGAGGAGCAGAAAGGTCAGCGCCAAACAATTTAAAAAAGGAATTATTATCACAGCTCGGGAAATATCAAACCGAAGGCTTCTAGTAAAGTTTTTCAAAGTAAAGGTGAATTGCTTCAACTTTGAGCAGCACGGTGGTGCGGCGGTAGAGTTGCTGCCTCACAGCGCCAGAGACCCGGGTTCAATCCCGACTACGGGTGCTGTCTGTACGGAGTTTGTACGTTCTCCCCGCGACCTGCGTGGACTTTCTCCGGGTGCTCCAGTTTCCTCCCACACTCCAAAGACGTACAGGTTTGTAGGTTAATTGGCTTCGGTAAAAATTGTGAATTCTGCCCAGAGTGTCCTTTAGCAGTTGTACAGAGCCCAAGTGAGACCACGAGGGTACACAAAAGGCTGGAGAAACTCAGTGGGTGCAGCAGCATCTAAGGAGCGAAGGAGATAGGTGACGTTTTGGGTCGAGACCCTTCTTCAGACCTGTCTACTCCTAGTGAGACCACACCTGGAGTATTGTGTGCAGTTTTGGTCCCCTAATTCGAGGAAGGACATTCTTGCTATTGAGGGAGTGCAGCGTAGGTTTACAAGGTTAATTCCCGGGATGGCGGGACTGTCATATGCTGAGAGAATGGAGCAGCTGGGCTTGTACACTCTGGAGTTTAGAAGGATGAGAGGGGATCTCATTGAAACATATAAGATTGTTAAGGGTTTGGACACGCTAGAGGCAGGAAACATGTTCCCGATGTTGGGGGAGTCCAGAACCAGGGGCCACAGTTTAAGAATAAGGAGTAAGCCATTTAGAACGGAGACGAGGAAACACTTTTTCTCACACAGAGTGGTGAGTGTGTGGAATTCTCTGTCTCAGAGGACGGTGGAGGCCGGTTCCCTGGATGCTTTCAAGAGAGAGCTAGATAGGGGCTGTTACAGATAGCAGAGTCAGGGGATATGGGGAGAAGGCAGGAACGGGGTACTGATTTTGGATGATCAGCCATGATCACATTAAATGGCGGTGCTGGCTCGAAGGGCTGAATGGCCTACTCCTGCACCTATTGTCTATTGAGTGTGTAGGACAGTGCGAGTGTACGAGGATCACTGGTGGGCACAGACTCCAAGGGCCCGTTTCCTCGCTGCATCTCTAAACTAAATAGGCTTTCTTTTCACCCCGGTGAGTCCACACAATTGAAATATGCATCTTAACGAAAATAAATCATTGTTTTTCCCCTTGTCGCCGACAAGAGTGAACCTGCATCAGGTACGTCGGCTGAAAAACAATCCTCCTTACAACATTGCCCTCTTGAGTACTGAAATCCATTTGCAGTTCTCCAAAGCTGCACAGTCGTTCCTCAGTCATCAGGAATAAAACATTGCAACGTGTCACAGAGATTTAGAATCACAGAGTCATCGAGTCAATAGACAATAGGTGCAGGAGTAGGCCATTCGGCCCTTCGAGCCAGCACCGCCATTCAATGTGATCATGGCTGATCATCCACAATCAGTACCCCGTTCCTGCCTTCTCCCCATATCCCCTGACTCTGCTATCTGTAACAGCCCCTATCTAGCTCTCTCTTGAAAGCATCCAGAGAACCGGCCTCCACCGCCCTCTGAGGCAGAGAATTCCACAGGCTCACCACTCTCTGTGAGAAAAAGTGTTTCCTCGTCTCCGTTCTAAATGGCTTACTCATTATTCTTAAACTGTGGCCCCTGGTTCTGGACTCCCCCAACAACGGGAACATGTTTCCTGCCTCTAGCGAGTCATAGACTAATACAGCCTGGAAACAGGCCCGGCCTAACCTGCCCACACCGACCAACATGTCCCAGCTACACTAGTCCCACCTGCCCGCGCTTGGTCCATATCCCTCCAAACCTGTCCTATCCATGTACCTGTCCAACTATTTCTTAAACGTTGGGATAGTCCCAGCCTCAACTACCTCATCTGGCAGATTGTCCCACCCTTTGCGTGAAAAAGTCACCCCTCAGATTCCCATTAAATCCCCTTCACCTTAACCCTATGTCCTCTGGTCCTCGATTCACCTAGTCTGGGTAAGAGCATCTGCGTCTACCCGATCTATTCCCGTCATCAAAGTCTTGAACAGACTTATCATACTCTAAGTTGCAGCGTTCAATCTATTGTGAGTTGTTTGGAGCAGGGCCCCAAGTTTTGGGATGTTTGGAGTAGTTCCTCACAAGTTGAATTGCCGGTTGTGACGTCAGGATGTAGGTTTAGGTTTGTTATTGTCACACATTTCCCGGTACAGTGTTTTAGGGATATTGCGTGGGGAAACAGGCCCTTCGGCCCACCGAGCCCATGCCGACCAGTGATCACCCAGCTCACTAGTTCCATGTTATCCCAACTTCACATCCCACACACTAGGGGCGTTTTACAGATGTCAATTAACCTGCACGTCTTTGGAACGTGGGAATTCGGCCGTGGAAACGGTGCTGCCGGCTCCGGGCCGGGCTGGAGTTCCGGAGTTCCGGAGCCCCGGCCACTGGGGGATAAATTCCATCCGCCAATCGGCCGAGGAAGTCCCGATGAGGTCGAGATCGGCCGCCTCACCCGACCTGCGTGCCACATTTTCGGGGTGACCTCCGGGGTGGGGGGGATTTCAAGTGCGCTCTCGTGACTTTGTTGGATTGCTGCATAATCGTAGGTGGACCTGCACCGCCAGTTTCTTCCCCGCTGTTATCAGAGTTTTGAACAGACGTATCAGATTCTAAGGATGCATTTCCGATCCTCCAGTCTACCTCGGTGCATCCCTTGCACATTTTCTCACCTGCCCTTTCTCTGTGGCGGTAACGTGAAGTTTGACACTCCGTTTGACACTAATTGTATGTTTTGTACTATTTATTGTACTCATAAGTTCACAAGTGAGAGGAGTGGAATAAGGCCATTCGGCCCATTCGGCCCTTCAATCATGGCTGATCTCTGCCTCTTAATTCCATTTTCCTGCCTTCTCCCCATAACCCTTGATACCTGTTCTAATCAAAAGTTTGTCCATCTCTGCCTTAAAAATATTCTCTGTGGCAATGAGTTCCACAGATTAACTACCCTCTGGCTAAAGATGTTCCTCCTCACACCGTGTATGGTATGATTTGCCCGGATGGCATGGAAAACAAAGGTTTCCCTCCTCTCAGTGCCTGTGTCAATAATAATCCAACACCAATGGGTCAAACGCAGGCAGGTGGGACTAGTGTAGATGGGACATCTTGGCTAGCATGGGCTAGATGGGCTGAAGGGCCAGTTTCTACGCTGTATGGCACCATCACCCTATAAAGTGCAGCCAATGCAGCAATAGACAATAGACAATAGGTGCAGGAGTAGGCCATTCAGCCCTTCAAGCCAGCATCACAGTCTGAAGCCTGAAGAAGGGTCAGAATCCAACACGTCACCTATCCATGTTCTCCAGAGATGCTGCCTGACCAGCGCAAATTGGAGGAACAGCACCACATATTTTGCTTGGGCAGCTTACACCCCAGCAGTATGAATATTGACTTCTCTAACTTCAAGTAACCCTTGCTTTCCCTCTCTCCCTATCCTTCCCCTTCCCAGTTCTCCGACCAGTCTGACAGTCCCTGATTACATTTTATCTCTGTTTGCTTTGTTGTCACCGTCTCCCTTTTCCTCGATCTCCATCCCCTTTGATGTCTCGTCTCACACCTTACTCCTCCTTATCTCTGTATCTCCCCAGACTCTCAGTCTGAAGAAGGGCCTTGACCCGAAACGTCACCCATTCCTTCTCTACCAGAGATGCTGCCTGACCCGCTGAGTTACTCCAGCACTTTATGTCCCTTTGCGGTTCGGCCAGAAATGCCTTTTTCTTTTGTTTTTTATAAGAAAACCACCTGCTGTTTTCTGAGTTTCAGATTGACCGTTTCCATCCACCAGAACCGGCAGCAGGAGGTGGGATTAACATCTCGTTTCAGACAGGGTTCTTGGGGATAAAGAGGGGGGCTACCTGATGTGACTAGTTTAATTACATGTGTTCGAAAGGATAATCCCACAGCAGTCCTTCCTTTCTTCCAAGAAATGGAACATAATGATTAAGTAACACTTGTCACATCCGACCTCAACATCTATTTTCTCACTGACAAGTGAGCTGGATTCCCCAGTGAAACGCCGCAGTTCTTTATGGTCCAGATTAGGGTGTTTTGCGACACCTCATTACTACACGTCAGTGTATCCAGGCTGCTATCAATACATCAAGCACCACGCAAGTCAATGTCTCACTTCTGAAATAGCTCACATTCTGTGAAGGCCCGGCTCACTGTTTATTCACATCGATGATCAGCTTGTCATTCCTAAATCTTTTTTGGCAATGTGACGTTTTTGTATTAAATCCTATTTTGTTACCTGTGTAAGATCAAACAGTGCCCTCCCTAATGTTTCGGGAAAAGACCCATCATTTATTTATTTGCGTTAAAGAATGAACCGCAGATGCTGGAGAATCGAGGGTACACAAAAGGCTGGAGAAACTCAGCGGGTGCAGCAGCATCTAAGGAGCGAAGGAGATAGGCGACGTTTCGGGTCGGGACCCTTCTTCAGGCTGGTTAGGGATCAGGGAAACGAGAGATATGGACGGTGATGTGGAGAGATAAAGAACAATGAATGAAAGATATGCAAAAATGTATCGATGATAAAGGAAACAGGCCATTGTAAGCTGTTTGTAGTGTGAAAATGAGAAGCTAGTGCGACTTGGGTGGGGGAGAGATACAGAGAGAGGGAATGCCAGGGCCCGAGAGCTGAGGGAGAGGTGGGAAGGGGAGGAGGCAGCCAGGGTTAACAGAATTGAGAAAATTCAATTTACTTATTTGCCTCTGTACTCCACAATTTGAGATTTGTAATAGAAAAAAATCACACGTGGTTAAAGTGCACATTGTCAGATTTTAATAAAGGCAATTTTTATACATTTTGGTTTCACCATGTAGAAATTACAGCAGTGTTTATACATAGTCCACCCATTTCAGGGCACCATAATGTTTGGGACACAGCAATGACATGTAAATGACAGTAGTCATGTTTAGCATTTTGTTGCATATCCTTTACATGCAATGACTGCTTGAAGTCTGCGATTCATGGACATCACCATTTGCTGGGTGTCTTCTCTGTGATGCTCTGCCAGGCCTGTGTTGCAGCCATCTGGGTTCAGATTGGGTGATTGAATTGGCCACTCAAGTATTGACCATTTTTTAGCTTTGAAAAACTCCTTTGGTGCTTAGCAGTATGTTTGGGATCATTGTCTTGCTGTAGAATGAACCGCCGGCCAATGAGTTTTGAGGCATTTGTTTGAACTTGAGCAGATAGGATGTGTCTATACACTTCAGAATTCATTATGCTACTACCATCAGCAGTTGTATCATCAATGAAGATAAGTGAGCCAGTACCTTCAGCAGCCATACATGCCCAGGCCATGACACCCCCACCACCATGTTTCACAGATGAGGTGGTATGCTTTGGATCTTGGGCAGTTCCATCTCTCCTCTATACTTTGCTCTTGCCAACACTCTGATATAAGTTAATCTTCGTCTCATCTGTCCACAAGACTTTTTTCCCAGAACTGTGGTTGCTCTTTTAAGTATTTCTTGGCAAACTGTAACCTGACCATCCTATTTTTGCAGCTAACCAGTGGTTTGCATCTTGCAGTGTAGCCTCTGTATTTCTGTTCATGATGTCTTCTGCAGACAGTGGTTATTGACAAATCCACACCTGACTCCTGAAGAGTGTTTCTGATCTGTCGGACAGGTGTTTGGGGATTTTTCTTTATTATAGAGATAATTCTTCTGGGATTAGTCATCAGCTGTGGAGGTCTTCTGTGGCCTGCCAGTCCCTTTGCGATTAGTAAGCTCACCAGTGCTCTCTTTCTTCTTCATGATGTTCCAAACAGTTGATTTTGGTAAGCCTAAGGTTTGCCTGATGTCTCTAACAGTTTTATTCTCGTTTCTCAGTCTCATAATGGCTTAGTTGACTTTCATTGGCACAACTTTGGTCCTCATGTTGATAAACAGCAATAAATGTTTCCAAAGGTGATGGAAAGACTGGAGGAAAGACTACGTGCTGAGAGCTCTCTTATACCTGCATTACGGAGGCAATTAAACACACCTGAGCAATTACACACACCTGTGAAGCCATGTGTCCCAAACATTATGGTGCCTGAAATGGGGGGACTATGTATAAATACAGCTGTAATTTCTACATGGTGAAACCAAAATGTATAAAAATGGCCTTTAATAAATTCTGACAATGTGCACTTTAATCACATGTGTTTTTTTTTAAATTACAAAGCTCAAATTGTGGAGTACAGAGGCAAATAGATAAATAAATGATGGGTCTTTGTCCCAAATTTTATGGAGGCACTGTAAGACATAGGAGCGGAATTAGGCCATTCAGCCCATCGAGTCTGCTCTGCCATTTGATCATGGCTGATCTATCTTCCCCTCTCAACCCCATTCTCCATGTCTCCTTTGACGCCCTTACTAATCAAGAACCTGGCAATTGCTTTAAAAATATCCAATGACTTACAAGTTCATAGGTTCATCATTTCAAGGAGCAGAATTAGGCCATTCGGCCCATCAAGTCTACTCCGCCATTCAAACATGGCTGATCTATCTCTCCCTCCTAACTCCATTTTCCTGCCTTCTCCCCATAATCTCTGACACCCGCACTAATCAAGAATCTATCTATCTCTATCTTAAAAATATCCACTGATTTGGCCCCCACAGCCGCCTGTGGCAAAGAACTCTACAGATTCACCACCCTACGATTAAAGAAATTCCTCCTATGTAGAGTTTGTTCCAAAACACTTGAGATCACAAGGATCCGATCAAAGATAGTCCAAGGGACTTCAATGAGGTAGATAGTAGCTCTGGCCACTCTCTGGTTGTTGGTAGGATGGTTCAGTTGCCTGATAACAGCCGGGAAGAAACTGTCCCTGAATCTGGAGGTGTGAGTTTTCCCACTTCTGTACCTCTTGCCCAATGGGAGAGTGGTCCTTGATGATGCTGCTGGCCTTGCCGAGGCAGCGTGAGGTGTAGATGGAGACTTCAGTGAGTGGGTGATTAGTCCCCATGAAGACTGAATTTCCTGTGTTTGTGCATCCCAGAAGGTACAGAATCTAGCCGGCAGTCCAATGGAGAGAGTCTCGGCAGTGTCCAGCAAGATAAGAGCGGGAATTCTCTGTCACCTGGGGAAGATTCACCTGTGGACGCCAGCGATGCAGAATGCCTGAACCAGATATCCTTCAAATCCGTGGAGAATAATTCCGTGTGGCACGATGGCACAGCGGTAGAGTTGCTGCCTCACAGCGCCAGAGACACGGCTTCGATCCTGACTACGGGTGCTGTCTCTATGGAGTTTGTACGTTCTCCCCGTGACCTGCGTGGGTTTTCTCCGGGTGCTCCGGTTTCCTCCCACACTCCTAAGACGCACAGTGCACAACTACAGGGTAACGGGACTAACGTTTAGTGCAAAATAGAGTGAAGCACGATCAAAGATAGTCCGCGGGTCTCCAATGAGGTAGATAGTAGCTCAGGGACGCTCTCTAGTTGTTGGTTGGATGGTTCAATGCCTGATAACAGCTGGGAAGAAACTGTCCGTGAATCTGGAGGAATGGACAAGATCCCACAGTTAAGACTATTACACAATTTTCAAATGTTAATTTTGTGGTTATGTGTCATTCAAAGCAACTGCTTGGCATAGCAAAATGATATAAAAAGTGAACATTTATGCATTATATCCCTTTCATAGAGGCACCCAGAGGCTAGGATGAGTTTAAAATGAGCCCATAAAGGGGTGGCACGGAGGCGCAGCGGTAGAGTTGCAGCCTCACAGCGCCAGAGACCCGGGTTCCCTCCTGACTACGGGTGCTGTCTGTACGGCGTTCGAACGTTCTCCCCGTGACCTGCGTGGGTTTTCTCCGGGTGCTCCGGATACCTCCCACACTCCAAAGACCTAAAGGTTTGTAGTGTAGCGGCACCTACTGGTGCACGCAGGTATCGAACCCGGCGGTCGGAAGCCGCGGTCACGTGACTCGGGAGGGGCTGCTTGTTTTTGCACGGTTAGTTCAGCGCTGATCACCGTTGTGGCCACACGTGTCTAGAGAACCTGTGTACTGAAAACCGAACTTTCCAATAAAGATCTGTTTGAAACTTCAGTTGTCGTTCTCGAAACCGCCAAAGTAGGCTTGGTATGAGTGTAAATTGTCCCTGGTGCGTGTGTAGGATAGTGTGCGGGGATCACTGGTCGCTGCGGGTTTGGTGGGCTGAAGGGCCTGTTTCCGCAGAGTGCCTCTAAATTAAACCAAACCTATCGCGTCCAAAAATAGAAGACTTTTGTTTGATTTATATTGACATATAACCAACAAACAAAAAATTCCCCTGCGAGTATTACAGAACAAAGTAAGGCAATATTTTTGTTCCAGGATAAGAAGACATTGCCAATCTTAAAAAAAACCTGATCGAGATTTCTCCCTCTTGGCACCAGCCACTAGTGATAAGATGTGGCACTACACATGTATTTTAAACACAGATGCCAAATACAAAACGGAAATGAAGCCCTTGAACAGAGGGCTTCTGAAGGTCTGAAGAAGGGTTTCGACCCATAGAAAACATAGAAAACATAGACAATAGGTGCAGGAGGAGGCCATTCGGCCCTTCGAGCCAGCTCCGCCATTCATTGTGATCATGGCTGATCGTTCCCAATCAATAACCCGTCACCGTGCCTGCCTTCTCCCCATATCCCTTGATTCCACTTGCCCCGAGAACTCTATCTAATTCTCTTTTAAATCCATTCAGTGACTTGGCCTCCACTGCCCTCTATGGCAGGGAATTCCATAAATTCACAACTCTCTGGATGAAAAAGTTTTTTCTCACCTCAGTCTTAAATGGCCTCCTCTTTATTCTAAGACTACGGCCCCTGGTTCTGGACTCGCCCAACATTGGGAACATTTTTCCTGCATCTAGCTTGTCCAGTCCTTTTATAATTTTATATGTTTCTATAAGATCCCCCCTCATCCTTCTAAACTCCAGTGAATACAAACCTAGTCTTTTCAATCTTTCCTCATATGACAGTCCCGCCATCCCAGGGATCAATCTGGTGAACCTACGCTGCACTGCCTCAATCACAAGGATGTCCTTCCTCAAATTAGGAGACCAAAACTGTAGACAATACTCCAGATGTGGTCTCACCAGACCCAAAACGTTGCCTATTTCCTTCGCTCCATAGATGCTGCCTCACCCGCTGAGTTTCTCCAGCATTTTTGTCTACCTTCGATTTTCCAGCATCTGCAGTTCCTTCTTAAACGATAGTCAGATTTACATTGTTACTGGCTTTGTTATTAGATACCTTACTGCATGCTTTGTGTTTCAATTTCAAAAGGCCATGAGGTATTATAATATGAACTCAAACCTTTCAGATTGTTACTGAAAAGGCAGTGGTTTCTCTGTTCCTCCGTGTGTGGCCACTCTGAAAGTTGTGGTGGGATTATTAAAATTCCGTTTAGAACAGCTCGACTGGATAGTGCCTCAACAATGCCACAAAGTTATGACTTGCAAACTCCACGGAGGCAGCACCAGAGGCCAGGATCGAACCTGGGTCCCTGGCGCCATGAGGCAGCTTCTCTATTCGCTGTGCGGCCCTAGTAAGGCAAGTTAGAAAGGAATAGTAAAATGGCCCACGTAATGTTTGAGGCCGCATCCCAACACTGCAACTGTCCATGTCATAAGTTCCTAAATTCATAAGTGGTAGGAGCAGAATTAGGCCATTCAGCCCATCGAGTCTACACCGCCATTCAATGTCTGTCATATGCTGAGAGAATGGACCAGCTGGGCTTGTACACTCTGGAGTTTAGAAGGATGAGAGGGGATCTCATTGAAACATATAAGATTATTAAGGGTTTGGACACGCTAGAGGCAGGAAACATGTCCCCGGTGTTGGGGGAGTCCAGAACCAGGGGCCACACACAGTTTAAGAATAAGGAGTAATGAGGAATGAGGAAACACTTTTTCTCACAGAGAGTGGTGAGTCTGTGGAATTCTCTGCCTCAGAGGGCAGTGGAGGCCGGTTCTCTGGATACTTTCAAGAAAGAGCTGGATAGGGCTCCCAAAAATAGCGGAGTCAGGTGATATGGGGAGAAGGCAGGAACAGGGTACTGAATGGCCTACTCCTGCACCTATTGTCTATTGTCTATTGTCTATTGTCAATCATGGCTGATCTATCTCTCCCTCTCAACCCCATTTTCCTGCCTTCTCCCCGTAACCCCTGACACCCGTACTAATCAAGAATCTATCTATCTCTGCCTTAAAAATATCCACCGACTTGGCCTCCACAGCCTTATGTCCGAACCCCACAGCCGATGTTGGTCTCTAGAATCTGAAGAAGGCTCTTGACCTGAAACGTTACCCATTCCTTCTATCCAAAGACGCTGCTTTCCCCGCTGAATTACTCCTGCATGCTGGTGTCAGTTCCACTCTGCAATGGCAGGAGAAATTGACAGTTCTGAAATCATTACCAATGCAAACTCCTTAAGACAATCGCCTGTAAAGTGTAACGAGAATATCAGGAAGACTCAAGCTGACTATTAATCTGACTTGTGACATTTCAACTCCATGTTCATATCATAGCGTTTCTTTTACACTTTGCAAGAAGTTCCAAAGTTTTATAAAGAAGTAAAAGATACTTTCAGATTGGCCTTAAGAATTCACAAGTGATAGGAGCAGAATTAGGCCATTCGGCCCATCAAGTCCACTCTGCCATTATTCAATCATGGCTGATCTATCTCTCCCTCCGAACCCCATTCTCCTGCCTTCTCCCCATAACAACTGACACCCGTACTAATCAAGAATCTATCTATCTCTGCCTTAAAAAAATATCCATTAAGAATCTTTCAACTTTGAACCCACCTGCTGTTGCTTGGCAACCCCACCAAGTGCTTTTGTTAACAGGGCCGACACCTCTAACTAAAACTAGGTTGATGTACAAAAATCAATATGAGATGTGAGACCACTATATGGGTCCAGTAGGACTGCACAGTGGTAGAGTTACTGCCTTACAGCACCATCGATCCAGGTTTAATCCTGACTCTGGGTGGAGTTTGTCACATTTTCCCCGTGACCACGTGGGTTTTCTTCAGGGTGCTCTGGTTTCCTCCCACATCCCAAGGATAGTGCAGGTTTGTAGGTTAATTGGCTTCTGTACATTGTCCCCTGTGTGTAGGATAGAACTGGTGAACGGGGATCGCTGGTCAGGGCGGACTCATTGGGCCGAAGGGCCTATTTCCCCGCTGTAACTCTAAACTAAACTAAACTATTGGCATCTTTTCGTCCACAAAAACACTGCTCCCCTCTTTACCCAAAGTCCCTGACTCAAAAAGATACACAGAGCACTGGAGCAACTCAGTGGGGACAGGCAGCATTTCCGGAGAGAAGGAATGGGTGACGTTTCAGGTCGAGACCCTTCTTCAGACTGGTTAGGGATCAGGGAAACGAGAGATATAGACGGTGATGTGGAGAGATAAAGAACAATGAATGAAAGATATGGAAAAACGTATCGATGATAAAGGAAACAGGCCATTGTTAGCTGTTTGTAGGGTGAAAACAATAGACAATAGACAATAGGTGCAGGAGTAGGCCATTCAGCCCTTCAAGCCAGCACCGCCATTCAATGTGATCACGGCTGATCATCCACAATCAGTACCCCGTTCCTGCCTTCTCCCCATATCCTCTGACTCCGCTATCTTTAAGAGCCCTATAGACATAGAAACATAGAAACATAGAAATTAGGTGCAGGAGTAGGCCATTCGGCCCTTCGAGCCTGCACCGCCATTCAATATGATCACGGCTGATCATCCAACTCAGTATCCCGTACCTGCCTTCTCTCCATACCCTCTGATCCCCTTAGCCACAAGGGCCACATCTAACTCCCTCTTAAATATAGCCAATGAACTGGCCTCAACTACCCTATCTAGCTCTCTCGTGAAAGCATCCAGAGAACCGGCCTCCACCGCCCTCTGAGGCAGAGAATTCCACAGACTCACCACTCTCTGTGTGAGAAAAAGTGTTTCCTCGTCTCCGTTCTAAATGGCTTACCCCTTATTCTTAAACTGTGGCCCCTGGTTCTGGACTCCGCCAACATCGGGAAGAAAAGAAGAAGCTAGTACGACCTGGGTGGGGGAGGGATAGAGAGAGAGGGAATGCCGGGGCTACCCGAAGTTAGAGAAGCCAATATTCACACCACTGGGCTGTAAGCTGCCCAAGCGAAATATGCGATGCTGTTCCTCCAATTTATTGCACTGAAGAACTTTGAGATATCTAGGAATTAGGGAAAAAAATCCACATAAAATTTGAAAAGCAGGTTGATCATCTGCACGGAATAGAAAAAGTTGATACATTCTCCTCAGATTCCAATGATTAACTAATCCCCATTTAGAATGATCTAGAAATTCTCGTCAAAATGGTTACAAGACCAACAATACTTCATATTATGTGTGCAAATAGCACAGCATATTAAGATGAGAAATTGCATAATTAAATATGAAGATGCTATCTTAAATAATAAACTGCGCTGGTGATAGCTTTATGTAAATGCTGGACACTCCATAACTTTGCTCCAGAACGCCACTATATTTGTTTATTAAATCCACTACATATATTAGTGTAATAACCATACATTTATTGAGATGATAAATCTCAAAGTGTGCCTAGGTAGGGATTTTAGCCGCATTAACATGGAAGATAGAACATGGAGCAGTATTGCACAGGAACAGGCCCTTCGGCCCACAAAGTCTGTGCCGGGCACGATGCCACGTTAAACTAATTCCTGCCTGCACACGACCCACATGACTCAATAGACAATAGACAATAGACAATAGGTGCAGGAGTAGGCCATTCGGCCCTTCGAGCCAGCACCGCCATTCAATGTGATCATGGCTGATCATCCCCAATCAGTACCCCGTTCCTGCCTTCTCCCCATATCCCCTGACTCCGCTGTCTTTAAGAGCCCTATCTAGCTCTCTCTTGAAAGCATCCAGTGAACCTGCCTCCACCGCCCTCTGAGGCAGAGAATTCCACAGACTCACAACTCTCTGTGAGAAAAAGTCTCCATTCTAAATGGCTTACTCCTTATTCTTAAACTGTGTGTGGCCCCTGGTTCTGGAATCCCCCAACATCGGGAACATGTTTCCTGCCTCTAGCATGTCCAAGCCCTTAACAATCTTGTATGTTTCAATGAGATCCCCTCTCATCCTTCCAAACTCCAGAGTGTACAAGCCCAGCTGGTCCATTCTCTGTGCAGGAAGGAACTGCAGGTTCTAGTTTAATTCGAAGATAGACACAAAGTGCTGGAGTAAGTCAGCGGGACAGACAGCATCTCTGGAGGAAAGGAATGGGTGACGTGTCAGACTAAAGAAGTTTCTCGCCCCCGAAACGTTACCCATGTCCATCCATTCCCTGCATATCCATGTGCCTGTCTAAAAGCCCCTGAAACGTCACTATTATATCTGCTTCCAGCACCACCCCTGGCAGCACGTTCCAAACACCCACCGCCTACTTGCCCCGCATGTAGGGTTGCCAACTTTCTCACTCCCAAATAAGGGACAAAAGGTCAAAATACGGGACAAATTCCCGACGGCAACTCGTTGACCGACTGGGCCGTGTCTGGGTGAATGATGAGTCGGCCCGGGTGCTGGACTGCACACAAAGCCCAGCCGGCGGGCCAGCTGAGGAGTTTTGGCCCAGGGGCCGCGCGCAAAGTCCGGCGCCCCGTCCAACTCATGAACCGACGGTCGGCCATGAGAAGGAGTGGTGGTGGTGGTGTCGGTGGTCAGCGAAGGTCCGAAGGTCGGACAACTGGCCGGGCCGCCGACTGTCGGGGCCTCGGGCGAGGCGCTGCTGCTGCTGCTGCTGCTGCACTCCATGGGCTGCACTACGTTGGGACGGGTGAGGCGGGGCCGGACGCGGCGCTCAGTCCCAACAGTCCCCTCGACCCGAGTGGTAGCGGTCATATACGGGACAAGGGCGATCCCACTATAATTTAGCCCAATATACGGGATGTCCTGGCTAAAACGGAACAGTTGGTAAACCTACCCACACATCTCCTTTAAACTTTGCCCCTCTCACCTTAAAGCTACGCCCTCTGGGCTTTGACATTCCCACCCTGGTAAAAAGGTTCAGACTGTCTACCTTATCTATGCTTCTCATAATTAATTATACAAACCTCTGTTTGCTCTCCCGTCATTCTCCAGTTTTCCAGGCACTCCATCTGCTCGAGACTTTCAATCCATCACACGTTGTATGAATTTCCCTCTCTGGTCTCCTGCGTGCATTTGCTCTCCATTCTATAATGAATTGGAAGGTAAACCTTCAGTGCTCCGATTCCACAAATAACATAAGAAAACCCTTTGGAAATCCCTTCGGCAATCCCTCTCAGTTATGCAGCATGGAAACAGGCCCTTCGGCCCATCTAAGCTAATGCCATTTGCCTGCAATTGGCCCATATCCCTCAAAACGTTCTACTTGGAGGTCAGTGGAGTGTCTCAAGGGTTTTATTTATCATCACATGCACCGAGATCAGTGAAATATATGTTTTGCATCCAACTCCACAAGAGTACCCCCGTACACAAACACAATCGCCCCCGGTCAGCATAGCAGGTACAGAGCAGCCCACTGAGTCCATATACAAGAGGTGCCACTTTTAATACAACTCAATAAAATGCAATATCCCACCCTAGTGACGGCACGGTGGCGCAGCGGTACAGTTGCTGCCTCACAGTGCCAGAGTCCCGGGTTCGATCCTGACTACGGGCGCTGTCTGTACAGAGTTTGTACGTTCTCCCCACAACCAGGGGCCACATTTTAAGAATAAGGGGTAAGCTTAGAACGAAGACGAGGAAACACTTTTTCTCACAGAGAGTGGTGAGTCTGTGCAATTCTCTGCCTCAGAGGGCGGTGGAGGCCGGTTCTCTGGATGCTTGCAAGAGAGAGCTAGATAGGGCTCTTAAAAATAGCGGAGTCAGAGGATATGGGGAGAAGGCAGGAACGGGGTACTGATTGGGGATGATCAGCCATGATCACATTGAATGGCGGTGCTGGCTCGAAGGGCCGAATGGCCTACTCCTGCACCTGTTGTCTATTGTCTATTGTCCCCGTGATCTGCGTGGGTTTCCTCCGGGATCTTCATTTTCCTCCCACGCTCCAAAGACGTGCGGGTTTGTAGGTTAATTGGCTTGGTGTAAAGGTAAAACTGTCCATAAGGCGGATGCTCGGTTGTGTTAATGTGCCGGGGATTGTTGGTCAGTGCAGACTCGGTGGGCCGAAGGGCCTGTTTCCACCCTGTACCTCTACATTAAACTAAACTAAACAGTGTTTTTGTTTGTTGGAGTATGACTGTTCTGTTATATTCTTTAGTCCCACATGTTCTTATTTTCAAGAATAAGAACACAACAGGATACTTAGGGCATTGAGGACGGCGGTCCATTGGTTTATTGCTATTCACAACCTACTTAGTTTAAAATGTCATATTATACAATAAAATGCCACAATGGTTCTGGTTCCGTGCAGTTTACGTCATTGTCTGCAATACATCACATAATTAAACCATATTAAATTATTCAACAGTACAAATATAATAGCACACTGTTGATATTTAAGAGCGCGTAAGGACTCTTGGATCTCCGGAGACTGATATCCTTGCAGCAAATAATTCTTCTCAATATCGCAGTGTGTAGCAGAGGGCCACCTTATCTGGAGCCTGATGTTAATTATGGACTAAGCAGAATTCCTCTGCACCGCCTCATTAACGTTAAAGTGGTACCAGTCTGAAGAAGGGTCTCGACCCGAAACGTCACCCATTCCTTCTCTCCAGAGATGCTGCCTGTCCCTCTGAGTTACTCCAGCGTTTTGTGTCTATCATCATCATCACCTTTGTCACGAGAAACATCAACGGGCGCGGCGCCTTACAGTGCCGTGTACGACAGTGATCGCAACTCCTACTGAAGTGTGGATGGCCGTTGGCTCGCTAGGAGCTCATCCGGCCTTTGACAGGTCTTGTTTTTTGGTCCTGCTGGGGGTCCACAGCCCCCTCTTCACCTGGCAAACCAGGTGGGGGAGACGATTTAGTCGCCGACTATCCGACCATGGAGCGGGCAGCACGGGGTTACATGGTACCTGTGGCTGAGCGAACTCCCCCCCGACCTGACCTGTGTCTACCTTTGGTTTAAACCAGCATCTGCAGTTCCTTCCTACACATTTAATATGGTACCTGTTCTCTATGCTCAGTGAATCACACATTGTAGTCCTTGAAATACCAAACCTAAACCATGGGCATTCATTCTGGCACAACTCTTGCATCCTCTTTGAGGCCAGTCCCAGGCATTGTTACTGCAATGGAAGCAAATGATCCTCATAAACAGGCTCGGAAATCGCTATCAAAACATGGGGGGGACACAATATCTTGGCGGGCCACGCGCGCGCCCTGTGGACGGTAACATTGGGAGCTGACCTGGTTGTTGACTGACTCCGAACTCCAGCAACAGCAGATTTGTCCTCCCTGAATCGTGGGCTTGAATCAGCCCGTTGACGGGGTCTTTCATCGGCCGGCGAGGACTTCAACATCGGGAGCCGCGATCGCCTCGATGCAGCAGTTTGATTTAAAACCGGGACGGGCGCTGAAAAGCCCCGCGAACGGGCCGATTCAGCCCATAGAAAGCGTCTGATAAAGTCCGGTTTACAAAACATGGGGGGCACTGTCCCCCACCTCTCAAAGCAGGGGGGGGAGACGTGTGTGTCCCGCCCCCCCCAGGATTTCTGCCCCAGCTCATAAACCTTATCAACTTTTCCTCTGTGAAATGTTTGAACCAGTGCTTCAATAGGCACACAATTAGAAGCTGGGTAGTTATGTGCAAACTCTTCAATGTATTGATAGAAAATGTATTTGTTCATCAAGGTTGGTCATAATGCTCATCTTAAGCTAACCCTCGCAACCCTGAGATCATTCTTGTAAACCTCCTCTGGACCCTCTCCAGGGCCAGCACATCCTTCCTCCGATATGGGGCCCAGAATTGCTCACAATATTCCAACTCATTCATTCAAGTCTTTTTGACATAGAATCAAACAGGGCCTTCTGCCCCAACTTGTACATGCAGAACAATGTGCCCCATCTAAGCTGGTCCCATTCGCCCCTAATTGACCCATATTCATCTAAACCTTTCCTTGTATCTATTCAAATCTCTTCTAAGCACAGTCATCCTACCCGCTTCAACGACCTCCTCTGGCAGCCCATTCCATAAGCCCACCACTCTTTGAGTTAAAAAGTTGCCTTGCAGGTTCCGATCGAATCTTTCCTCTCTCATCTTAAACCTACCTATATCCTCTGGTTCTTGATTCCCCAACCTTGGGTAAAACAACTCTGTGCGTTCACCCAAGCTATCAACTTCTGATTGCAGTGGGTGCGGGGGGAGAGAAAGCTGGAAGAGAGGTGGGGGTGTCACAAAACCGAGCAAGTCCTACCCCCACCTCTCTTCCTCTCTTTCTCCCCCCCAACCCCACCACTACAATCAGTCCGAAGCAGGGTCCCAACCCGAAATGTTACCAATGCATGTTCTCCAGAGGGAGTGCGGCGTAGGTTCACCAGGTTAATTCTAAAATGGCAAGACTGACATATGATGAAAGAATGGGTCGACTGGGCTTATATTCACTGCAATTCAGAAGGATGAGAGGGGATCTTATAGAAATATTCAAAATTCTTAAGGGATTGGACGAGCTAGATGCAGGGAAAATGTTCCCGATGTTGGGGGAGTCCAGAACCAGGGGTCACAGTTTTGAGTCTGAAGAAGGGTTTCGATCCAAAACATTACCTCTTTCCTTCGCTCCATAGATGTTGCCTCACCCGCTGAGTTTCTCCAGCATTTCTGTCTACAGTCAAAGTTAAGAATAATGGGTAGGGAATTTAGGACTGAGATGAGGAAAAACTGTTCACCCAGAGAGTCGTGAACATGTGGAATTATAGTTAGATAGAGCTCTTAGGGCCAACATTAGCTATATTTAAGAGGGCGTTAGATGTGGCCCTTGTGGCTAAAGGGATCAGGGGGTATGGAGAGAAGGCAGGTACGGGATACTGAGTTGGATGATCAGCCATGATCACATTGAATGGCGGTGCAGGCTCGAAGGGCCGAATGGCCTACTCCTGCACCTATTTTCTATGTTTCTATGTTTCTATGATCAAGGGATCTGGGGAGAAAGCAGGAAGTGATTTTGGATGATCAGCCGTGATCATATTGAATGGCAGTGCAGGCTCAAAGAGCTGAATGTCCAACTCCTGCACCTATTTTCTATGTTTCTATGTTCTCCAGAGAGGTTGCCTGACCCGCTGAGTTACTCCAGCACTGTGTGTCTGTTTTGGGGGTCTTTTTTTCCAGGCTTCTCGTAACTTTCCCTTCATGAATGAACTGCTTCAGCTGAGTGGGGAGTGAATTCTCATAAGAGCCCAGGTGTGCAGTTTAATTTGGCCAAGGTATTGTGTGTGTGTGTGTTTGATTCTCCTGGCCACTAGCTCACAGTCGATGCAACAACACAGCCCACTTATAAATATGGAAATATTCATTTCACACCTGAGAATGGCCGGTGGATAGTGTTCAGTGGATCTGCAATGGTCTCTAAACCAAGTACCTTCCGCCAAATGCAGAAGACAAGCACATGGTGCTGACAGTGGGGTTTCCATGTGCCAAGATATTGCCAGAGTCTAAACCAGCACCACCTGCTTTTTCAGTAAATGTAACGCAATTATATTGAGAATATGAGGCCAGAGACCCGGGTTCGATCCCGACTACGAATTGCTGTCTGTACGGAGTTTGCATGTTTTAGACAATAGACAATAGGCAATAGGTGCAGGAGTAGGCCATTCAGCCAGCGCCACCATTCAATGTGATCATGGCTGATCATCCCCAATCAGTGCCCCATTCCTGCCTTCTCTACATATCCCTTAACTCCGCTATCCCTTAGAGCTCTATCTAACTCTCTCTTGAAAGCATCCAGAGAACAAGCCTCCACCGCCCTCTGAGGCAGAGAATTCCACACTCACAACTCTCTGTGTGAAGATGTTTTTCCTCATCTCCGTTCTAAATGGCTTAACACTCAAACACTCAGAGATCTTCGGTTTCATCCAAAGACATACAGGTTTGTCGGTATGAATGCAAATTGTCCTTAGTGTGTGTAGGATAGTGGTGATGTGCGGGGATCGCTGGTCGGCGCGGTCTCGGTGGGCTGAAGGGCCTGTTTCTGCGCTGTTTCTCTAAACTAAACTATCCATATTAAATATCTCTGCTTCTTGACCCAAGCAGAGATCACACATGTAATGAAAGCACATTATGTCTGATCCACAGAACCATTTTGGTTTGTGATCCCCCCAGACTGCTACAGACAACAGAACTCCCAACATAATTCATTTTTGTTCTATTTTTATATGTGCAATTGATGCTGTTGGATACAAATTATATTCACGAGCCCTCTCTCTCCCAACAGTTACATGTCAACGTACATTCAATAAACATGTATCAAGAGGTGGCTGAAGGACAATTATCTTGCAACATGATCATTCGCCCTGAAACAGTAAATCAGCCGATAAATTCATAAATAACACTTCATGCGTCAAAAAAAGCCACCTTTTTACAGCGTGAAGTTCAACTGATGTCCCGTTTCATTGTTTATATCTTTGCTGTTTATCTAGAAATAAGCATCAAGAAAGCACTTGAAATTTTATGGTAACGATAGCGATTTTTAAGATTAACCTGCGTGGTATAAAATAACGCGACCCAAAGGTCTAATTTGCCAAGGCTTACAAATGTGGGATTAAACATTTTAATATTATCTGTAATATTGCAATTTAAGATTGGATTACTCAGTAGATGTCCTGTGCAGGCATTCATTTCTACTGCGGCTCGATAAACCAGTTTAAAGATTAAGAACTAAATCCTGAAGCTGACAGCTAAACAAGCTCCTAATGAGCCGTTAAGGAATAGTTGCTAACGAAAGCAAAGGTGGTTGTGAACATTCCTTCAAACTGCTTTCAACATGAGTAATGGACCTCTAACCCCATAGTTGGGAGTTGAGATTGTTTCCACTTTAAACGCGGTGTATTACCAGTGCAACGCCGCATTCATAACATCTTTGCTCTGCTGCATTTTGTTTTCTGGTTCCTCAATCAATTCTCAATGAAAGCAGTTCAAACTTAAGGTATTTAGGCAGTGATGAATATGTGTCCTGTAATTAGCCAATCATTCAAGGATTCATTTCCATTGTCAGGAAGTCTTTAACGTGCTAAATTTTGCTACATCAAGGAGCTTAAAGCTGCTGCTGACTGCTCATTTGGCTAGAGTAGATCTTGCTGATGGTCTGATCTTTGCGAGGGTGTTTCAGAAGGAAGTGCAGATGCTGGTTTAAACTGAAGATAGACACAAAAAACTGGAGTAGCTCAGCTTCTCTAAATTCTTTCTCCAATTTCGAGCAACCCCGGCATTCCCTCTCTCTCCATCCCTCCCCCACCCAAGTCGCACCAGCTTCTCGTTTTCACCCAGCAAACAGCTAACAACGGCCTGTTTGTTTTATTATCGTTACTTGTTTGCATATCTTTCATTCATTGTTCTTTATCTCTCCACATCACCGCCTGCATCTCTTGTTTTCCCTTTCCATAACCAGTCTGAAGAAGGGTCTCAACCCGAAACGTCACCCGTTCCTTCTCTCCAGAGATGCTGCCCGTCCCACTGAGTTACTCCAGCATTGTGTGTCTATCTTTGTGAGAATGTTGCCGGGACTTGAGGCCCGAGCTACATGGAGAGGTCGGGCAGACTAGGACTTTATTCTCTGGAGTGCAGGAGGCTGAGGGGTGATTTTCTAGAGGTGCATAAAATCATGACGAGGATTGATAGAGTGAATACTCAGAGTCTTTTCCACAGGGAAGGGGAGTCACAAACCAGAGGTCGTCGGAAACCAAGTCTCTGCAGCTGTAATGGGCCTGTCCTACTTGGGCAACTTTTTAGGCGACTGCAGGAGACCATGCGGTCACCACATGGTCGCGGGTGGTTGCCGGGGAGTCGCCTTCATGGACGTGAGGAGTTCCCGCATTCTGGGAACTAGTCGCGGCCTCATTATGGTCGCCGTGAATCTTTCAACGTTGAAAAATGAGCGGCGACCGGGCTGGTGAAGGAAGCGATGTGTGTGTGTTCCAGTCTGACAATCACCGTTCTAGTTGGCGGTTTTTCAGGCAACTTCCAGCGACTTGAACGTCACCGGCAGCCGCAGAAAAATCGCCTAAGTGGGACAGACCCGTTAGGCAGCAACTCCACCGCTGCGCCACAGTGATGCCATTTTCTCTTGTGCTTTAAATCAGCCTAGTATTCACTAGCATTTTATTCTGTACAATTTTAACATTGCAAAGATGGCTTGGATAGAGTGGATGTGGAAAGAATGTTTCCACTAGTGGGAGAGTCTAGGACCAGTGGTCACAGCCTCAGAATTAAAGAAAGTTCCTTTAGGAAGGAGAAGAGGAATTTATTTTAGAGTCTTTTAGATTTAAGTCAGAGGGTGGTGAATCTGTGGGATTCTTTGCCACTGAAGGCTGTGGAGGCCAAGTCAATGGATATTTTTAAGACAGGGATAGATAGATTCTTGATTAGTACGGGTGTCGGGGGTTATGGGGAGAAGGTTAGAAGGGTGAGGCAGATCAGCGGAGTTGATGGGCCGAATGGCTTAATTCTTCTGCTATCACTTATGAACCTATGCAGACATAGTAAGTAGTGTGACATAACAAAAGCTGGCAATGTTACCTGAGACTGGGGGCTGAATTAGTTCGCCAGATGTCTGACTTGCCTTCCCAGTGAGACGGAGAATGCAAACATTTCTGAGAGTGCTCTGGAGGTGGAACAACAATAGTAGCAAAATTAATTAATGGCAGCGTTGTGTAGGTGGCGAGATCTGGTCAGCGTAACACTAAAGCAGAAAATGAATACAAAACTACACGAGTGCCGTGGCGGGCAATAGGAATTGCTTTGAACCCAAGGTCAGTTGCTTTATTTATGCTTCCGAGCACTTTGTTACATCAATGTATGTATTAGAAAATAGGTTTTGGAAGTGTGAAATGTCAAATGATTCATACAAAGCATTTCAAGGTAACAGCTCCCATTCGATAGAGAACAGGAATAAAAACGCTCCACCGGGGAGGAGTGTACACTCACTAACCAACGAACCTTCTGCTAATGTTAAGGGAAGGAATATTAAGCAAGGAACTATTACCAATGTTCTGCATTTTCTGTAGTGCAGAATGAGGAGGGGTAATGATGAACGGAACTGATAAATACACTAGATGGAAATGTAACAAAGTGTTAAAGAAGGAACTGCAGATGCTGGAGAATCGAGGGTTACACAAAAGCTGGAGAAACTCAGCGGGTGCAGCAGCATCTAAGGAGCGAAGGAGATAGGCGATGGAAATAATGATGTGAAGAGCTTGGGCTGGCCAGGACTTTATTCCTTGGAGCGTAGGAGGATGAGGGGTGATCTTATTGAGGTGTATAAAATCATGAGGAGAATTGATGGAGTTAATGTTTTATGTTGTCATTCCTAATTGTCACAATAAGTCATGTCATGTTGTCACTTGCGGGCGGAGCACCAAGGCAAATTCCTTGTATGTGAATACTTGGCCAATAAACTTACTCATTCATTCATTCATAAAATCATGAGGATAATTGATAGGGTGAATGGCCAGAGCCTTTATTAAGAATTAAGAACCATCCCCAAAACATTCCTAGTCCCCAACAGTCTTTGTGCTTCTCGTAATGATAAACTGTGGAGCAAGTGTATGTAGGAAGGGGAAGTGGTAATATTTTTTAATTTATTTAATGGCTCAATTATTCACTCTCTGAGTGTATTAAAATGTCAATACTTTTTGTATTGAATCGAATTGATTGAAAGAGACAACATGGAAAGAGGCCCTTCAGCCCACCGAGTCCATACTGGCCACCCGTTCACACTAGTTCTATGTTATCCCACTTTCTCATCCACTCCCTGCACACTAGGGGGCAATTTGCAGAGTGGAAAGTGATATTTCACACTTCTCACCGGATGTGCTGCACACTGTCTGTTCACCTCACCCATATACAATGTGCAAAACAATCAAAGTTATTGAAGAGTTCCTTTAGTGAAACGTAGTTTAACTTGGCGGCAGTAACTGATGGAACTTCACCTCCATTCAGAGGGCCCATTGCACGCATTCTCTGCACAACTGACGGTACCATCACAAAGTTCTCCGAACCAATTTCGTTGCAACTTCCCGATTACTTCAGGTAAGGGGCAGCCTACATTTTTTAACCGGGTAAGATTTTTCTTCAGCAAAAATACAAAGCGATGGAGGACGTCAGGAGGGCCACAGTTTGAGAATAAGGGGTAAGCCATTTAGAACGGAGACGAGGAAGCACTTTTTCTCACAGAGAGTGGTGAGTCTGTGGAATTCTCTGCCTCAGAGGGCGGTGGAGGCCGGTTCTCTGGATGCTTTCAAGAGAGAGCTAGATAGGGCTCTTAAAGATAGCGGAGTCAGGGGATGTGGGGATGAAGGCAGGAACGGGGTACTGATTGGGGATGATCAGGCATGGTCACAGTGAATGGCGGTGCTGGCTCGAAGGGCCAAATGGCCTACTCCTGCACCTATTGTCTATTGTCTATTGTCTATTGTCTGTTGTCAGGCAGCATCTGTGAAAGGAATGGACAGGCGATGTTTTGGGTCGGGACCCTTCTTTAGACCTAGGGAATGATTAGAGCGGCAAGGCATCATAAAGCCCCTGTCCCACTTAGGCGGTTTATTTTAGGCGGCAACTGCAGGCGACTGGGCTGTCGGGGTGACGCCTGTACGGTCGTGAGTTGTCTACTCGAGTTGCTTGAAAGAGTCATAACGTTTTTCTGGTCGCCGCTGGATTTTGAAGTGTTCAAATCTTTTCGGCGACGGTGGGCTTGACGTAGCTCGTCTTCTCCTGACGTTGATTGTCACTGGTTGTCGCAGGATGACACAAATTGTTGCCGGGTCACATTGGTTGTTGCCGGGTGCCGACCGGTGAATTCCATTGGCGACTACCTACGTCAACCGGCGCCAGGTACCGGCGACTGAATTGTCTTCAGTTGGCGCCGACAGGGTCGTACCTTGTCGTAGGTTGTTGCCTGTGTGGACGTAGGTTGTCGTAGGCATGGTCGTAGGCGGACGTCTTAATGGGTCGCCGGTTGTCGGTAGTTTGCCGTAGCTTGACGTCGACTAGGTGGTAGCTTGATGGGGACATTGTCATGGGGGGGGGGGGTCCAGTCGCCAATTTTTCGGCGACCTGCTACGACTGTGACAGTCGCCGGCAGCCGCTGAAAAAATTGCCCAAGTGGGACAGGCCCTTTAGTCCAGCAGAGCTTCTGCCTATCAAACCACCTCACCTGTATCCACCTATCACTTGCCAGACTTTGTCCCACCCCAACCTCTTTTCCATCTTTCTCCCCCCCTTACTCAAATCAATCTAATGAAAGGTCCCGACCCAAAACGTTGCCTGTCCATTCCCTCCATAGACGCTGCCTGGCCAACTAAGTTCCTCCAGCACCTTGTGTTTTGCTCAAGATTCCTGCAGTTCCACCTGATTATGCTGGTGGCCTTGCTGAGGCACTGTGAACGGGTGATCGATGGCCGGCAAAGACTCAGCAGGCCGAAGGGCCCAATTCCATTGCTGTATCTTTAAACTAAACTAAACAAAACTAAATCATGGGTTACAAAAGTTAACAGCTGCAAGTCCTGAAAAGAAAGTTTACAGAATTAAACACATCACGGTAATGGCAATGTAGGTACAGACTGTTCAGAACCCATTTGTCTATGATAAGGTTACATAATAAATAAAGTCGTTTGGTCTTGAAGCAAATGGTAAGCATCTCTGGAGAAATTGGATACGTAACGTTTCGGGTCAGGACCCTTCTTCAGACATTTTTCATTTTCTCCAGAGATGCTGCCAAACCTACTGAGTTACTGCAGCACTTTGCGTCTGTCCTTGGTACAAACCAGCATCTTCAGATCCTGCTTATTACCAATAATTAGGGATTTGGCTGCAAACAGAAGATTCACGGGGACATTAGGACATTCAGATGGTGGTTGACAAAAAAAGTGCTGGAGTTACTCAGCGGGTCAGGCAGCGTCTTTGGAGGGAGTGGCTAGGCGATGTTTCGGGTTGGGACCCTACTTCAGACTGATAGTGGTGGAGAGGGAGGAAGGAAGGAGAAGGTCGGAAGAGAGGAGGGGGCAGGACAAAGCCTGGCAAGTGACAGGTGGACAGACGCAAATTGCTGGAGCAGCTCAGTGGGTCAGGCAGCATCACTGGAGAGATGGAATAGGTGATGTTTCAGGTCGGAAACCCAACTTCAGGGTGAGAGTCAGGGGAGAGCGAAACCAGAGGCATGAAAAGGTTCAGAACAAATCAGTGCCAGCACCGATGATCAAGGAAAAGTGGAGCCCACAATGGTTCATTGTGGGCAGTGGAAAAGGTGATAATGAAAGGATGTATGGATACGAACAGTGGATGCAGGTGAGGAGGGGGGGGGGGGGGGGGGTCAGGCGGGGACAGGGGGGTCTGGATAGGCAGATGGTTGGACAAAGGCCAGAGATGAAAAGGTAAATAATGTGAGCTAAGGATAGGTGTAAATTGTGAAGCTAGAGGAAGGAATGTAGGTGTAAGGGGGAAGGCGAGAAATAGGTGCATGTTAGTTGGGGCAGAGGGAAGGCGGGGTGGGGAGGGGGGAGAATAAAAGCAACACGATATGAACCGGCAGATTTACTGTCCGTGATGAAACTCAATATTTCTGAACAAAATTTGCTGTTTTGTCCACGATATTAAGAAGCGATCAGAACCATCGAACAAGGTGTTTCCCTTTTACCGATGTTGGATTAAGCAAGCTATAAGAACGTTAAAACAATAGTTTTTTTCCAACAATCCTTTTATAACACCATAACCTTTTTTCTACGGTCTAATTTCTCATTGAAATTCACCGAAATAATGGAAGGCCTGGATAGAGTGGATGTGGAGAGGGTGTTTCCACTGGTGGGAGAGTCCAGGACTAGAGGGCACAGTCTGAGAGTAGAAGGAGGTGCCTTTACAATGGAGATGAGGGGGAATCTGTGGAATTCATTTGTTTGACTTTACTTTAGACCTTGGAGATACCGCACAGAATCAGACCCTTCGGCCCATCGTGTCCGCGGCAGCCGGGGATCTTCCTGTACGCTAACACCCGTAGTCAGGATCGATCCCGGAACTCAAGTCAAGTCCAGTCAAGAGAGTTTTATTGTCACGTGTCCCAGATAGGACAATGAAATCCTTGCTCTGCTGCAGCTCAACAGAATATTGTAGTTATAAATACAGATCAGATCAGTGTGTCCATATACCATAGAATATATATATACACACATAAATACACAGATAAAGTGCAATAGGCTGTTATTGTTCAGAGTTTGTTTGAAGTTGTGTTTAATATTCTGATGGCTGTGGGGAAGAAGCTGTTCCTGAACCTGGTCGTTGCAGTCTTCAGGCTCCTGTACCTTCTACCCGAAGGTAGCAGGGAGATGAGTGTGT
Organism: Raja brachyura; assembly: GCA_963514005.1. The sequence continues at coordinate 4,400,144 of OY740797.1, read as the reverse complement.
GGCCAGGATGGTGTGGGTCCTTGATGATGCTGCCAGCCTTTTTGAGGCAGTGACTGCGATAGATCCCCTTGATGGTAGGGAGGTCAGCGCCGATGATGGACTGGGCAGTGTTTACTACTTTTTGTAGTCTTTTCCGCTCCTGGGCGCTCAAGTTGCCGAACCAAGCCACGATGCAACCGGTCAGCATGCTCTCTACTGTACACCTGTAGAAGTTCGAAAGAGTCCTCCTTGACAGACCGACTCTCCGTAATCTTCTCAGGAAGTAGAGGCGCTGATGAGCTTTCTTAATAATTGCATCAGTGTTCTGGGACCAGGAAAGATCTTCAGAGATGTGCACGCCCAGGAATTTGAAGTTCTTGACCCTCTCCACTATCGACCCGTTGATATAAATGGGATTGTGGGTCACAATCATACCGCTTCCAAAGTCCACAATCAGTTTCTTGGTTTTGCTGGTGTTGAGGGCCAGGTTATTGTGCTGGCACCATTTGGTCAATCGGTCGATCTCACTTCTATACTCTGACTCATCTCCATCAGTGGTACGTCCCACAACAGTTGTGTCATCGGCGAACTCGCTGACATCCGAGCTGCCTCCAGATTTCGCCTTGTAGGAGGTGATTGCATTCAGTCCCCGCCACAGCTGCCGATCATTTGTCTCATCCTCCAGCTTGGAGCAGAACTCCCTTTTGGCCTTTTTGATGGCTTTACCAAGGTCGTATCTGGACTTCTTGTAGACCACTGTATCATCAGACATGAATGCCCGGTGTCTGGTCTTCAGAAGAGTGCGGATCTCATGGTTCATCCAAGGCTTTAGGAAACACACGGAAGGTTTTTGTAGGGATGCAGTCCTCCACACATATCTTTATGAAGACTGTAACGACTGTGGCGTATTCGTTCAGGTCCTGAACATTGCCAAGTCCCTGAACATTGCCCAGTCTACAGACTCCAAACAGTCCTGTAGTCGTTCTTCTGCCCCCCCCCCCGACCAGCTCTGTACTGTCCTCACCTCTGGGGGTGCACTCTTTAATTGCTGCCTGTAGGCAGGAAGAAGCAGCACTGCAGTATGGTCGGATTTACCGAAGTGAGGGCGAGGGATAGAGCGGTATGCATCCTTGATGGTGGTGTAGCAGTGGTCGTGGGTGTTTGGTCCTCTGGTGCAGCAGGAGACATGTTGGCGGAAGTTAGGGAGTGATTTCTTGAGGTTTGCTTTATTGAAGACCCCGGCTATGGTGGTAAACGCCTCGGGGTAAGACATCTGGTGTTTGTTGACCACGGTGTGCAGCTCCTCCAGTGCCAGACGGACGTCTGCCTGGGGTGGGATGTAGACCGCGGTCAGGATGATGGAGGTGAATTTCCTTGGTAGGTGGAAGGGGCGGCACTTCACCGCCAGATGTTCGAGGTGTGGAGAGCATGAGTTGGACAGGACTGCCACGTCTGAGCACCACGCAAAGTTGACAATGAGGCAGACACCCCCTCCTCTCCCTTTCCCAGATGCCAGCGTACGGTCCTTACGGTGGATGGAGAACCCTTCAGGCTGGACCGCTGAGTCTGGGGAGCTGGGGGTGAGCCATGTCTCTGTGAAACAGAACACAGAGCATTCCCTCAGCTCCCTTTGGTAAAGCAGCCTTGCCCTTAATTCCTCCACTTTATTTTCAAGGCACTGTAAGGCAGCAACTCCACCGCTGCCCCACCCAAGTCCAAAGCGGAGTTTGGCAGGCTCTTGATTAGCAAGGGCGTCAAAAGGCTACGGGGGGATGGCAGGAGAATAGGGTGAGAGAGAAAGATAGATCGGCCACGATCGAATGGTGGAGCAGACTTAATGAGTCAAATGCCCTAATTCAGCTGCGATGACTTATTGTCTTATGGTCTTATTTTAGGAAAAGCACATTGCCATTGAACAAGATGTTCTTTGCTTTCTTTCCAATGACAAGGAGGAGCATTCATAGAATAGCTTCTCTAACAATGCCTTCGTAATACCATAACCTTATGTTGTAAAGGGAGATGTGAGCGCTAGATGCCACTCGGGTGTACAATTAAAGGCGGTGAGCGTGACCTTGGCACGGTTTCATTGCTTTCTTTCACGCTGCAGATGGGGGGAGCTGATGTTTATTTTGAATTGTTTTATTTCCGCGCGGCAATCGCGCGCTCCCTCTTCTTCGGCCCGTTCTCCTCTCTCTCCGCTCTCTCCGCCCGACGACACAGTGGCCGAGAGGTGGGAAGTGGGGAAGAGGCGGGGGGAGTGTGCCGCAGAGCCGCAGCTGCGGCGTTGCTTCCACGTCCTCCCCCTATTAGGACTGCGAGCCCCAGTCGCAATCCCCGACACCAGCAGCCCTGTAATTACTCCTTCTCACCGGCCCTGTTCACTGCTCTCGCCCCCCCCCCCCCCCCCCGCGGAGAAACAAGACATTTAGACATTACTGAAGCAAGTTTGTAATGAAGCGCTTTCCTCTTTGTAGTTGCTATCGCCCACAGCGGCAGACTTGGTACTAATTAAAGGATGAATTATTGGCGCCCCGTGGAGCACTGCAGGGGCATTTAAATGAGAGTACATTCGTGTTTGCCTTTTCAGCCGTCCACCAAGCACGTTGAGAAACACGTCTTTTTTTTCTGGTTTGGTTCAGAGATGCAGCGCGGTAACAGGCCCTTCGGCCCGTCGAGTCCGTGCCGACCAGCGATCCCCGCACACGAACACTACCCAGCACACACTGACAAGCAAGAATCTCATTGTCCTATCTGGGACACATGACAATAAATTCTCTTGACTGCACTTGGCAATAGACAATAGACAATAACCATATAACCATATAACAATTACAGCACGGAAACAGGCCTTCTCGGCCCTTCCAGTCCAGTGCCGACCATTTATTTTCCCCTAGTCCCATCTACCTGCACTCAGACCATACCCCTCCATTCCCTTCCCGTCCATATACCTATCCACTTTACTTTTAAATGTTAAAATCGATCCTGCCTCCACCACTTCTGCAGGAAGATCATTCCACACAGCCACCACTCTCTGAGTAAAGAAGTTCCCCCTCATGTTACCCCTAAACACAATAGGTGCAGGAATAGGCCATTCGGCCCTTCGAGCCAGCACCGCCATTCACTGTGATCATGGCTGATCATCCCCAATCAATATCCCGTTCCTGCCTTCTCCCCATATCCCCTGACTCCGCTTTTTTTAACAGCCCTATCTAGCTCTCTCTTGAAAGCATCCAGAGAACCGGCCTCCACCACCCTCTGAGGCAGAGAATTCCACAGACTCACTACTCTCTGTGAGAAAAAGTGTTTCCTCGTCTCCATTCTAAATGGCTTACTCCTTATTCTTAAACTGTGGCCCCTGGTTCTGGACTCCCCCAACGTCGGGAACATGTTTCCTGCCTCTAGCGTGCCCAAACCCTTAATAATCTTGTATGTAATTATCTTATTGTAACAGTCTTATTGTAATTACAATTTTTTTCACCAAAGTCGAATCGAAAGCCAACTACGAACCTGCACATCTTTGGGGTGTGGGAGGAAACCGGAGCACCTGGAGAAAACCCACGCGATCACGGGGAGAACGTGCAAACTCCGTACAAACAGCGCCCGTAGTCAGGATTGAACCCCGGGCCCTCTTATTGTTTCTTATCAAAAATCAACTGTATTTATTCAATTGCAGTGACCTATAGTCTGAAGAAGGGACCTGACCCGAAACGCCACACGTCCTTTTTCTTCGCAGATGCTGCCCGACCCGCAGAGTTACTGCAGCGCTTTGTGCCTATCTCTATTAACAGTCACTTTCCTTACAACCCAATGGTACAAACATTGAATTCTCCAATTTTAGGCAACCTCTCCCCTTACCTTTGCCCCCTCCCACTCTGCCACGCTCGTTTCTCCAACTACTCTCCTTTCCCCCTCATTTCGCCCCCATCCCATCCCCTTCCACCCATTTCTCTCCCTCTTGCTTCACGTATCTCTCCTCTTCTCTCCTCACAATCACGAATCAGAAGTGTTTTATTGTCATGTGTCCCAGATAGGACAATTACATTCTTGCTTGCTGCAGCACAACACAATATGCAAACATAGTACACAACGGGAGAAGAATAAAAGTTCAGTGTCAAGTCAAACAAACTTTATTGTCATTTAGAAATACATCGATATATGCAGTTCCAAACAAAATTCCGTTGCATTTGGCTCCCTGTGCAGCACGATAATTAACAGAAGGATAAACATGGATAAAAATGGACAAAAAGGATACAAGGATAAATAGACAATGGTGGCAGCCCGCTACATGGCATTCAGGAGTCTGATGGCTCGTGGGAAGAAGCTGTTGCGGAACCTTGATGTTCTGCTCCTTATGCTGCGATATCTTTTGCCCGAGGGCAGCAGAGTGAACAGTCCGTGATGGAGATGTGTGGGGTCTTTTATAATACTGCTGGCCTTAGACATGCAACGTTTGGTCGCAATATCCCCGATTGAGGGGACAGAGGTCCAGATGATTTTTTCCACTGTCCTCACCACTCTCCGCACGGACTTCCAGTCAGAGGCTTTACAGTCCCCAATATATATATATAACGTATATATATATTATAAATAACAAATATAGTGCAATAATTATAATAGTCTGTTATAGTTCAGAGCTTATTTGCTGTCGTGTTTAACAGCCTGATGGCTGTGGGGAAGAAGCTGTTCCTGAACCTGGACATTACAGTTCTCAGGCTCGTGTACCTTCTTCCCGATGGCAGTGGTGAGATGAGTGTGTGGCCAGGATGGTGTGGGTCCTTGATGGTGTTGGCTGTCCTTTTGAGGCAGCGTCTGCGATAGATCCCTTCGATGGTGGGGAGGTCAGAGCCGGTGATGGACTGGGCAGTGGTCACATTCACAATAATACTTTATTAGCCAAGTTTGCTTTGCAACATTCGAGGAATTTCATTTGCCAAGTCAGTCATACAAATAAGAAGCAACGGAACACAGAAAGTACATTTTAACATAAACATCCACCACAGTGACCCCTCCACATTCCTCACTGTGATGGAAGGTGAAAAAAAGTTCAAATCTCTTCCCCTCTATGATCTCCTGCAGTCAGGGGAATCGAGCTCTCTGTTGACGGGACGATCTTGACTCCGATGGCCGGTAGTGTTTGGGCCACCCGCATCGGGGCGATCAGCTCCTGCATTGGGGGGATGTTGGCTCCCCCGTGCCGGCGATCGGACCCAGTGTCGGGGGCTGGACGAGCCTCTGTGTCCGCAGGCCGCGGTTGGAGCGAACCCTGGCAAGGGATCAGCTCCGATGTAAGTCCACGCCCCACAGTTTGGCCCTAGGTCAGTCCGGGGAGGCCTCCAACTCCATCCATGGTAGGCCGCAGAGCGACCGGAGAATGCGATCCGAAAATTAATCGCATTTCCGGCAAGGTGAGAAACTGAAAAAAAAACTACCCCCGACCCCTGACCCCTGCCCCCACCTAAAACATTTACACAGACTTCTAACACACACTAAAAAGAACAAAAAAGACGAAAACACACACACACTGTGACACACCTGACACACCCCTGTTCATCTCTAGCCCTCTGTCACTTACTCCACTCATCTTCCAATCACCCCCCAGCTCCCCTCACCAGTATCCACCTATCACTCGCCAGGTTTTGTCCCGCCCCTCCACCTCTTACCCAGCTTTCTGCCCCGTACTACCATCAGTATAACGAAGGGTCCCGACCCGGGATGTTGCCTAACCATTCCCTCTATAGATGCCGGGGGTTACACAAAAAGCTGGAGAAACTCAGCGGGTGCAGCAGCATCTAAGGAGCGGAGGAGATAGGCGACGTTTCGGGTCGAGACCCTCTATAGATGCCGCCTGGTCCACTGAGTTCCTCCAGCACTTTGTGTTTTGCTCACCACTCCACATCACAGAGGCACACAGCCCAGAAACAGGCCCTTCAGCCCACCTTGACCATGCTGACCATCATTCCCTATTTAATGTGATTTACTTGAAACATGGCAGATAACATTTTCTGCCATGTATCAAAACAGTTTGTTTACATTTATGTCCAGGTTTCAATTACATTTCTGTGTATTTAAGTGTTGGAATCGTAGTGGAATTTTTAGTTTTAGAGGTACAGCACGGAGTCAAGCCATTCGGCCCACCGAGATTCCGGGTCCCTGGCGCTGTGAGGCAGCAACTCTACCGCTGTGCCACCCTGCTGACCTTGTTATTATGTCTGAGGTGGACAAAAATGCTGGAGAAACTCAGCGGGTGAGGCAGCATCTACGGAGCGAAGGAATAGGTGTCGTTTCGGGTCGAGGCCCTTCTTCAGACAGTTGTGGAGTTTGGGGGGGAAGAAGAAAGGAAGAGGCGGAGACAGTGGGCTGTGGGGGAGCTGGGAAGGGGAGGGGAAGGAGGGGGAAAGCAGGGACTACCTGAAATTGGAGAAGTCAATGTTCATACCGCTGGGGTGTAAACTACCCAAGCGACATATGAGGAGCTGCTCCTCCAATTTGCGGTGGGACTCGCTCTGGCCATGGAGGAGGCCCAGGACAGAAAGAATTATGTCTGCATGTGTTACTAGAACAATTCTACAGATCACGTAGAACATGATCCTTCAAATGTTCCATAGTCTTTGAGGTAGTTTTCCACATGAAGCAAATATTTGGATATTTATAATTCAGTTCCCTCACATTATTCATGCACTTGAGTCAGCTGTTAATTTTATTCCACGGCTTATTATGACAATACAGCTAAGGGAATAAGTGAATAGGTGAACCAAGGGTAGACAAAAATGTTGGAGAAACTCAGCGGGTGAGGGGGCATCTATGGAGCGAAGGAAATAGGCAACGTTTCGGGCCGAAACCTTTCTACAGGTAACGTTTTGGCCCGAAACGTTGCCTATTTCCTTCGCTCCATAGATGCTGCCTCGCCCGCTGAGTTTCTCCAGAATTTTTGTCTACCTTCGATTTTCCAGCATCTGCAGTTCCTTCTTAAACAGGTGAACCAAGGGAATAGGTGAGCAATGTGTTTAATCTTGAAAACACAAAGCCTGAAATGACTTTCGTGACCAGTGGCACAACTGGTGGAGCCACTGCCACACAGCGCCGGAGGCCCGGGGTTCGATCCTGACCTCGGGTGCTAACTGTATGGAGTTTGCATGTTTCTCCCTGCGACCACGTGGGTTACCTCTGGGTGCTCCTGTTTCCTCCCACATCTCAAAGACGTGCGGGTTATGTCGGTTAATGGGCCCTCTGTAAGTTGTCCGTAGTGGATGAGAAAGCTGGATAACATAGAACTAGTGTGAACGAGATGTCACTGGTCAGTGTGGACTCGATGGGCTGAATGGCCTATTTACATGCTGTATTTCTAAACTAAACTAAACTAAGACCAAATTGATTCTTTCTATACTATTTTACTTTTGTCAACATTATTTGCTCTTTGAACTGATTTTAATCAAATATATCTTATCCTTGTAGCATAAGAGTATTTTGAAAGAAGCGACTTAAAATGGAGTTTTGAAAGCCATGACTTATGCACATTGTTTACAAATAACAGCTACAAACTGTTGCCTCACCTGATGTCGTGAGTGGCATTGAATAATGAACCAAAACTGCAGTTTTTGAAATAAATTCTATTCTAATAATACATCGCAAACCGAGACACATCTTGAGCTTTGGAAATAAGGTTTGGGTGAAGTTTAGTCTAATCTAGTTTAGTTTAGTTTATTGTCAAGTGTACCGAGTTGCAGTGAAAAGCTTTTTTGTTGCGTGCTATCCATCGGCAGAAAGACTATACAGGGTTACAATCGAGCCATGCACAGATACAGGGTAAAGGGAATAATGGTTAGTGCAAGATAAAGTCCGATCAAAGATAGTCCGAGGGGCTTCAATGAGGTAGATGGTAGCTCAGGACCGCTCTCTAGTTGTTGGTAGGACGGTCCAGTTGCCTGATAACAGCCGGGAAGAAACTGCCCCTGAATCTGGAGGTGTGTGCGTTTGTTTTCACACTTCTGTACCTCTTGCCTGATGGGAGAGTGGAGAAGAGGGAGTGACCAGGGTGAGACTGGTCCTTGATGATGCTGCTGGCCTTGCTGAGACAGTGTGAAGTGGCGATGGAGTCAATGGAAAGGAGGTTGTTTGGTTGGTTGGTCTGGGCTTCTGCAATTTCTTGCGTTGCTTGTGTGAAGGCGTGGGTGTCCCACGTAGTTCGGCCAATCTGAGTTCTAACCATCAGGGCCAAGTTGGGCAGCACAGAATGATCTATTTTACATTTTCCTTGAGCTTCGTCCCCTTTGATCTCTCATTTTCACACCTGATCCTTCCATACCTCTCGTTTTCCTTCTCCCCCGACTCTCAGTCTGAAGAAGGGTCTCCTATTCCTTCTCCCCAGAGATGCTGCGTGACCCGCTGAGTTACTCCAGCACTCTGTGTCTATCTTCAGCGTATTCTTGTTTTTGATCAGTTTCTAAGTCATGGTGATAATTTCATTAAGGTCCCTCTGTTGGCGAGCCAGTGTATCAATTCCAGCTGGAAATCCATCACCAGCATCAGTGAATGAAGAGCAGCCATCTTGGCGAGCAGCTCAACAAATTAACCTCCGCAATCGTGTCAGTTTTTCTAACCCTTGAAGCGTTACGAAAACAAACGACTCCATCGGCGACGAGCTTTATTCACTCTATATATTATTAGCTGTTGAAGGGCCGCTCCTCTAACCTCATAACGTTTTATTTTAAAATCAATACAAATGTTGTCAGTTGCCGTCTTTCGCATTAAAAAGATTGATGGTGAGACAACGAGGTAACCTTTCTGGGACTGATGCTCGGAGAATGTCACCATCATATGGAACATTCGGAAAGGGTCAGAATGGAAGGGGTTCATTCTTAATTATCGAGAGTCTTCTTTCCGAATTGGGCGTTAAAACATTTGATTCCTTTCCTAGAGTGTATATCAGTTGAGAGTCAGATCAGTGCACGCAGATTGAACCATTTATCAATCCAATTAAATGTTAATGGGCACCTCACGGAAGGGTGTGGGACTTTGGGACTACACAGTTATTCAATTTAATCAGGCGATTTTGGCCTGCGAGCTAGGCTTCATCACTTATTCAAATTCGACGTGAGGAAGATCGAAGACTTGATCTTCAGCGCTCCAACGCTATTCCCTTGCCACTCGTTCATCTGCCAGCTAGTCGCTTAGGCTGGCCAATGCTCACGCCATCTCAGCCTTCTGCTCAACTCCAAAGCAAGCCCCTTCTTTTGAGTTTGAGTCTAGTTTGAGTTGAGTTTATTTTCACATGTGCCGAGGTACAGTGAAAAAGCTTTTGGGGCATGCTAAGCAGGTAGCAGAAAGATAATACTATCGAGCCATTCACAGTGTACAGAAACTTGGTAAGGCAATAACATTTAGTGGAAAATAATGGCAGCAAAGTCCGATCAAAGATAGTCCCAGGGTCCCAGATGAGGTAGATAGTAGTTCAAGGCGACTCTCTGGATGTTGATAAGACAGAAACTGTCCCTGAATCTGGAGGTGTGCGTTTTCACACTTCTCCTTTTGCCTCTTGTCGAACCGAAACGTCGCCCATCTCCTTCGCTCCTTAGATGCTGTTGCACCCGCTGAGTTTCTCCAGCCTTTGGTGTACCCTCTCCTTTTGCCTGATGGGAGAGGGGAGAAGAGAGAGTGTCCAGGGCGCGACTAGCCCTTGATGATGCTGCCGGCCTTGCCGAGGTATAAATGGAGTCAATAGAAGGGAGGTCGGTTTTGTCTGATGGGCTGGGCTGCGTCCACAATTCTCTGCAATCTCTTGCGGTCTTGGATGGAGCTGTTCCCAAACCGTGCTGTGGAGAGATAAAATACTTTCTATCTGTGGAAGTTGGTGAGTATTGTTGGGAACATGTGGAACTTCCTAAGCAGCATGTTGAAAATGTACGCCGACCTGCAACGACCTATGACGGGTGCCGGCAGTCGCCGAAAAAGTGGTGTAAGTGGGACAGGTCCATTACACTTCCACTTCACCGGATTAAACACGTTTTCAATAAGCACACCGGAATTTTTTCAGAGTTTTATGAATGAACTTCTGGCCGTAATATTAATCTAGCCCTGGGTAGGTGCTTGATGGCCAGCAAAAGACTGTGGCTGGTCTGCCTTCAAGTGTCTGATTCTTATGATGGTTAACTTTGAGTCATTTTCATCCTCAATATTGAACAGGGATAATCACGTATCCTTCCATCAAAGAACGCGATATATCTAATTAAATGTGCTTCTGGTCAGTTCAAGATTGTTTAAAGAGACCAATATCCATTTCTAATTTTAGCAACTTTAATAATGTGTAAGATTCATATAATGCGATCTGCATAATTTAGATTGTCTATTCTTCGGTGCTGGAGAAAGGCAGAGATTACTATCCAGTTATTACGATGCCTCTAGCTTTTGATGTCGTGTGATAGGTGGGCTGCCATCGCTTACTGTGTGGGCAAAAATGCTGGAGAAGCTCAGCGGGTGCAGCAGCATCTATGGAGCGAAGGAAATAGGCAACCCTTTGGGTTTCGGCCCGAAACGTTGCCTATTTCCTTCGCTCCATAGATACTGCCGCACCCGCTGAGTTTCTCCAGCATTTTTGTCTACCTTCGATTTTCCAGCATCTGCAGTTCCTTCTTAATCCCTTACTGTGTGTTGCACTCTCTGAAGCTAATTGTGTCACCTGTTGGCTAACATCAAAGAGTGTTTATCCTCATTTCAGGAAGGACATTCTAGCTATTGAGGGAGTGCAGCGTAGGTTTACAAGGTTAATTCCCGGGATGGCGGGACTGTCATATGCTGAGAGAATGAAGCAGCTCGGCTTGTACACTCTAGCGTTTAGAAGGATGAGAGGATATCTTATTGAAACATATAAGATTGTTAAGGGTTTGGACACGCTGGAGGCATGAAAAGTGTTCCCGATGTTGGGGGACTCCAGAACCAGGGGCCACAGTTTATGAATAAAGAGTAAGCCATTTAGAACAGAGACGAGGAAACACTTTTTCTCACAGAGAGTGATGAGTCTGTGGAATTCTCTGCCTCAGAGCGCGGTGGAGGCCGGTTCTCTGGATGCTTTCAAGAGAGAGCTGGATAGGGCTCTTAAAGATAGGGGATATGGGGAAAAGGCAGGAACGGGGTACTGATTGGGGATGATCAGCCATGATTACATTGAATGGCGGTGCTGGCTCAAAGGGCCGGATGGCCTACTCCTGCACCTGTTGTCTATTGTCCTCAGTGAGGTTGTGATCGAGAGTCGATGTAAAGGAGGTCACATCAGGAGCACCAAATGCAGTAGATGGGGTTGGAGGAGAACATGTGTTCTCCTCCAAGGGCCTGGAAGGACTGACAGGGTCATAGAATCATAGAGTTACACAACGTGGAAACAGGCCTTTCGACTCAACTTGCCCACACCGACTAACAGGAATTAGTGAGTTGAGCTATGATGAGCGTTTGTCGGCATCGCTCACTGGAGGTTAGAAGGATGAGGGGGAACCTCATTGAAACATACCGAATAGTGAAAGGCTTGGATAGAGTGGATGTGGAGAGGATGTTTCCACTAGTGGGAGAGTCTAGGATTGGAGGTCATAACCTCAGAATTAAAGGACGTTCTTTTAGGAAAGAGATGAGGAGGAATTTCTTTAGCCAGAGGGCGGTGAATCTATGGAATTCTTTGCCACAGTAGGCTGTGGAGGCCAAGTCAGTGGATATTTTTAAGGCAGAGATAGATAGATTCTTGATTAGTACGGGTGTCAGAGGTTATGGGGAGAAGGCAAGAGAATGGGGTTAGGAGGGACAGATTGAATGGCAGAGTAGACTTGATGGGCCGAATGGCCTGATTCTACTCCTATCACATGACCTTATGACCTAATGACTAGTCCGTCCTGGCTATATTTGGCCCATACACCTCTACACCTGCTGTCCATGTACCTGTCTATGGCCCTGGTGAGACCACACCTACGTATTGCATGCATTTTTGCTCTCCTAATTTGAGAAAGGACGTTCTTGCTATTGAGGGAGGGCAGCGTAGGTTCACCAGGTAAATTCCCGGTATGGCGGGACTGTCATATGATGAAAGAATAGAGCGACAGGGCTTGTATGCACTGGAATTTAGAAGGATGAAAGGAATTCTTGAAACATAAAATTATTAAGGGACTAGACACGCTATAGGCAGGAAATATGTTCTCAATGTTGGGGGAGTCCAGAACCAGGGGCCACAGTTTAAGAATAAGGAATAGGCCATTTAGAACTGAGATGAGGAAAAACCTTTTCACCCAGAGAGTTGTGAATTAGTGGAATTCTCTGCAGTGGAGGCCGACTGACTGGATGCCATCAAAAGAGAGTTAGATAGAGCTCTTAGGGCTATCGGAATCAAGGGATACGAGGAGAAGGCAGGAACGGGATACTGATTGTGGGAGATCAGCCATGACCATATTGAATGGCGGTGCTGGCTCGAAGGGCCGAATAGCCTACTCCTGCACCTATTATCTATGTATCCATGTTTCTATGGGACAGTTACTTTTTCGAGACCCGAAACGTCACCCATTCCTTCTCTCCGGAGATGTTGCCTGTCCCGCTGAGTTACTCCAGCGCTTTGTGTCTACCTTTGACATGAATGCCAATCCCTGCGCGGTATATTTCTGTCATTCTGTGGTACATGCCAGGATAATTCAGCAAGCCTTCAGTATTCCTTTGTTGTTCTTGCATCTTCCTGTAATTTGCCTGCAGATTGCTTCTCCATGCTCCTCTTATTATCTACCACCTGATCGTGTGCAAGTATCTATAATCGGACGTTATTGAACTTTATCTTGCACTAAACATTATGGCCTTTATCTTGTATCTGTACATTGTGGACAACTTGATTGATGTCATGTCTAGTATTTTCACTGACTGGAGCCGAAATGCTATTATGACAAAACCAAATCATTTTTTGACGCAAAACTCCAGGTGTGGTCTCACCAGGGCCCTGTCCAACTGCAGAAGGACCTCTTTGCTCCTATACTCAATTCCTCTCATTATGAAGGCCAACATGCCATTAGCTTTCTTCACTGCTGAGTTAGTCCCGCTGAGTTACTCCAGCATTCTGTGTCTACCTTCGATTTGAACCAGCATCTGCAGCCTTTGCTGGACACCAGAGGCTCTTTGCGTGAACAGCCATGTGTTCTATCATGCGCCCACATTTTGTCCACAACATCACCTTTGAGTTACTGCTCAAAACCTTTTAAACTTTTTTTACAGAATCACTTTCAAATGAAGTTTTTCAAATGCAGCATCTCCGCTTTACGAGTGGAATAAAATCTCTCCGTATCTTCTGCCGATGAAATGAGTCAACATCTTCTGGCAATTCACCTATTCATCAGAGAGAGGAAGATAACTTCACCTTCTCTATCAAAATCTCTCAGCAGCTTCAAGCCCTTTAATCTTTCCTGTACCAAGGGGACCCGCTGCGACTTTTACAATCCTTTCTCATAATTAAAGTCCACTTGCACCTTGCCAGTGACTCTCACCTTTCTTGAAGTGAGATGCACAGAGCTGTTCACGGTACTCCAGTTTAGTTCAGAGGTACAGCGCGGAAACAGGCCCTTCGGCCCACCGAGTCCGCACCGACCAGCGCTCCCCGTGCGGGGTTTTCTCCGGGTGCTCCGGATTCCTCCCACATTCCGATGACTTGCGGGTTTGTAGGTTAGTGTGCAGGAAAGAACTGCAGATGCTGGTTTAAATCAGGTAGACACAAAATGCTGGAGTAACTCAGCAAGGACAGGCAGCACCTCTGGAGCGAAGGAAATGCTGGGGTTACTCTGGAGTAAAATGTCTGAAGAAGTGTCTCGACCCGAAACGTCACCCATTCCGTCTCTCCAGAGATGCTGCCTGTCCCGCTGAGTTACTCCAGCTTTTTGCATCTCTCTTTGGGTTTGTAGGTTAATTGGCTTCTGTAAATTGCCCCTAGTGTGTAGGTATTGGATGAGATAGTGGTATATCTTTAAACTAAACTAAAATGAACAAACAAGCCTGAATATGCTGGAGTGGGCTATCTTCAGTGTATTGTTAACATCGTTAACTGCACTTTTGCTATTAAACTGAAATAACTATTTTGCAGCGATTCACTTCACTCTCTCTCCCAAGAATTGTGCTGGCCAAGCTGAAAAAATCACGACCCCCCTGCTGGGCCCTCTGCAGTTTGCATATCGGGCCAATAGATCTGCGGATGATGCAGTTAACCTGGGCCTGCACGTCATCCTCCAGCACCTAGACCGCCAGGGCACCTATGCGAAATCCTGTTTGTTGATTTTAGCTCTGCATTCAACACCATTGTGCCAGAACTACTACACTCCAAACTTTCCGAGTTGACTGTGCCTGAACCCCTCGGTCGGTGGATCACCAGCTTCCTGACGGACAGGAGGCAGCATGTGAGACTGGGAGAGCACATCTTGGACCCGCAGACCCTCAGCATAGGAGCATCGCAAGGCTGCGTACTCTCTCGTCTCCTCTACTCTCTCTACACCAACGACTGCACCTCCACAGACTCCTCTGTCAAGCTTCTCAAGTTTGCGGATGACACAACCCTGATTGGACTGATTCAGGATGGGGAGGAATCTGCCTACAGACAGGAAGTGTCACAGCTGGCGTCCTGGTGCCATCGCAACAACCTGGAGCTCAATGCTAAATTGTAGGCTTTAGGAGAGCTCATTCATTTGGCGAGACCCTTCTTCAGACCCTTTCAGTCTGAAATAGAAAGGGTCTGAAGAAGGGTCTCGACCCGAAACGTCGCCTATCTCCTTCGCTCCTTAGATGCTGCTGCACCCGCTGAGTTTCTGCAGCTTTTTGTGTAACCCTCTTCTGGAAAGGACCTTTTTCCCCAGAGATGCAGCCTGAGCCTCTGAGATCCTCCAGCATTTAGCGTCTATCTTTGGTATAAAGCAGCATCTGCTGTTCTTTACTTCTACATTCAAACATTTACAGCTTTGGCCCGACCCGTGAACAAAGCCATTCACACGAGTTAAACTGAAATTTTAAACAATATTTGGACCAATAATCTCACCCATTGAAATATTTTAAATGAACAATAACGCTTCCCTTTTGTTTGTAACTATTCGCAACTAAAAGTGGTCGTGAATGTTCCTTGAGGATTTATTCTCCACCAAACGAGTTACCTGCCGCCCTGTAGTTTAATGAGCATGAACATGAAGTTTTAAATGAAACGCTTGTCTGGTGTGAGCGGACAGAGTAAACCCCAGCAATAAAAGGCTGGCTGCTTTGGACAAATACTGGAACAGGATGCCAATTAAGGCAAATTAAAGCCTGTATGCCATATCCTTAACATGCCTCCTCACAATGTTTCATCCCTCTTCCATTTCAAAATGAATTCAAGAAACACCTACAGAAGGAGAAAGGGCAGCGTCTTAAACAAAAAATAAAACTTCCCCTGTCTATTTTACCCAAGCGAAGGAGAAAATGTCATGTTTTTTTTAATGCTTAATGAGCCCATGAAGCCTTGAGTGAGCTGACAGTAACATTTCAGTTAATTGGATACAGTATTATCTGCCTTCAAAGGTTCTCTAAGGAAATCCAGGAGCATAAAGACATCCAGCATTGCTCTGGGATAGATGGGCTGCATGCCTTCAACAGACCAGGGCATTCTGTGTGGTATTTCAAAAGGAGCCAGTGAAGACAGGTATGTCAGAACTCATCTGTTTCATCCCGTGGAGACTGACATTTCGTTTGGCAGCTAACAATGGAGCGATAGCAAGCTGTGGTCAACTCATAATCAGTTCAGACCATTCATTTATTCCATCTTTCAGCCGGGTATCGGCCCGAATCTTTTTATGTATTTTTTCTTAATAACCTCTATGATTAAAAAGGTTAAAGTGGTAAACATCCTGCACATGTTGCTCCATTTCAATGGTTTCGTACTTTAGATTCATAGAGATGCACAGTAACAGAAACAGGCCCTTCGGCCCACCTTGTCCATGCTGAACAAGTTGGCATACTGGGCTAGTACCACTGTAAACCCTTCCTACCCATACACCTGGCTAAATGTTTTTTAATAAAACTCATTCTAATTGGGAGGAAATAAAGACATTGTGGGACTTGTCTTCAATGCATTTTAGAGATCACATATCACATTGCAGTAAGAACTTCAACTCCCCCTCCCATTCCCAATCTGACATTTCTGTCCTGGGCCTCCTCCATTGTCAGTGTGAGGCCCAGCGCAATTTGGAGGAGCAGCACCTCATATTTCATTTGGGTAGCTTACACCCCAGTGGTATGGACATTGACTTCTTTAACTTCAGATAGCCCTTGCTTTCCCTCTCTCTCCATCCCCTCCCCCTTCCCAGTTCTCCCACTAGTCTTATTGCCTCCGCCTACATTCTATCTTTGTCCCGCCCCCTCTCCTGACATCATTCTGAAGAAGGGTCTCGACCCAAACGTCGCCCATTCCTTCTCTCCACAGATGCTGCCCGTCCCGCTGAGTTACTCCAGCATTTTGTGTCTACCACATATTCTATTGAGACATAAATGGTGCAGACAGTCAGAACCTTTTTCTCAGGATGTAAGTCTCAGATACAAGAGGGCATAGCTTTTAGGTGAGAGAGAGGCAACGTTTAAAGGAGATGTGTTGGGCAAGTAGTTTTACGCAGAGAACGAGATTCCTGGAGCGTGCGGCTGGGGTGGTGGAGGAGGAAGATATGATGATGGTGTTGAGGGGACTTTCGGATAGGCACATGGATATGCATGGAATGGAGGGATATGGATCACATGCAGGCAGATTAACATAGTAACATAGAACCATGGAAAATAGGTGCAGGAGAAGGCCATTCGGCCCTTCGAGCCAGCACCGCCATTCAATGTGATCATGGCTGGTCATCCAAAATCAGTACCCCGTTCCTGCCTTCTCCCCATATCCCTTCATTCCCTTGGTTCTAAGAGCCAAATCTAAAGGGCCTGTCTGACTTTCACGACCTAATTCACGACCTCTGCCGAGTTTACACTTGACTCATACTCGCAGCATGGTCGTCACGAGGTCGTAGGTAGGTCGTAGGAGGTCATAGGAGGTCGTAGGAGGTCGTAGGAGGTCGTAGGTAGGTCGTGGGGGGTCGTAGGGGGTCGTAGGTAGGTCGTAGGTCTTAGGAGGTCGTAGGTAGGTTGTAGCAGGCCGTGATGCTAGTCGTAGGTACTCGTGGCATCACGTACGTCGTGGCGTTATTTTAAGCCTGAGGAAAAATGTCCATGAGTAAAAAAGGTCGGTAATTAGGTCGTGAAAGTGGGACAGGCCCTTAACTCTCTCTTGAAAACATCCAGTGAATTGGCCTCCACTGCCTTCTGTGGCAGAGAATTCCACAGATTCACAACTCTCTGGGTGAAAAAGTTTTTCCTCATCTCAGTCCTAAATGACCTGCCCCTTATTCTTGAACTGTGACCCCCTGTTTCTGGACTCCCCCAACATCTAGAACATGTTTCCTGCATCTACCCTGTCCAATCATATGGCAGGCCAAAACACCCTTAACTGAAGCAAACTCATTCAAAACTGACCAGAGAATGAACCTAGAGACTTCACGTCTGCGTGGATTTGTTACACATTGGATTCTGTCAACAAGCTATTAGTAGTTAGTAAAAAGTTTAATCTTGGCATTAAAAAAAAAGCTGGAGACAGATTCAATAGAAAATAAAATATATATATTTTTTAAAAAGGTTTGTGTCTTGGCATCATGTTTGGCACAGACGTCACAAAATTACGCCATCAAATCTTCCATCATCCCAGAGCACCAACTACCAATTCTCCGAGTTCGAATCAGGGGAAACTCGGGAGAACTCTTGAATTAGCTCGTACAGTGGGACAGCCCCATAAAGCTCATGAGTCATTTAACACTTACTCAATCATTGGGTCAGAATGAATTAAAATTCTTCTTACAGAAATGATTATAAATGCACATCACAGATATCCACTGATGCTGACAAATAAATAAAACATATCAAATCATAGAATCCTTATCATTCAGCTAGAATTGAATTATTTTGCTATATTTGTACCCTGATAAAATCCAGAGTAATTTACACACAACTCCATGTACTTTCATTCCCATTCTTCATTTGAAAATTTTACCCTCAAAAGGAAAGAATTATTTGCAAATATTTTACTTAATCAAATGTATAACGTTCAAGGAAATATGAGTTCGTATTCAGAGCACTAAATTGTGCAGAATCCAGTTTATTAAGGAGCTGGAAAAAAACGCAGAGACGCGCTTGCTGTCAAAAAAGAAAACTGGGTGATAGGTATATGTTTCTGTGGTGACACGGTGACAAAAACATCATCGTACCTCATCCCACATCCATCTTGTCCATTTATATCCACATCACTGCTCTCAATAAACCTTCTACTTAGGAGTGAAAAATATATTGCCATGCAGTGTGTGTGTGCCTGTGCGTGTGTGGGTGTGTGTGTGTGCGTGTGTGTGTGTGTGTGTGTGTGTGTGTGTGTGTGTGCATGTGTGTCTGTGTGTCTGTGTGTGTGTGTGTGTGTGTGCGCATGTGTGTGTGTGCGTGCGTGCGTGTGTGCGTGCGTGCGTGCGTGTGCGTGTGCGTGTGCGTGTGTGTGTGTGTGTGTGTGTGTGTGCGTGCGTGCGTGTGTGTGTGCGTGTGTGTGTGTGTGTGTGTGTATGTGTGTCTCCATGTGTGTGTGTGTGTGTGTGTGTGTGTGTTCCTGTGCGTGTGTGCATGTGTGTGTGTGTGTGTATGTGTATAAATCAGTTTATAGATACAGATTATTGCAGTTACGTCTTCTTGGATGAAGTTGAGAGGTTGAGTTTAACAAAATCATTTGGTCTCTGAATTATCAGCCTGCTTTGATGCCCTTTCGGTGTTTTTGGCCAATGGATGGTATTGATCCCTGCACTGCACTGCTGTTAAGTCTCATCGGAGAGGCGAGTGTCACTAAAAACAAAACTGTGAGAAATATGCAACTAATTGAGTGGAGGAGGTGATGATGGGTTTGTGTTGGTTGTTGATTTCCACACTTTATTCTGGGTTTGATTGATGAGAAGGGTGCTTCATGTCTGCTTCAGCATCCCTGTTGTTTGTGACCTTATTTGCAATCACTGGACTAAACGAGGAAAATTAGAAGAGATGTCATCGAGTCACACACGTTTGATTTCTCCGGATGAGCGTGCTTGTTCACTGTGCTCTGAGTACGGGTGCTGCTCATTCCCGCTCAGTCAGAACCGAAGCTTAAATATGTGAAGTCAAACAGGCAGCATGCTCATCTCATTGTATAATATTGAAAACCCGTACAACTCAACCAGCAGATCTGTCAGCGACTGAGAAAGTGACGTCAAAGGGCTGGAACAAGCAAACACGTCGTCTTTGCCCAAGATTTAGGAAACAAACATTCTGCAGGACAAGACTTGTATATTTAGTCTACAGCTTCAGCAAATGGATTTGACTCTTGTATGCTCTGTCAATGATCGCTCACCCAACCCTTACAGGGATTCAAAGAAGGTGCAAAAAATTCTGGAGTAACTCAATGTTTAGTCTATTTTAGTTTGGAGTGTGAGAGAAAACTGGAGCACCTGGAGAAAACCCATGTAGTCACAGGGAGAACGTACAAACTCCATACAGACAGCGCCCGTAGTCAGGATCACTAGACAATAGACAACAGGTGCAGGAGTAGACCATTTGGCCCTTCGAGCCAGCACCGCCATTCACTGTGATCATGGCTGATCATCCCCAATCAGTACCCCATTCCTGCCTTCTCCCCATATCCGCTGACTCCGCTATTTTTAAGAGCCCTATCTAGCTCTCTCTTGAAAGCATCCAGAGAACCGGCCTCCACCGCCCTCTGAGGCAGAGAATTCCACAGACTCACCACTCTCTGTGAGAAAAAGTGTTTCCTCGTCTCCGTTCTAAATGGCTTACTCCTTATTCTTAAACTGTGGCCCCTGGTTCTGGACTCCCCCAACATCGGGAACATGTTTCCTGCCTCTAGCGTGTCCAAGCCCTTAACAATCGAACCTGGGCCCCTGGCTCTGTGAGGCAGCAACTCTACCGCTGCGCCACCGTGCCATGCAATGGGTCAGGCAGCATCACTGGTGAACATGGATAGGTGCCCGGCAAGTGATAGGTGGATATAGTTGAGGGGGGGTGAACATGGATTCAGATCTTATGTCAATCAGCTAAAATATGCTGACTCAAGAAACTGCAGATGCTGAAATCTTGAGTAAAACACAAAGTGCTGGAGTAAATCAGCGGGTCAGGCAGCGGGTCGGGACCCTCCCTCGGACACTGGCCAGCCCGAAACCTCGCCTGTGCAGTCCCTCCACAGTTGCTGCCTGACCCACTGAGTTCCTCCAGCACTTTGAGTTTGAGCTAAAATATGTTTTTTTTCAACAATTGTAAATGGCTATTTGCAAATATTTTATCGAAAACTGCTTCGTGTGTAATAATTGCAGCCTAGCCCGTCACTTAGAGTTAGCCAATTACTATTTGCCTCAGAGGATTGTGCTTTGAACTAATAAGGTGTGAAGATGGTGTGCTGACAACATAATTGGGGCCCTCCACTGTCACTGAGTGTTATTTGTGTTCCATGAAGAAGATAGTTATTTTCCCGGTAACCATTAATAGCTGCCCCATTTCAATCAGCAATCTAGTTTATAGATGTTATAGTAGAGATATTGAAAGCTGGCTTTCTTTCCTTAATGCATCAATGGTTCAATTAGTCTTTGCACTGTGTGTTATAAATCAACTCCTTTATGACACCCTGGTACAGATATATTTACAGGTGGGTACAACTGCTGCCTCACAGCGCCTGGGACCTGGGCTCAACCCTGGCCTTGGTTGCTGTATGTGAGATAGATAGATAGAGAGAGAGAGGGAGAGGGGGGGAGAGAGGGAGAGAGGGAGAGAGGGAGAGAGGGAGAGGGAGAGAGAGAGGGAGGGAGATAGGGAGAGAGAGAGGGAGATAGGGAGGGAGAGAGGGAGAGATAGAGAGGGAGAGAGGGAGAGAGATGGAGAGGGAGGATGGCGAGGGAGAGGGAGAGAGAGAGGCAGAGAAAGGGAGAGAGGGAAAGAGACAGGGAGAGAGGGAGAGAGGGAGAGAGAGGGAGAGGGAAAGGAAGAGGGAGAGGGAGAGGGAGAGAGGGAGAGAGAGAGAGAGAGAGGGAAGGAGAGAGGTGGAGAGAGGGGAGAGAGGGAAAGAAGGAGGGAGAGCGAGGGAGATAGGGAGAGAGGGTGAGAGGTGGAGAGAGGGGGAGAGAGGGAGAGGGAGAGGGAGAGA
This sequence comes from Raja brachyura, assembly GCA_963514005.1. The sequence continues at coordinate 4,378,912 of OY740797.1, read as the reverse complement.
GGGAAAGGGAGAGGGAGGGAGAGGAGGAGAGGGGGAGAGTGTTGTAAAGGGCCATGCCAAGTAACACAATGTGCTGTAGCCCGATTATGACATATGAAAGGTCACGTTTATATTTGTTGCCAGGTCCAGAATCACAAAGATACATTCTGAGTTTAAAGCAGTTGCTTTAATTGACAGCACTGAAATGAAGGGATTTTTCACCAGAAGTCAAGACACAGGAACACTAGCGGCAGAGGTATGCGCAAAGAAAATGTAAATGAGAGTTTAAATATTCATTTGCGATCACATAATTGTATATCCCGCTGTGGTTTGCAACAACATTAGCACCAATGCTGAAAGGTATAATAAAATAAAACCCTGCTCACTAGCCTCTAATTGTCCTTATTTTAGTCTTTCACGTTAGTAAGTTTCCCAGCTACTTTCCACTGGAGCTCTCAAGTCGTGACCCCTGTGGTTCATGCTAAACTCAATATGCTAATATTATATTGACATATTTCTCTTGGCTGGGTGTTAATGTTCCACGAGATTAGCCCAGGAAAGGAAAGCGACTAATTTGTTGCTTGATCCTGTTTAGCAATGGATTCTGTTAAATAATTCTTTTAAGGAGAGTTTCTGAAGTTAATGAAAATTCTCAATAAACCTCCAAAGGTAACCTTCAATCTGAAACGCTGCGTTTGCAAAGTATGCGAGGTTCTGCCTTTATTGTTCAACGTCGGTGCTTGTTATTCAACTTCTTTCTTTGGGTTATTTCCATCCGCTCGGACCTGCGTGAGCGTTGGTTCACACTCCATCACCAAGGCCATTGCAAGAAAAGTGCTTTCTCTGATAAGTCCACCATTGCTAACTGCAAACTGATTTTCAGCCACTCTGATTGCATAAGATTATAAGTGATACATCGTGGCTGATCCATCTCTCCCTCCTAACCCCATTCTCCTGCCTTCTCCCCATAAGCCCTGACACCCGAAAATAATCAAGAATCTGTCCATCTCTGCTTTAAAAATATCCACTGACTTGGCCTCCACGGCCGCCTGTGGCAAAGACTGCGAAAGCCTTACATTGTACTTTTCTCATGTGTGGCATCACTCTGCTTTAGACTTGAGATATACAGTGCTGAAACAGGCCCTTCGGCCCACCAAGTCCGTGCCGGCCAGCGACCACCCTGTACACTAGCAGTATCCAGCTAACTAGGGACGATTGAAGCCAATTAACCTACAAACCTGCACGTCTTTGGAGGGAGGGAGGAAACCGGAGCACCCGGAGAAAACCCACGCAGGTTGCAGGGGGAACGTGCAAACTACGTACAGGTTGTGCCCATAGTCAGGATGGAAGCTGGGTCTCTGGCGCTGTAAGGCAGCAACTCTACCGCTGCCACCTTGCTATCACACGTTCAGGCATAACAGCCGAGCTATATCTCTCAAATTGATAAATTTGTCTGCGGAAACCCAGCACTGAAACACTGATCATAAGATCATAAATATGGTAGCAGAATAAAGGCATTCAGCCCATCAAGCCTGCTCCACCATTTGATCACGGCTGGTCGATTTTATACCTCGCAACCCCATTCTCCTGCCTTCTCCCCACAACCCTGACACCCGTATTATCAAGAAACTCCGCTTTAAAAATGCCCAAAGACATGGCCTCCACAGCCGTCTGCGGCAATGAATTCCACAGATTCATCACCCTCTGGCTGAAGAAATTCCTCCTCCACAATTCAGAGGTGGGAACATACAAGGAGCTGCAGATGCAGGGTTTACGAAATAAGTCAGAGTGTGGTGGAGTAGCTCAGTGGGTCAGGCTGCAGCTCAGAAGAACATGGATAGTTGGCGCTTTGGGTCTGAAGAAGGATCCTGACACAAAATACCACCTGAAGATAGACACAAAAAGCTGGAGAAACTCAGCGGGTCAGGCAGCATCTCTGGAGAAAAGGAATAGGTGACATTTCAGGTCTTCAGACTGAAGAAGGCTTTCAACCAAAAAATGTCACCTATTCCTTTCCTCCAGCGCTGCTGTCCGACCCGCTGAGTTACTCCAGCACTTTGCGTCTATCTTCGGTTTAAACCAGCGTCTGCAGTTCCTTCCTACACAAAATGCCACCTATCCATGTCCTCCAGAGAAGCTGCCTGGCCCGCTGAGTTACTCCAGCACTCTGTGCCTTCCACTGAAGCACACAATTTCAACACAGACTCTACACATAAACAGTCCTCACTCACATGAACTCAGTTTCATTCCAATCTCTTCGTTATTCTGTAAAAACGTTAATGTTTTTTGTGCATTTACTTAGAAATATTTGAACAGGCTCTGCTTCAAACTTAATATTTGGCAGCTTTCCGTGTTTTAATATTCCTCTATCGGGGTCGTCGTGAAGCAATGTTCACACCATCAAATGATGGAATAGTTTGAATCATAAAACCTCTGACTGCGGTGCCGAAACACTGTACAATATCCGAGCCACAGTATTTAAGTTGTGATGTGAGTGCCAATTGGTTAGGTGTGAGTTTGCCTGGGTGTCTTCTATCCAGAAAGAAAAAGCAAGATAAATCTATCCCTGTAAATTACCAACTCATCCGTCTACTGCCTGCGATCAGCAGTGAGACTGAGTGATCAATATCGCCATCCCCTCACCAATAAGCTGTTTGCTGACGAGCTGTTTCCAATTTCACTTCTCTATTGATTTGTCGTAAGACCATTATGGGGTTAGGAGGGAGAGATAGTTAGAGCCACGACTGACTGGCGGAGTAGACTGGATGGGCTGAATGGCCTAATTCTACTGCTATTTCTTCTGACATTATGACCATTCCACCCCCACAAAAGCAGCAAATCTTCCTTTTATTTTCTATTAAATAAAAGCAATTTCATTCAAGTGGATATTTATTAAACAAATCAGACACAACATGTCCGTGTCACCCATTCCTCCCTTTCCCCTTCCACCAGTGTTCCTTCCTCTGACTTCACATTTCATGCCTCGTCCACCCTTATGCCTTTGTCTCACTTGATATCTGTTCATGTCAGGCCTTTGTCCATCCATCTGCCGATCAAACCCCCCTTGGCCTTTATCCACCTATCACTCGCCATGGTCTGTCCCGCCACCACATCTCTTCCAGCTTTCTCCCCCTATTATCGTCAGTCTAAAGAATGATCCCGACCCAAAATGTGACCTATAACGTCGCCCGTTTAGGTTCTCCAGGGATGCTGCCTGACCCGCCGTTTACTCCAGAACCTAGCGTCCTTTCTTGCAGGGGCGGAAATCGCTATCAAAACATGGGGGGGACACAATTTGGTGGCCACACGCGCACGCACACACACACGCGAGGCTTCGGCCGTGGGCCCTGTGGACGATAACATCTGGAGCTGACCTGGTTGGAGACCGATTCCGAACTCCAGCAACAACAGCTTCGTCCGCCCCGAATCGTGGGGCTCGAATCGGCCCGTTCGCGGGGCCTTTCATCGCCCGGCACGGCTTAAAACTGGCTGCGGGATCTTCCATCGCCTGGCGGGGGCTTCAACATCGGGAGCCTCGATCGCCTCGACACAGCAATTTGACTGCGGGGTGGTGGTAGATCACGCAGCCGATTTTAAGCGGCACCGGGCGATGAAAAGCCCCACGAACAGGCCAATTTCTCGCCCTCGATCATCAGTCCCACCTACACTATCTCGCAGAAAGCGGAGATTGTTAATAGAATTTTTCGCTGATTTTCAAAATCCGGATCACAAAACATGGGGGGGATTGCCCCCCACCTCTCAAAACATGGGGGTGCACGCCAGCCAGTCATCACCCCATACACCAGCAATGTCCTACACACATTAGGGACAATTTACAATTTTTACCAAAGCCAATTAACCTACAACCCTTTACGTCTTTGGAGTGTGGGAGGAAACCAGAGCTCCCGGAGAAAGCCCACACGGTCACAGGGAGAACGTACAAACTCCAGACAGACAGCACCCGTAGTCAGGATCGAACCCGGGACTGTGACGCTGTAGGGCAGCGGTTCTACCGCTGCGCTCCATGTTGACTGCACTTCTTTCCACGCTTTAATGATTCTATCAATTATGGGCCTGTCCCACTTTGGCAATTTTTCAGCGGACTGCCGGCACCTGTCAAGTTGGGGGCAGTCGCCTGAAAAACCGGGAACTGGAACGGCGACTGTCAGAGTGGAACACACACACACACATCGCAAAGGCGGGGCGGGGGGAACGCTGTCCGAAATTCACATGGTGCAAAGCCAAGGTGATACAGACACACAGGAAGGTTAAAGACGGCTAGCACAATAAGTCCTTTTAGAGGGGGAAGGTGGGAGAAGAGGGGAGAAGAAGTGGAGACACTTTTAAGAAGCCAGACAACTTTTAATAAGCCAGAGATACACAGCTGTGAAGTTTAGCATTTAACATTACCGGTCGGTTTTCCTTGGTTCTGAAAACTCGTGCTTACGTTTTGTTTCCCTAATGACCCAATGAAAATGCCCGGTCAGCAAAGGCGATGGACTAAACCTACCTGCGGCTACCTCGACTACCCATAACAACATGGCAACCCCACTATCACTGCACCTACGACTACAGGATTATTAATTTTCTCCATGGCAAACAATTTTTGGTCACAGAAAATTTTTAACATGTTGAAAAATTTGAGGCGACCATAAAGAGGCCTCGACTAGTTCCCAGAATGCTGGAACTCCTCGCGACCATGAAGGAGGCTCACCAGAGACCACCAGCGAACATGTGGCGAGCGCAGAGTCTCCTGCACTTGCTTAAAAAGTCGCCTTAGTGGGACAGGCCCATGAAGAATAAGGGGTAGGCCGCTTACTACTGAGATGAGGAAAAACCTTTTCACCTAGAGTTGTGAATCTGTGGAATTCCCTGCCACAGAAGGCAGTGGAGGCCAAATCACTGGATGTTTTCAAGAGAGAGTTAGATTTAGCTCTTAGAGCTAACAGAATCAAGAGATATGGGGAAAAAGGAGGAACGGGGTACTAATTTCAATTTGAATGACGGTGCTGGCTCAAGCGACTGAATGGCCTACTCCTGCACCTATTTTTCTATGTTCTATGTTTTATATGTCTGAATAATTGTATGGTTTTAAAAGCAAATCAATTTGTCATGGGATATTAAAGTGGCAATAAATGGTCTATAAATCTAGCAGTATTACTAATTAGCATATGGCATCAATTTCTCTTTGAATTTCCTGCTTTCCCTGAACTACCTCAGTGTCAAGATAGTGTCAAGCGTGTTTAATTGCGTACGTACAGACGACGGAATAATGAAATTCCTACTCGCAGCTGCCTAAGATGCTTGCAAACACGATACTCATAGATACTACCGGTTGCATCGTGGCCTGGTTCGGCAACTTGAACGCCCAGGAGCGAAGAAGACTTCAAAACATTGTGACCTCTTGCCCAGTCCATCACCGGCTCTGACCTCCCCACCTTCAAAGGGATTTACCGGAGTCGCTGCCTCAAAGCGGCAGCCAGCATCGGCAGTGACCCACACCGTCCTGACCACGCTCTCATTTCACCACTGCCATCGGGAAGAAGGTACAGGAGCCTGAAAACTGTAACGTGTCCAGGTTCAGGAACAGCTTCTTCCCTACAATCATCAGGCTATTAAACACGGCAACTAATAAGCTCTGATCTAAACAGTCTATTATTGTTATTATTGCACAATTAGTGTTTGTTTTGGGTGTGTACGTTTGTGTGCATTTATATATATATATATATATATGATCTATATATGTGTATTTGTGAGTATGTGTATATAAACACACTGAACTTTTTCTCTCTCTAGTTTATTATATTGTTTACAGTGTACTATGTTTACATATTCTGTTGTGCTGCTGCTAGTACGACTTTCATTCTTCTATCTGGGACATTTGATAACATATTGTAACCCTATGCTTTAGGCTACAATTGGGTTCCTTATTATTTTCCTTTAATCACAGTATCAGGTAACTCAGCATCCCGTCATCACCTGTCCACAATGGGACTTTCTGCGCTACTCACAATTGCTGGTCGGAACCAAAATTACTGTGAGGCAGGACTGAATCACCAAAATCACCAAACTCAGCGGGTCAGGCAGCATCTGTGGAGAACACGGATAGGTGACGTTTCTGGAGTCTGAAGAAGGGTCCCGATCCGATTTGTCACCTATCCATGTTCTCCAGAGATGCTGCCAAATCACTGGATGTGTTCAAGAGAGAGTTAGATTTAGCGCTAGGGGCTAATGGAATCAAGGGATACGGGGAGAAAGCAGGAACGGGGCACTGATTTAGGATGGTCAGCTATGGTCATATTAAATCGAGGGGCCAAATGGCCTACTCCTGCACCTATTTTCTTATGCTTCTATGCGTGGGTCTCTGATGTTAGTGTAGTGTAGTGGTGCAGAGCTTGTTGATGGTTGGGATCTGCGTCAAAAATAATTTAAGGAGTTGAAAAAGACTTTGACCTTGTTCACCGCGCTGTGCGAGGCAACGGCTTGCAATTGCTGCAACTTTTCAACACTGAGGACTGCTTGGCAATTTTTGTTGAAACTGCAAAGATTACGAAAACAAGGGTAATGAGTCCCTCTAGAGGCTGCACCAGGTATCAATTATTTACATACCTTTCCAAAGATGTCAAGCAGTCTTGCCCATTCCCAGCGGACTGGACAGTGATACTGTGGAACGCACAAGACACGGCAGTCACAAATACACAATTATCTGCAATCTCAAATGGCAAAGGAACGGCTGTGGTTTTAATACTTTAAACATTGTTCTTGTTCTTAAAAAGGTAATTAATGACTAAATCCTTCTCGCCCGATCTCAAAACAAGTCACACTAGTTTGGATTTGTCTCTGGCAAAGACAGGGAAAATGTGGTGCTAATTAATGTCATTTCCAGCATCTCATGTCTGTAGAAGCTGTTCTCAGTAATTAGGCAATGAAGGCCTAACAATTAATCGCTGTGAACAGGGATGAACTGAAGCAAACGAGAAGGCCAGCGTTAACAACATGTCACTGCTTATTAACAAGTATTAATACTTAGATTATCGCAAAAATATATTGATTCTAGGTAGGCTTCCTTCCGTGAGCTAGGATACTGTCCCATTCATCTCCACCCCATTGGAGAGCTTTGAAGGGACTTTATCGCCCTTCAATGTTATATTTTGCATTAAATATTGTCCCCTTTATCTGTGCTCTGTGGACGGATTAATTGTGGCCGCTGCATGTGACTGCAGATGCTGGTTTAAACCGAAGATAGATACAAAATGCTGGAGTAACTCAGCTGGTCATGGAATGTGACTTTTCGGGTTAAAACGGTCTGAAGGAGGGTCTTGACCCGAAAGGTCACCCATTCCTTGTCTCCAGAGATGCTGCCTGTCGTGCTGAGTTACTCCAGCATTTTGTGCCTATCATGTATTCACGTATATTCTTTTTTGACTGGGCAGCAGCACGCAAGTGAAAGTGTTTCACTGTACCTCAGTACAGTGACAATGATAAACTAAACCAAACTAAACTAAACTATGGCCACAGGACTTTGTCTATTGAGTTTAAGAATAAGGGGTAAGCCATTTAGAACAGAGACGAGGAAACACTTTTTTACACAGAGAGTGGTGAGTCTGTGGAATTCTCTGCCTCAGAGGGCTGTGCAGGCCGGTTCTCTGGATACTTTCAAGAGAGAGCTAGATAGGGCTCTTAAAGATAGCGGAGTCAGGGGATAAGGGGAGAAGGCAGGAACGGGGTACTGATTGGGGTGTGAAGAAGGGTCTCGACCCGAAATGTCACCTATCTCCTTTGCTCCTTAGATGCTGCTGTACCCGCTGAGTTTCTCCAGCCTTTTGTGTACCCTACTGATTGGGAATGATCAGCCATGATCACATTGAATGGCGGTGCTGGCTCGAAGGGCCGAATGGCCTACTCCTCCACCTATTGTCTATTGTTTATTGAACTGGCATATGCTACTGCGCTGAGAACTATACTCGGAACCTCTGTACCCTTTGTTCTATTTCTTGTACTTGCGTTTGAACTGATTGTACCTATGGTATTGTGTGGTATGTCTGATCTGTTTGGATACCAGGCAAAACAAAGCGTTGATGTGTGCCTCGGCACACGTGACAAAAATAAACTTAAACCCAAAGAAAATGCTGGGGAACAACGCAATGAATGGAACGTTTCATTTGTTAAAGGTCATCTGAAAAAACGAACAAGGCTAATAATGAGTGTGAGCTTGATAGTATGGGAAATATCGGCACATAAAGAGTATGATTAACTTTCTTAATAGCCAATTAGACATAAGGACCCTTCTGTAACGCAATCTATGGTTGAACGTGATACTGCTTCATTACAGTGGATCACTAATTAATATGTAAAGGTTGCTGATCACTGCTTAATTACAAAATGTGGTTCCTCTCCACAGCTGCCCGTTGCCCCAGTCCCAGGACTAACATCATTAATATCTTAGTTTGCACATTGAGCAGGAAAAAATACTGCATACTGTCAGAATAAACAACAAATTTCAATAATTATAGAGATAATATTCTCCAAAGAAGCTGTTTTGAAATAACAAACATTGCTTAGAACACTTCTTCCTCCACTGAGTCTTGGCCAGTTAATTGGCCTGATGAGAAACCAAAACATGATAGCAAAACTAATTAGCTTGTAACTTTTGTGAGCTTAGATGCAACTTAAAATGTTGCCATTGTAAGTGATATTTAAATGCAAATTGTGTTGTTTAGTGACACAGCACTGACACAGGCCACGCGGCCCACCGAGTCCGCGCCGACCATCGATCACCCGCTCACACTAGTTCCAAGTTATCCCACTTTTGGATCCGGTCCCTAGATATGAGAGGCAATTTACAGAGGGCCAATTAAGCTGCAAACCTGCACGTCTTTGGGATGTGGGAGGGAACCGGAGCCCCCAAAGGAAACCCACGCGGGCGCAGAGAGAACGTGCAAACTCCACACAGACAGAACCCGAGGTGAGGATTGAACTGACAGACCAGGTCTCTGGTGCTGTGAGGCAGCAGCTCTACCAGCTGTGCCAGTGAATCGGACAGTACCTAGCTTACGGAAGGAAGCCTGATGGCAGAGGGTAACAGGATCTGTGGAGTACTGTACATTCCTCTGTCAGCTCTGGGATTATTGTACTTGCAGAAAGTGGCTGACTTTCCATTAGGGCAGCACATCCGCCCATTGCAGAGAGAAAAATCAACATGGAACGATCTCCAGTGCCGTGAACGTCATGAATCGTTGCTTCCTGAATTCATCTTTGAATGTTGTTATGGTCGGGCATGATTCATGGCTGCCTGAAGATAAAGCCCGCACTAGGGTAGGGTGAAGCCTAATGACCTTTCCTTGTCCTGGATTACTGAGCCAGCTGATTACACTTCAAAACTGCTTCGCGGGCTGCAGAGTGCCGCGGGATCTCCTGAGGCCGCGAGAAGCACTCGGCAAATACAGCCTTTCATGTCTTGCTTTTAGTAGCTTACAGCAACTGTCCTGGCCCTTCCCTCTCAGTGATTTCATTGCATTAACCCCGAGTTAGTGACCTGGGGTGAAATGACAAAATATTCTCCATGTCTCTGCACATACTTTGCCACATATATAATTCCACATCAAAGTTTAGCTCAAAGGACAAAACTACTCAAGCAGATATACTAGAAAGTGGTGGGAACAATGACTGATGCAAAACAATAACAGTTATCAGCTTTTGCAAATAAAAAATGTGATGTGTGATCTATTGATAGGCACTAAATGTTGGAGTAACTCAGCGGGACAGGCATCATCTCCGGAGAGAGGGAATGGGTGACGTTTCGGGTCAGACTAGTTAGGGAAAAGGGAAATGAGAGGTATAGATGATGATGTTGCAGAGAGATAAAGAACAATGAATGAAAGATATGCAACTATGTAACGATGATAAAGGAAACAGGCCGTTGTTAGCTGTTTGTTGGGTGAAAACGAGAAGCTGGTACGACTTGAGTGGGGGAGGGATAGAGAGGGAATGTCAGGGTTACCTCAAGTCAGAGAAAAGAAGGGTCAACACCCGAAACGTCACCCATTCCTTCTCTCCAGAGATGCTGCCTGTCCCGCTGAGTTACTCCAGCACTCTGCGTCTACCTGTGATTTAGACCAGCGTCTGCAGTTCCTTCCAACACACCTGATATTCGAGTCCTTGCTAATCCAGCGGAAATATTAAACTATTGCTGAGAATAATTTAATACTTGCATGGAAACAACAAGCATAAAAATCACATTAACAGCTGAACAATCTTTTTTGCTTCTGCAGTATTACAGAGGAATCTGGAAGCACCTTTAGTTTGGCCATTCCACATGTGACTCATTTAGAGTAATGATGGGATTCATTTATTCTGCATAGATTAATTCCCTGCTATTCTGACAATGAAGATGAATTATAAATCCTGCTGGACTTATCTTGGCACGTGCCCGTGTATTTTATTTCTGATTCAGGAAAACAATCAAAAGGAAGATTTTACTTCGGAAAACGATAAATGGTGAAAATAAAACTGAAATTTTCTCAGTCCGAAGAGGCAGAAACCTTTTAGAAAACCGGCCTCGTTCAATGAATTAAAGCTTTTATAATTGTTGATTGACAGTTTTGGAAGAATCGTGCAACTCAGGTGGGAGAGCTCGGCAGAACTGTTAGCAGTCCTTCCATCTGTTCAAGTGATGATGAATCCCAGCCTGCTTTCATAGAGTCATCTTGAAGACATTTCATCAGCAGGTCTTTGCAAAAAGGTAAGCTCTTCAGTAAGAATGCCATTGTTCTATCTGGGACATATGACAATAAAACACTGTTGATAGACACAAAACACTGGAGTAACTCAGCGGGACAGGCAGCATCTCTGGAGTGAAACGTCACCCATTCCTTCTCTCCAGAGATTCTGCCTGTCCCGCTGAGTTACTCCAGCGTTTTGTGTCTGTCTTCAGTTTAAACTGGCATCTGCAGTTCCTTCCTACATTCTGGACTCTTGACTCTTCAGTGATACAGGTTTTCCCTGGTATGAAGCACAAAGACCACCATTTCTTCAGCAACTCCCAGTGCTGTCAGCCCCACTGAGTTCTTCCAGCACTTTGTCTTTTGCTCCAGTTTCCAGCCTCTGCACTTCCTTGTATCTCCAGTGTGTCTTTTTTCTCCACTATAGATCACTCAGGACATTTGCGTGGGCACTTCAAGCTATGATTGTTTTCCTACTTCCAATTTCTACGTCAGGAGCCCACAGGATGACATCACCCTCCATATAGCTTTTAAGAGATCTGGATCTTGGTTTTCTCGGGCAGCACGTTGGCACAGCGGTAGAGTTGCAGCCGCACAGCGCGGGAGACCCAGGTTCGATCCTGACTACGGGTGCTCTCTGTACGGAGTTTGTACGTTCTCCCCGTATCAGTGTGGGCTTTCTCCGGGTGCTCCGGTTTCCTCCCACACTCCAAACACGTACAGGTTTGTCGGTTAATTGACTTTGGTAAAATTGTAAGTTGTCCCTAGTGTGTAGGACAGTGCTACTGAACAGGGATTGCTGGACAGCATGGACTCAATGACCGAAGGGCCTGAACCCGCACTGTATCTCTAAAGTCTACAGCATGGAAACAGGTCCTTTGACCCACTGAGTATGGCTTGAATATGCCTTAACGTAAGTGACTTGTTAGTGACACGCTCAAGGCAGGAAACATGTTCCCGATGTTGGGGGAGTCCAGAACCAGGGGCCACAGTTTAAGAATAAAGAGTAAGCCATTTAGAACGGAGACGAGGAAAAACTTTTTCTCACAGAGAGTGGTGAGTCTGTGGAATTCTCTGCCTCGGTGGAGGCCGGTTCTCTGGATGCCTTCAAGATGGAACTAGATAGGGCTCTTAAAAATAGCGGAGTCAGGGGATACAGGGAGAAGGCAGGAACGGGGTACTGATTGGGGATGATCAGCCATGATCACATTGAATGGCGGTGCTGGCTCGAAGGGCCGAATGTCCTACTCCTGCACCTATTGTCTATTGTTATAATTGTTATCTGTACTTTTGCTATTTTACTGAAATAACTATTTTGCAGAGATTAAATTCACTCTCTCGCCACATCCTCTGTCAAAAACCATCAAAATATTGTGATTAAACTCTTGTTGCATAGTGTTAGAAATCTGCCATTAAAGTGGTCCTTTCTCCAACTCATCGATTGGAATCCTTAAAGATTTCCTCCCACACTCGAAAGACGTACAGGTTTGTAGGTTAATTGGCTCGGTAAGTGTAAAAATTGTCCCTATTGTGTGAATGGTAGTGTTAATGTGTGAGGATCGCTGGTCGGCACGGACCCGGTGGGCCGAAGGGCCTGTTTCCACAATGTATCTCTAAACTAAATAATCTAATGAAGATTGATTGAAAGATACAACATGGAATCCAGGCCCTTCAGCTCACTGGGTCCACACTGATCATCGATCACCCGTTCCCACTGGTTCTAAGTTATCCCACTTTCTCATCCACTCCCTACACATTAAAGGCACTTCACAACGGCCAATTATCTGCACATCTTTGGGATCAGATATACCATGCATAAATACAATCAAGTCAAACTTAAGTGCAAGAAGAGCAAAGGGGAAGATACAGAGTGCAGAATATAGTTCTCAGCATTGTAGCGCATCAGTTCCAGAGACAAAGTCCAATGTCTGCAATGGGGTCGAGGTGAATCGGACAGCACCCTCGCTTATGGGAGGACCGTTCAGAAGCCTGATAACAGAGGGGAAGAAGCTGTCCCTGAGTCTGGTGATCCCACATTGTCCTGATTTATGGACTACAGTATTCTGAGTCTCCCGATGCTGTTGGCTCAATGTCAGGCCTTGGTCTGAAATTGGCCTTAAGGTGAGCAGGGCAAGTTGCGGGGCATGTTTATACACAGAGAGTGGTGGTTGCTACCCAGTGTGGTGGTACAGGCAGGTACAAGAAGGTCATGATAGGAGTAGAATTAGGAAATTTGGCCCATCAAGTCTACTCTGCCATTCAATCATGGCTGATCTATCTCTCCCTCCTAACCCCATTCTCCTGCCTTCTCCCCATAACCCCTGACACCCGTACTAATCAAGAATCTATCTATCTATCTGCCGTAAAAATATCAATTGACTTGGCCTCCACAGCCGCCTGTGGCAAAGAATTCCACAGATTCACCGCCCTCTGACTAGAGAAATTCCTCCTCATCTCCATCCTAAAGGAACATATTTCGATTCTGAGGCTGTGATTTCTAGTCCTAGACTCTCCCACTAGTGGAAACAATAGTGGTGTTTAAGAAGCGTTCAGATAGGCACGTGGATACGCAGGGAATAGAGGGATATGGATCACAAGCAGGCAGAGGAGATCAGTTTAACCTGACATCATGTTTGACACGGACAACATGGACTAAAGTGTCTGCTCCTCTGCTGCACTGTTTGTTCTATGTTCTATTAAGTTCTTCAAGGTTAATGCACAACTTATCATTTGATGGATGATTCACGATATCTGTCCAAAACATTCCATTTTGGAGAGATAATTGTTCACGCTTACAACCCAGAATTTATTGTTCGAGTATTAGCACATGAATGATTAATATATTATTGTGTTTACACGTTAAGCAATGTCATAAATGAATTAACATAGCAGAGAGTTGAATATTATTCGGAAGCATTGAAACATTCATTTACTAAAATCGGCAGTGATCATTTCATGAATCGTGTGTTTTGACTCTCAGTAAGAATGCGTTCGATTAACTGAATGTGGTCCAGTGTCGAGGCTGTTGTTATAGTGTGAAAATATACATCTTCTAGATGCGCTAGGATGCATCCTCAGTAATGTGATCTGGGGTCATCGGGTGTTTCGGGTCTCACAACATCAGACACCCTCGCCCAGGTGACCCAGCCGGGGTTGATCAGGCCCCGACTTGCGTCCCAGCAGCAACCGCCCACGGATCAGCCATCTTAATAACCACTCTACAGGGGTTGGGAGACTCTAGTGCATGGAGGGACTGGGCTCTGTGGGGTGACTCCCGGCCGGGCTCCTCCTGCGTCTCACCAGGTTCAAGGCCTGTGCGCTGCACCTCTTTCTCCTTCTCCAAGCATTTCATTCTCGCCTGATGGATTTTTAGGCCTCAGTGGTTCATTAGGCCTTTCCGTAGCTTTATTGGGTGTCTTTCTCATGAAAGACACAGACTGGGGTGCTAACCCAGCCTGTCCCGGGTGCCATATTTCCGTGACGTCAACTGTCTCTCCAGTAGAACTGTTACAGACTGATAGAGTCCTACAGGCCCTGCGGCCCAACTTGCCCATTCTGACCAAGATGTTCCATCTGCACTAGTTCCACTTACCTGCTTTTGGCCCATAACCTACTAAACCTTTCCAACCCATGTACCTGGCCAAATGTTATCCCACCAAACCGTTGAATAGAAGAAATCTGGACAAAAGTAAAAATTGACTGATGTAAAAAGCGGGCTAATTTATGAGGAAAATTTGAATTAATTTAGAGAGGCATTTAATCTCCATTAATGGCCGTGATAAATGCAAATGAAAATGAAAATTAATGTAATCTATATAATTAAAAGTCTAAACTTGATCACTTCCTGTTTGCACTGTATATTGATTTTTGAAAAAAATGCGACCACTTACGGCTGTGATTTTTGGCCACCTTACTCAGAGTCCCCCTCCAGCTCATCAGGGCCAGAGGATTTTTCCCATCGATGAAAAATAAAAGACTTATTAATGTTTAAAACATGTTGAGATTCTCTCTCCAGTCAATCACACCATGAAGGCCATGCCCCTTCTGGTGGGAGGGGGAGGATCTATAAAACCAGGAAGTGTGGGCGTGGCTCAGTCTCTGCAAGATAAGGGAGGGAGAGGATCACGACTCTCAGTCTGAGCTCAAAATCGACAGAACACTGAGAATATTGTGAGTTCCCTTCATATGTTTTTAAACTGTGCCTTTTGCAACTGTGTGGCTATTGAAATGTGTGCCTTTTGCAACTGTGTACCTTTTGCAACTGTAAAATAAAATGAAAATGTCTAAAATTGATTGTCCATCCTCACCCTCTTCTCTCTCACAGTCTGTGAGAATATTGCGTTGGGGGACCAGCCCTCCCATGTAAACATGGGACCCAACGGGTCCCACTTAGTGTAGTTATCTATATAATTAAAAGTCTAATCTTGGCCACTTACTATTTTCCAGGAAGTGTGGGCGTGGCTCAATCTCTGCGAGATGGGGAGGGAGAGTTGTGAATCAGCTGAACACACTGAATGTCTACTGAACTGTGAGTGTGGTTTTTATGTGGTTTTTATGTGGTATTTATGGTGGCTTTATGGTGGTTTTACCCTGCTTGAAATGGTATGAAACTGCATTTGAATTTGGTGGCCTTGCGCCCTGCTTGAAATGGTATGAAACTTTACTTGAATTTGGTGGCCTTGCACCCTGCTTGAAATGGTAGGAAACTGCACTTGAATTTGGTGGCCTTGCACCCTGCTTGGAATGGAATTTCAAGGAATAGCCGTGACTCAACTGCCAGCCCACCGGCCGTGAGTGAGCTGCCAGCACACCAGGCTTGAGTGACTGAGCTGCCAGCCCGAGAATCCATTCGGCCCACAATGTCTATACTAGCCCTCTGAAAACCAGTCCCTTCAGCCCACAACACCCATACTAGCGCTCCAGAAAGCCCCCCCCCCCATTGGCCACCAATATTGAAATTGGTGGAGAGGTGGAATATTGCGTTGGGCGACCACTTAGTCTAGTCATTTATTTAAAATGTTTGTGATTAAACAAAGCTTCAGAAAATTAAAGCATGATCTCTTTTGGATTTGTAATACTGTGAGCAGTTTTGGGTACCATATCTGAGGAACGATGTTCTGGCTCTGGAGAAGGTCCATATGAGGTTTACAAGAATGATCCCAGAAATGAGTAGGTTAACCTATGATGAGCGTTTGTCGGCACTGGGCCTGTACTCACTGGAGTTAAGAAGAATGAGGGGGGACCTCATTGAAACATGCAGAATAGTGAAAAGCTTGGATAGAGTGGATGTGGGGAGGATGTTTCCACTAGTGGGAGAGTCTAGGGCTAGAGTTCGATTAGGAAGGAGACAAGGAGCAATGGGGAGAAGGCAGGAGAATGGGGTGAGAAGGGAGAGATAGATCAGCCATGATTGAATGGCGGAGTAGACTTGATGGGCCAAATGGCCTAATTCTACTCCTATTCTTATGACCTTATGACCTTTCTGTTCAATGCCAACCAGAGACGCTGCCTGTCCCGCTGAGTAACACCAACATTTTGTGTCTATCTTCGGTGTAAACCAGCATCTGCAGTTCCTTCCTACACAGTGTTCACAACTGCTGAGCTGCCAAATTGTTCTTTTTAAAGTAGTTAGTGAGTCCTTTTAGAGCTTGTCCTTTTAGCGGTGCTAAGTTTCATGCCTTTGTGAAGTCCAAGAGGCTGTGTAAAGTGACCAGAACCTTTGATCTTCTGAAGATCTCTCTAAGCCTCTGCAAATCATACTCCTCTCTTCTCCTTAGAGAGGTGGCTTCGGCACAACTGCATTCAGGAATTTTTGAGAATTCAGTTTAAAATTCACTTGGCTTACAGCAAAACGATTCTCATGTGAATTCTTACATTGCAATGCGCTCGCCAGTTGTGGTTTTATAGTATTTTCCGACCATAAGATATTGCATTTCTTGCTAAAGGCCAGGCTAAACCAAGGCCTCGTCTGTTCTCTGTACAAATCCAGTCTCTATTTGTAATGGCTTATGTAGCCTACAGAAAGCACTTTAAAACACTGACCCTTTTCTACACCCAACCTCTTGGAACAAGTACATGTGATGGAGTAGCATTTGTGGAGAGTGAGTGAAACCTATCCCAAATGGTCTGAGAATAAAACTCTTTCTCTTTGATTTAAGCTTATGGAAAAGAACATTAAAGGGCCTGTCCCACTGTACGAGGTAATTCGAGAGTTCTCCCGAGTTTCCCCTGATTCGAACTCGGAGAATTACGGTAATAGCCGTTCGTAGGTACTCGGGGCTCTCGTGGACATTTTTCACAGTGCTGAAAAAACGTCACGAGTTTCCGCGTTTCCCGAGTGCCTGCCGTACACGTTACGAGCCGCTACGAGACATCCGCGAGCTCCGGCGTAGCCGCTACGTACATTCTACGTACTCACCACGAGTTTGATTTTTTAAAAACTCGGGCGAGCTCTTGAATTACCTCGTACAGTGGGACAGGCCCTTAAGAGGGCTTGTTTGACTATTTTGTCTTCTGTGGGCTGCTGGATGCAATTCAAACCAAATAACCAGTGATTAATTTTTAATCATGTAATTAATCTTTTTTAATCACTTGACAGTCCCAATATTAATCTTACCCAATTGAGTCATGAAATGTAATCAATTCCAACGCAGCAACAGCAGTTTTACTTGTTCATACCTTTGCACGTACCAGCTGATGTTTCACACACAAATCTTTTCTGTCTCAGCCATTTTGTAATCTGTAGATTATCTGAAATATTTTGCATGAGTTGCAGGTACCATCGCAACATTTAAGAAACACTTAGACAGGTAAGAGTTCAACAGTTCAAGAGAGTTTATTGTCATGGATAGGACAGATTTAGAGGGATATGGTTCATGGATAGGACAGATTTAGAGGGATATGGGCCAAACGCAGGCAGGTGGATCTAGTGAAGATGGGACATGTTGGTCGGCGTGGGCAAGGTGGGCCGCAGGGCCTGGTTACACACTGCATGACTATGAGATTTGATGGTAGGGATAATATGGATATTAACATCCCAAAGACATGCGGGTTTGCAGGATAATTTGCCTCTGTCAATAAAAAGGCCCAAATGTGCAGGAGTGAATGGATATGAAATTGGGATAATATAGAATAGAATAGGATAGAATAGAATAGGATAGAATGCCTTTTATTGTCATTCAAACAGCTTGGCTTGAACAAAATTGCATTTTCTACAGTCTTAAATTACAAACAAAACCAAGACCAACACTTAACACAGTTAAGGGCCTGTCCACACTGTATCACTAGAACTAAAAACATTTGAAAACATTAGAAAAAAAATGGAGCACTGGATTTGTGGAGGGCACTTTTCTCATTACTTACAATGGAGCTGCTCCCAGGATACGCTGAGAGGGCAGATTTTCCACCCAGTGAGCTGGGGAATCTGCAGAAGCATTGGCTGCAAGGCACACGATACTTCCGCCAGCTTAAAACAGCACTAGCATTGGACTTTGGAACTTCCTCACAAAAGCATGTGTCAGTCTGAACAGGAATATTTGTGCAGAAATCTTGTGGGGCTTGGAATGCTGGAGACGATAGTCATAGAGACAGTGAGGAAACAACTTGCCCGCACCAACCAACATGTCCCATCTACATTATCCCCAGCTGCCTGCATTTGGCCTATTTCCCACTAAACCTATCCTATCCATGTTCCTGTCTAAATCTATCTATCTATTTATCTTTCTATATACTTATAAAAGTCTCATCTTGTTTCTGCGTGTGTGTGCCTGTCTGTTATTGTATCTTCATCAAAACGGTACACTTAACGCTGATATTTTTGCAGAACCGTACTCAGATTTTTCCCGTCTTCGCCCTTGTCAAGTTTCCTTCAGATTTGATGTTATATTTGATATTGATTGATGTGATTGATATTTTAAGGTTTTAAAAATCCAAATTTAACAAGATTTTACTGTTAAAATTCTTCCTGCCAGCTTCCAACAAACATTGATACCAAGTTGCAAAACACGAACACTGTCTTTCAACCAACTTTTCACCTGAATGGGATATCACGGTCCTACACCTGACATTTGCAACAATGTTGCTCTCATAGCTCCTGGCAGGACAGGAGGGGGAGGGTCAATTGGTATTACAATTGGGGAAGTGTAATTGGAATTTTGTTTTAAGTCCAATGGTGGGGGAGGCAGGGGTGTGCTGGAATCTTACGTTCGGCAATGGGTTGCGTTGGGGGAACCACGCCTCCTGTAGGGGCTACGGGTTAGTGGTGCAATGTTGCGTTGGGGAACGGGTTGCGTTGGGGGACCAGGCCTCCCGTGTGAGAGGGACCCAACGGGTCCCAGTTAGTCTAGCGTTACTTAAATGTTGCGATAGTATCTACCTCTTCTGGCAGCTCATTCCATACACCCACACCCCTTTGCGTGAAAAAGCTACCCTTCAGGTTCCTATTAAATCCTTCCCCTGTCACCTTAAACCTCTGGCCTCTGGTTCTTGATTCCCCTACTCTGGGCAAGAGACTTGGTGCGTCTACCCAATCTATTCCTCTCATGACTCTGTACACCTCTATAAAATCAAATACATATTTAAACACCATTTCCCCTTTGCTGCATCTATTGTACCTGCGTTTGTCATGGATATTTTTATGTATAGCATTATCTGAATTGCTTGGATAGTCTGCAAAACAATGCTTTTCACTGTGCCTCGGTGCACATGACAATAATAAACCTAAACTTAAATCTAATTGAGAGTCGATGTTTGTCAGCGACATATAACTGTGCCTCAACTGGCATCAAAGCAGAAGTTTAAAAAAATGAGTTATTATTTGCTCATTGCAGCCAGGCCCTGAGGGAAGATAGCAACGAGCACACGGTGCACAAGTGAATGTCTAATAATAACTGAGAATAAAATCTTGTGAACTTCAGTAAGAGATGGAAGTTTAACACACATCAATAGCCAGTAAATCAGATTATCGTGCACAGGTTTCTATAATTCTATCATTTTGCTGCTTTGTGGTAAACAAAAATAGGTAACCCATGAAACTGGAGATTATTAGTGATATGGATTAGTTATTGATCAGCAAGTAAAAGGTAAGGAATCGGAATAAAATAACTTATCAGTCAGTGTGGCATTGTGATGGGAAGGTCCTGGCTCACAAATATAGTTGATCTTTTGAAGAAGTGACAAAGAAGATAGTGGGAGTGGGCGAGTCTAGGACTTTTAAGGCCATAACTTCAGAATTAAAGGACGTTAATTTAGGAAGGCAACGAGGAGAAATTTCTTTAGTTAGAGGGTAGGGAATCTGTGGAATTCTTTCCCACAGAAGACTACAAAGGATCGGCGTCCGTTTGACTGAACGCCTCCTCTGTCCACCTTAACCTACCTGATCTCCCGGTGGGTCAGCACTTCAACTCCCCCTCCCATTCCCAATCTGACCTTTCTGTCCTGGGCCACCTCCATGGTCAGAGTGAGGCCCAGCGTAAATTGGAGGAACAGCACCTCATATATCGCTTGGGCAGCTTACACCCCAGCGGTGTGAACATTGACTTCTCTTATTTCAGATAGCCCTTCCTTTCTCTCTCCATCCCCTTCCCAGTTCTCCCAGTCTTACTGTCTCCGACTACATTTAATCTTTGTCCCGCCCCCTCCCCTGACATAAGTCTGAAGAAGGGTCTCGACCCGAAACGTTGCCCATTCCTTCTCTCCAGAGATGCTGCCTCACCTGCTGAGTTACGCTAGCATTTTGTGTCTGATTTAAACCAGCATCTGCAGTTCTTTGTTACATATATATATGTGTGTAGAAACACACACGTAACCTTTTTTTCCCCGTTTATTATATTGCTTACCGTGTATTAAGTTTACATATTCTGTTGTGCTGCTGCAGGTGCTGCCTGTCCAGCCGAGTTACTCCAGCTTTTTGTGTCTATTATTAGGAAGTCAAAAAACGTATTTAACCATGGTGCTTAAAAACCTAAAATGGTTTATAAGTTAAGCGAGATCTGTTAGTTTTCTCTCACCAACATTCCCATCTAGTTGGAAATGAACAGATATCAGAACAAAATACACAGACTTCTGGATATTTGATCATCTTATCCGGAATCGCGGCTCCGTTCTTTTTTACAGTACTCAGTGTGAAAAAAGACCCTGGCCTGAAATGTCACCTGCCCAGCCTCTCCACAGATGCCGCCTGACCTGCTGGGTTCTTCCAGCCACTGTGTTTTGTTCAAGAACAATGCAAATATCAGTTTTCATGAGTGAATTCTGAAATCCTAATCTTAAACATCCCAGAGACACAAGGCATGCTCGGGAACTGGCTTGTAATCAAATATGTTGCCTTCCTTTCTGTTCAATTCACTGACACATAATGTAAATGAAACGCCTTCCAGCTACGGAAAATTACATCTACAGAAGCATGTGGAATAAATATTTACAAAGCTTCTAACTGTAGTGATCTTTAATGTAAACAAGCCAGTGGCAGTGAATTTCAATCGGTCCTCATAAGGCTGCTAGACCATGCATGTGCCAAAATCAGTTTTATAAAATATGGAAAGATTTACACCTGCCTGATATTGTATATTTTAAAATATGTTACTTGCTGTCTAATTTACTTATGCATCTATTGTTTTTGAAATTACATTTCAAAACACTGTGACATTTTATGCTTTCTAGTTTCTCACAAGGATATAATACTAATTATTTCCCTGAACAGTTTTAAATTGGTCTCATAGATACTTCATCACGTTTCATAATTCTCTGTGTTCATACATTGCAAATGGATAATTGTTATTTTATTTTTTGCGAAGAGTTATTTGGAAAAGTTGTTGGAATGTGGACGGCACGGTGGCGCAGCAGTAGAGTTGCTGAGACCCAGGTTCGATCCCGACTACGGGTCTGTGCGGAGTTTGTACGTTCTCCCTGTGACCTGCGTGGGCTTTCTCCGAGAACTTTGGCTTCCTCCCACACTCCAAAGACACACGTGTTGGTAAGTTAATTGGCTTGGTATAAATGTAAAAAATTGTCCCTCGTGTAGGATAGTGTTAATGTGCACGGATCGCTGGTCAGTGCGGACGCGATGGGCTGAAGGGCCTGTTTCTGCATTATATCTCTAAACTAAATAATAAACTAAAATATTTTCATGCGCCTTCTCTGTTTGCTCAAGGCAATTTTTTCTGCCCTCTCGACACCCAGGAAGTTGGAATCTTCTTCACAGAAGGATCCCGACCCAAAACATTGCCTGCCCATTCCCTTCCACAGATGCTGCCTGACCCGTTGAGTTCCTGCAGCACTTTATGTTTTGCTTCTTCATAGCTGCTGCTTTGCGGCAATGAAAACATTGATTTTCTGACATCTTCCCAACAACAATTAGAGAGCAGAGCTGATGACAATGTTGAACTACTGCCCTCCCGCTTGTGGGAAGAGAAATATACAAGAGAAAATGGTTTGTGGTGGCATCATGCAAATGTAACTTTCTATATCACTCAATCGTAACTTTTCAAGCTTTGAAAGGCTGATCCTCTAAAAATGAGCAAGCAGTTGTAACTCTGTTGATTCAGACAACAAGCAATTGCACAACTTGAATGTAATTTGCGCATGATAAAATAATGTTAGCTCCAAACTATCTTCACGCCTCGCTGATTAATCTAAAAATTAAATCTAATGCCATAAAATAAATGATTTTCTTGTTGTATTTTATTACCATTCCTTATCCCTGTAATGCATGACCATTTTATAGAAAAATGGCAGTTGTAAAATAAACACAATCCTTCATGCTGATTAGGGGAAGAACAATTTGACAATTTCCTAATGTCAGGGAATGACACTTAGCAAGCAATGGGCTGCGGAGCCATTTTCAGTTGTGGTTACAGTAATTAATTCCCCGGCGTGCAGTAGCCTATATTTATTGAGGCAGTATCTGTCAAACAATCTTCCAATGTTTTTAATGAAGGGCCGAACCCCTCGCAGTCACCCTGCTGTACAATCTCTTCAAGGCCAATGTTCTTTGTGCATGGCTGATTCAATCGAGCAGTGACCTTAAGTTTCTTTTACTACAGCCATTTCATATGATGTTTCAGCAAATATGTTGCACATATAAATGCTTAAAAGCAGTTTAAGTAATTTTCAGAATCCTCCTTGTGCAATTCATTTTGGCATGTTATGTTTGCGTTAAGTTTCAAAACAATGGTTTATGTAGAATTTTACAGAAACATCGAAACATAGAAAAATAGGTGGAGAAGTAGGCCATTCGGCCCTTCGAGCCTGCACCGCCATTTAATGTGATCATGGCTGATCATCCAACTCAGTATCCCGTACCTGCCTTCTCTCCATACCCCCTGATCCCTTTAGCCACAAGTGCCCCATCTAATGCCCTCTTAAATATAGCCAATGAACTGGCCTCGACTACCTTCTGTGGCAGAGAATTCCAGAGACTCACCACTCCCTGTGTAAAGAATGTTTTCCTCATCTCGGTCCTAAAGGAATCCCCCCTTATCCTTAGACTGTGACCCCTTGTTCTGGACTCCCCCAACATCGGGAACAATCTTCCAGCATCTAGCTTGTCCAACCCCTTAAGAATTTTGTAAGTTTCTATAAGATCCCCCCTCAATCTTCTAAATTCCAGCGAGGTGAAGTATTCACTGGAATTCACATCTTAAAGCAGGGTGGGAAATTGCAACCTTCACGTGGTCCGCCCTGTTTCGACAAATACAATCAACCTGCACAATCAAATAAGACCAAGTAGAAAAAGTTGTCCTACAACTTTAGGCTGTGCAATGCCATAGGCAAAAAGAAGAAGAAGAAGAAGAAGAAGACATCTTAAAGCCAAAACAGTAACTTACAATTTGTGTTTGCAATGTTATTGCTGAATTGGTACATCCCATCTTGTATGTAATGTTAACCTCGAGTGCCCACAGAATCCCCATGAGTAGTCTTGACGGTAGCAACAGTTTGATCGGATATAGAATTGGTGTTAAATTTGTGCTTTGGAGAAGTCGTCTAATTTGGCTCATTGGTCCTCTGCTTTGAGGGACCAGAACTAATTTACACAAGGTTGAGATCCAGAGCAATTATTGCAAATGTCCCAAAGGTCAAGATTTAACATTTATTTGAGAAACAAAAGTTAAACAGACATATAGCTGTTTTCATAACCTAGGAGCCTTCCACTATGCTTTACAGCAAACCAAATACTGTTTGGAATATGTTGGAGTCTTAGAAATACGCAGTTAATTTGTGTTTTGCAAATTTCAAAAGCAAACAGAAATATGATAGTGACAAGATAATCTGTTGTAACGATGTGTGGGGAGGAACTGCAGATGCTTGTTTATACTGAAGATAAACACAAAGTGCTGGAGTGACTCAGCTGGAATATCTGTGGAGTTCCTTGAAGAGGTAATCACTGATGAAGGCAGGACAGTGGCCATTGCTTAAATAGAAATGTTTACCTTGGCAAAATGCAGTTGTGAAATTTCATATCAGCTTACAGATGTGATCTGCATATGTCAGTCATAAGCAGAGAATTTGCAATTAAAAATTAGTTTTTAAGTTTTCTTGCCAAATGATTTTCAACTCTGCAAATGTCAATGAGAATCCATATGAATCCAGCGGGGAGCTTGGTACATCAATTACAAGTAATTATCTGCTACAATCGTTGCTATTTCAGTTTCACATTAAGAGGCATTTTGACAAAATGCAGAGGCCGTGTAAATGCACAATGTGTGAGGAATTCTGGTGATATCCACAAAGGTGGACAAGAGGTCCAGAAGTTGACTGAGTGGTGACCTTATAGAGGTGTATCTTTTACTGTAACTTTTTAACCACGCAGCTCTTTACTCTGACCAATGCCAGAAGTATTTTTGCTTCAGTTATCTGCTTGTAGATTAATGTGCTAAACTGCAGGCACATTTCAAAATTGTGACTCACACATGAGTAACCTTTGCCCACGGCCACTCTGAACTTCTTTGCTAATCCATTCAAACCCCTTTTGGCGATGCACTGGGCAATGCCCAGTCCACCGTGGGTAATTGGGTTTGTCAGATTAATTCTCAATCAGTCAGTCAAACAAGCCATGATATCTTTCACCACTTGTCCAAAGAGAAGTATTAAAAGAAGGAATGAACTAGCAGTTATAACATACCCTTCAATAGACAATAGACAATAGGGGCAGGAGTAGGCCATTTGGCACTTCGGGCCACAGTCTAAGGTCCTTCCGCTGCTGGACATGGGGGGCACAGTATGGTGGAGACGCCCCTCAAAATAAGGGAAGGTATCCCATGCCGGGGGGCCACATGAGTGGCACGGGTGGGGGATCGATTAGTAAAATTTGAAAAATGTATATAGACTGCATGGAAAAATTTGTATAGCCTCCGAAAATGTCGGATGGATTTTTCGCACGGTTGATGTATTGTAAATATTTATTACTTGAATAAATCTATTTTGAAATAAAAAAAAATAAAAAAAATTGGCCCTTCGAGCCAGCACCGCCATTCAATGTGATCATGGCTGATCATCCCCAATCAGTACCCCTTTCCTGCCTTCTCCCCATATCCCCTGACTCCGCTATTTTTCAGAGCCCTATCTAGCTCTCTCTTGAAAGCATCCAGAGAGCCGGCCTCCACCGCCCTCTGAGGCAGAGAATCACAATCACAGGATGTCTACAATCAAAGAAGAACTGTGATGCAATGAAGAAGATACAACAACTAGACAGTGAACAGAGTTCTTGAATAAAACGACGGGACAATTGATCAGATCATTTTTTGAGCTGTTGATTTTCAGAGATAAACATTGATCTAAACAGAAGAGATCTGTCCTGACACAAAGTGCTGGTGTAACTCAGTGCATTGCTGGAGAACATGGACAGGTGACATTTCAGGTTGGGACCCTTCTTCGGACTGATGGGTCATCAAACAACTCATGATATCTGTTCCAACATCCAAAGAGAATGTCATCACTCTGAAGGGCCCCGATCCAGAATGTAGCTTATCCATATTCTTCAGAGATGCCTCCAGTCCCCCTGAGTTACTCCAGCACTTTGTGTCTTTTAGTTTAGTTTAGAGATACCGCACGGGCATAGGCCCTTCGGCCCACTGCTATCCCACTTTCCCATCCTGCACACTAGGGCAATTTACACAAACCAATTAATTTACAGACCTGCATGTCTTTGGGATGTGGGAGGAAACCGGAGCACCTGGAGAAATGCCACTTGGTGACAGGGAGAACGTACAAACTCCGTATAGTCAGGATCCAATCCAGATCTCTGTCGCTGTGAGGCAGCAACGCTACCGCTGCGCCACCGTGCCGTTTTTTTAAAAAATAAACCAGAATCTGCAGTTCCTTGTATCTCCATGATCTTTCCTGACCTTTCAATTGATGTTCCAAGATTTTGGGTGCTCATCCGATAGGCCATGCAAGGCTATTAGATTTATTGATGTCCTTAAGACAATACGACCAATGCTAGATCACTTCTTCATGACTGCTTGAAGTGCCTGGCTAGATTATGTGTTCAGTTCTCTGGAATGATGGAAAAAACATTTATCTAATTACTTGGCTAAAGCTAATAGTCACATGAACAAACAGTCTATGTGGTTTTTTTAGAGCTGATGGTATCAGGCCTTTAATTTTGATTGCACTGTATCGGTTTTTCCCGGCGTGGAATCAGCACCCAATGTTCCAATCTGGCAAGTGATCTGCGCCTACCTGTAGTTTCCCACCACATCAGAGCAGACTACTCCACAGACATGCAGGCATGGAAAAAGTATTGTCGGAAGAATTCTGATGCTGGTTAAAACTGAAGATAGGTACAAAATGCTGGAGTAACTCAGCAGGACAGGCAGTATCTCTGGATGGAAGGAATGGGTGACATTTCGGGTCGAGACCCTTCTTCAGTGTCAGAGATACTGCCTGTCCCGCTGAGTTACTCCAGTATTTTGGGTCTATGTATAAAGTATTGCCCCAGAGAATGAAATTCTCGGGAATGGAGGGGTATGGTCTGAGTGCAGGTAGATGGGACTAGGGGAAAATAAATGGTCGGCACGGACTGGAAGGGCCGAGAAGGCCTGTTCCCGTGCTGTAATTGTTATATGGTTATATGGTTTATATGGAAATTCTCAGCCTCAGAGTGCGGTGGAGGCCGGTTCTCTGGATGCTTTCAAGAGAGAGCTAGATAGGGCTCTTAAAAATAGCGGAGTCAGGGGATATGGGGAGAAGGCAGGAACGGGGTACTGATTGGGTATGATGAGCCATGATCACATTGAATGGCGGTGCTGGCTCGAAGGGTCAAATGGCCTACTCCTGCACATATTGTCTTTAAAATGATGAAAGGAATAGACAGAGTTGACGTGGATAAGCTTTTCCCATTGAGGGTAGGGAAGATTCAAACAAGAGGGCATGAGAATTAAGGGACAGAAGTTTACGGGTAACATGAGGGGGAACTTCTTTACTCAGAGAGTGGTGGCTGTGTGGAATGATCTTCCTGCAGAAGTGGTGGGGGCAGGATCGATTTTAACATTTAAAAGTAAAGTGGATAGGTATATGGACGGGAAGGGAATGGAGGGGTATGGTCTGAGTGCAGGTAGATGGGACTAGGGGAAAATAAATGGTCGGCACGGACTGGAAGGGCCAAGAAGGCCTGTTTCCGTGCTGTAATTGTTACATGGTTATATCGTTATTGTCTATTGTCTATTGATAAAACTCAATGTGTTCTTCAGACATTGAATCCATGTTTCAATGGTACTTGTCACATGCACCAAGATACTTCGCTTTGCATCGAATTCCGTAAAATCATGCGACACGTGAGCACAATCATGTACAAGTGCAAGGATTGCAGGGTAGGAATAGATTACACTGAGGCAGTACACAAAGAGTCACCACATTTCTGGGACTACGATTAACATTGTCTTCTGAAATACACAATCTCTATTAAATAATGCGAAGGAAAATGAAAATACCGCAGATACTGAAGCCCTGATGCAAAGAATGAAAAGGTAGGTATCTCAATAAGTGGAATGGTGTTTGTGTTGAGAGAGAGAATGAACAAGGCGTTTCATTAAATGTGAATGACATCGCATCGCAGATAAATAGAATTTAAATCGGAATGTAGAATGGGAAACTGGAAGGTGAAGAAACCAAATAAAATTGAATGAGAAGGGGTTTCATGTGTAGGTGCTTCCTCACTCATATTATTCTGGCCTCTCACACTATTTGTGTTAGAAAAGGTGCAAAGTGTGAATCAGGGACATAATGCTTTATGATGACAGTACACCCGTTAGGGATTCCCATAATTTGGCTAGGCTGAGATGATAATCATTTCTTATAAGCTTTAGGCTTCTTCTAGCTCAGTAATTCAAACTTGTAATCAAACAAAGGAGGACTGAGGGGATTTTTTAAAATATTAATTATCTTTGATTCTCAAGTAAAAGTAATTAGTATTGACTGCTGAACAAATTGCATGTAGCTACAATTTGATATTTTCGAATAATGCAAACATGAAATCTGTTTCCAAAATGTATGCTAGTTATTTTTTTGGTCAGAATTATGAAACGTTTCTCTTTGTAGCAGTTCAAATGTAGTGGGGGGGGGGGGGGGGGGGTTCCTACTAAAATAAATCTCGGATTGTTGTTTCTGAATCTTGGTGTAAATACGGCCCTGTTTCTGAAGTAAATCATTTTCATTTTGCATCGTGGTGGCAGAGGAGAAAGCTGTTACATAATTAAATATATAAACAATTAGTGTATAAAACAGAGATGTCCAGAAATGGCTCCAGTGTGAAAGGGGCATTAATTGTATGGAAGAAGAGTGAAAATAGATAATGAACAGAAACATTTTCAAACAGGATAAATAATGCTGGTAAATTAAAGAATCTTCATATGAATCTCCCTGGTTAATACAGCTGCAGCTGTCAGTAATGATGTGTTAGATCATAATCATCTGAAATCCGCTACAAACCTCCTCGGTCAATCCTCAGTTTGAGATAAGCTGCAGGTTTTCATCAAATGTACTAATAACCTGGGACAAGATTTAACTTTGGTAAATACACTTGGGCAGCAGCCTTGCTCTACGCCATTTGTTTTTACTGTCTGCAGATTGGTGATTCATTTTTAGAATAAAAGTCTCGTTGAATTCAGTGCTGGCTTGAAACTCGGGTAAAATGGTATGCAACGTGTAATGTATGTGGCACATGGAAATATTTGTTGCTTGCAATTTAACATGCATTACAAGCTTGAACTGATCGGATCTCTCCCTCTGGAGAAGAAGGTGATTGGTGTTCATCACCAGCAGCAGAGCATGGATTTCTAATCAAGACGCATATTCCAGAGGGGCACTGAAGGAATGTTACTTTACTGGAAGTGAAGTCCATCAGGTAAGGCACAATCTGTCTGTTTCGGGTTATATGGAAGATTTTGTGGCACCATTCCCAAAATTGAAGGAAGGAATTATCCAAGCAAATTATCCAGCATAACTCTTCCTATTTAGTCGTACAAACTGGACAAACAGACCCATAGACACTGGACAACAGCCTTACATAGTCATAGCAACCTTACAGACAGTGTGACAGACTCCTTCTTCGAGAGTCAAGAGAGAGAAAAGAGTGTTTTTCTTGTAGATAGACACAAAATGCTGGAGTAACTCAGCGGGACAGGCAGCATCTCCGGATAGAGGAATGGGTGACGTTTTGGGTCGAGACACTTCTTCAGATCCGGAACGTCACCCATTCCTTCTATCCAAAGATGCTGCCTGTCCCGCTGAGTTACTCCAGCATTTTGTGCCTATCTTCAGTTTAATCCAGGATCTGCAGTTCCTTCCTACACGTTGTGTTTTAATTGTCAAATGTACTGACAGGGGAACAATGACATTCTTAGTGCAATGTAACAGGCCCAAAAATGCAATAACTCATGTAAAAATATTGAATAATTAATAATACAATAAATTAATAATCATAATACTAGGCTATCATAATAGTGCAACCAAAGACACAGTTCATAGATCATAGTTGCTGAGGTTAGTGTTGCGTGGTGTTCAAAAGTCTGCGGACTGCTGAGGAGAAGTTGTTTCTAAACCTGGGGCCATGGTTTTCAGGCTCCTGTACCTTCTCAATGGTGGTGTAGCCAATGTGGTGTGGGTTTTTGATAACATTGGCTTCCTTTGTGCCTCCTGTAGACCCCTTCAATGGTGGGCAGGCCAGTACCTGTGGTGAGCCAGGCACTGTCTGCCACTCACTGGCGAGTGCTTAATTCCTGGACTTTCAAGTTGCCAAACTAAGCCATGGTGCAACCAGTCAGTATACTCTCTACCCTACACTAGTAGAAGTTCTTTAGACTATTTATCAACGTACAAAATCCCCATAATCTTCTAATGAGGTAGAGGCTTTCTTTGTGGTTGCATCATTGTGCTGGGGGCCTCGGTCAGATCTTCAGAAATATGCCCACCCAGGCACTTGAAGCTGTTGCAGCAGTATCTATGGAGCGAAGGAAATAGGCAACGTTTCGGCCCGAAACGTTGCCTATTTCCTTCGCTCCATAGATGCTGCTCCACCCGCTGAGTTTCTCCAGCACTTTTGTCTACCTTCGATTTTCTAGCATCTGCAGTTCGTTCCTAAACACTTGAAGCTGTTGAATTTCTCCACCACTGTCCAATCGATGGATCCCAAGCTTTCCCTTTCTGGAGTCAACAATCAGTTCCTTGGTCTTGCTAACGTTGAGAGCAAGATTGTTCTTCTAGCACCATTCAATCGGATTTTCCACCACTGTCTCGTCGATGAAGACAGGTTTGTGGATCCTCAGCCTTCCTCTTCTAAAGCCAACCATCACTCCTCGGTCTAACTGAGCAAGAGTGTAGTTGTGGCACCATTCAATCAAACGATCTATCTCCGTACCTCACTGACTCATTATTGCCCGTAATTCGTCCAACAATGGTGGTGTTGTTGGCAAATTTAAAGATGATGCTGGAGCTGTGAATGGCTCCAGAATGATGGGTAAATAGTCAATAGTCAATGGAGCTTTATTTGTCGCATAAGCAACTGCACAGTGAGATTCCTTTTGCATATATTACACACGTGGGCACCGCCATTTCTGGTGCTATTATTCAAAGTCCGGTTGGCCCGTCTGGCCATCTGTGTCCAAGGGGCACCTCCCGCAGCCGACCTTGAAGGCGCTGGAGGCATCACCGCGGTTCACCCTCCTACTGGCCCTTGCTCCTCACATCCAACGTCTCCAGCTCTCTCCCGGTTACGCTGAACGACCAGCCGTCAGGCGGTTTACCAGCTGCGCCATCCGACGAGCCTTCGGCAGGTTGTGCTGTTCTATTAGCCTTCGGGCAGGTTCCTATCTTTCAGTTTTTTAATTTTTAATTTTTTCAAAAAATAAAAGAAAAACATAGAGTACAGAGCAGATTTACTAGAATGTTGCCTGGGTTCCAGCAACTAAGTTACAGAGAAAGGTTGAACAAGTTAGGTCTTTATTTATTCTTTGGAGCTCAGAAGGTTAAGGGGGGACTTGATTGAGGTCTTTAAAATGATGAAAGGGATAGACAGAGTTGACGTGGATAAGCTTTTCCCATTGAGGGTAGGGAAGATTCAAACAAGAGGGCATGACATGAGAATTAAGGGACAGAAGTTTAGGGGTAACATGAGGGGGAACTTCTTTACTCAGAGAGTGGTGGCTGTGTGGAATGATCTTCCTGCAGAAGTGGTGGAGGCAGGATCGATTTTAACATTTAAAAGTAAAGTGGATAGGTATATGGACGGGAAGGGAATGGAGGGGTATGGTCTGAGTGCAGGTAGATGGGACTAGGGGAAAATAAATGGTCGGCACGGACTGGAAGGGCCGAGAAGGCCTGTTTCCGTGCTGTAATTGTTATATGGTTATATGGTTATAACAGTGATATTGATACATAGGGATCAGGATTACATTAACAACAAATGTAACCTAAATTACAATCCAGTGTCAAAATCCATATTGGGTATAGACTTCCCAGTCTCCATGTAAATATAGATAATGAACGGAAACATTTTCCAAAAGGATAAATAATGCTGGTAAATTAAAGAATCTTGTATATATAAAAAAAGGACAAAAATAAAAAATAAAAAAGAAAAAAAAACCCTAAACTAAAGTAAGCAAACAAGCTAAAGTAAAAAAAAAAAGAATCTTGGCTGCAAAAATTATTTCAACACTTTAGACCCCTGTTTGTCGTCAAATCCCTTCCAACGTATAAAGGTAACAAATTATAACGGCTGGAGAGGGAACAATTTATACCGTGTGAAAATATTGAATAAAGCTTCCCCAAGTCCTATCAAATTTAACTGAGGGTTCAACAATGTCACTCCTAATTTTTTCTAAATTTATACATGATATCGTTTCAGAGTACCAATGGAGTGTGGTAGGAAGATTAGAGTCTTTCCATTTAAATAAAATAGATCTTCTGGCAATTAATGCAGGTTCCTGATCCCGTCGACCACTGAGGCTTTGGGCAAGGTCCCGCTGACCGAAGAAGCTTCTGGGCAGGCACCGCAGCACCTGAGGGTGGCAGGGGACTGAGCACACAACCTTGAGGTGCTCCTATGGTGATGGCTATCGAGGAGGAAGTGTTGTTGACAATTCCTACTGACTGAGGTCTGTCAATGTGGAAATCAAGTATGCGGTTACGTAAGGATGAGCAAAGACTGAGTGCTCTGAGTTTTATAAGGTTGGAGGAGATGATGATGTTGAACAAGCTGAAGTTGATGTTCAACCGTCTGATGTAGGCGTTTCTATTGTCCAAGCGGTCCAGTGCAGAGTAGAGAGCGAGCAAGATCACATCCAATGATGATCTGTTGGGTCTGTAGTCGAGTTGCAGGGTCCACAATCCCTAAGCACATCCTACTCCACCAGCAGGACCCATCTACCAGAGCACAAGCAAAACTCTAACCAAGGCACAAGCGGCCAGGCATTACTGAGCTGGCCTGATGCATTGGCCGTGCCAGTACAGAGCATACAAAGGGAAATAGGAAGTCTGTGTCAATGCCCAGGGGAGTAGTGGTGGGGACACAGGATTAGAGAGTCGCCACCTGAAACGTCACCCATTTCTTCTCTCCAGAGATGCTGCCTGTCCCGTTGAGTTGCAGCTTTTTGTGCCTATCTTCGGCTATTGCATGTGGCTGGTGAGGGGCCAGGTTAGATGAGCAGAAGCCAATGTAATCACAAACCACTCTAGGTAAAATAAACAGAAACTGAAAAGGGACTCAGGAAGTGACAATATTTCTTGGTAGAGATATTTCCAGTCACTTTTACATTTTTAAGTGTACCATTGCCCTCTGCTGGTTCGATGGAGAGTACACAGCTGAAAATATACAGAGAGAGATTTAAAATCGTACATATTTTCTTCGCACCATTAATCACTTGTGATTGTTTTTATGTAATCTCAGTAACTATATATAAAATGCTAAAGTACACTGAACTATGTGGTTTCCCCAAAAGCTCACCATAGCAATCAATCACTAATACATGATAATGAAGATTGCAGTTGGTATTTTATGTATGTTGATAGAATATAATTCTTATATATATTACTTTGCTCATTGCAAATATGGAAGAATTAAGATAAATAATAAATTGTTCATCATATCCTGATTCTTTTAAGAGCACTGATGATTACAGTTTATCCCAGTGGTTTAGCTGCCTTATTATTTTTTATTATTTATTCTTGACATTTTGATTCACAATGGTGGTCTTTACTTTTGTTCAATGCTCCCTGTATCATCTGTAATTTTACATAATTTTCAACTTTTTCAACTACTGACACAATCTAAATTTAAGAGCATAATGAATTGCCTTATTATTTTAATCTGGAGGTATGAAGATATTGAAATGGTCTACCTTAGTGAATTGACAGTGATAGAAGTTTCAAAATCAGTTTTTCTCTTAATATAAGCAATAGTTAAAAGAATTAAGCCCAATCTAGCCATATAAGATGTGTTCCCTCCTCCACTTCATCACCATTCTGACTCAAACCCACTCATGTATTTCTTACAAGACCATCTTCCAAATTTTCCAACTGTGCAATTGTCATGGCCTCTAATGATGTGTAATTTCTTGGACATTTACCAAAAATTAATTATACGGAAACTCTCCACATTGACTTAAAAATGTTTCACAGCCAAAATACAATGAGCGTAGACACAAGGAATTGCAGATGCTGGAATCTGAACAAGGTCCTGATGTGTCTGAAGAAGGGTCACGACCCGAAACGTCACCCATTCCTTCTCTCCAGAGATGTAGCCTGTCCTGCTGAGTTACTCCAGCGTTTTGTATCTATCTTCGGTTTAAATCAGCATATACAGTTCCTTCCTACACACTCCTGGCCTTAAACATTGCCTATCCATGTCCTCCAGAGATGCAACCTGAACCACTGAGTTATTCCAGCACTTAGTGTTTTACAATGGAATGTAGACGACTAGTTGTAAGCATATCCCACAACTCCAAAAATCACTGGTTGTCCAATATGCCATTTGATGATATTTAACTATTGTATATACTAAACTGTGAACCATGTAATCAAGGGTTAATTTATCACCTCTACTCCACCCCTCTTCCCATCTCCGTGAATCTTCAGCAGTTAAAGGATAAAATGGTTGGAATATGGAAGCATTTTATTGTAGCCATCATTTTGCAGGAAATGTGGGCAGATGCTGTGTAAATGAGGAAAAGCTGGACACTCTTCAACTCCCCACTATTTATATACTTGGAACTCTGTATGCAGAGGCCATCTGTTTGAGACTGGCATTCAATGCTCAAAGTTTGGAAGAGATGATCTTGGACAAACATTGAAGAATCGCTCTATAAGCATTTCCAATGTGAAGCAAAATGTTGTACTGACCAAACTGTTAAGATTCCCAAATAATACGAGCTGATTATTCCCTTTATGTAATGATCTTGGACTAGGAAATGCAACTCAATCCAAATAGAAAATCTTAGGGATGTCTAGAAAATCACCTCTGCTGGAGATGCAATTCAATCAAGTGGCACAGGGGTGCAGCTGGTAGACCTGCTGCCTCACAGTTCCAGAGACCCCGGTTCGATCCTGAGCTCAGGTGCCGAGTTCACATTCTCCTGTGACCACATGGGTTTCCTCCATGTTCCTCCCACATCCCAAAGACGTGTGGGTTCGTAGCTTAAATGATCTCTGTAAATTGCCCCAGTGTGCAGGTGAGTGGATGAGTAAGTGGTGTCGCTAGTGTGAAAAGTTGGACTGCATGGACTCGGTGGGCCAAAGGGCCTGTTTCCATGCTGCATCTTTCAATCAATGAATCAAAGTAATTCGGATGATAGGAAGTATCATTTCAATACTTACATAGAATATAAATCACTACAGCACAGGAACAGGCCCTTCAGCCCACAATGTGTCCCGCATATCTTGAAACTTTGCCTCTCTCACTTAAAGCAATACACTCTAGTTTTGGGTTTGTTAGTCAGTTGAGAGTGTAGCATCCCTCAGGAGCTTGACATTCCTCACTGTGTACATGTTAAAAGACAAAGGCTCACATCTTCCCCCCTGTTCTAATTTAAAGGGAAAATAATTCCCGTTTGTTATTAGACTACAAAACTAACTGAAACTTTGCAATGTTCATGCAAGCAAATTTCAACATGGGAATTACAACAGTCAGTGAGTCAGCTCTCACAGAATGAATATCCTGTAACTGTTATTTTTTATTGCATGATAGCCAAGATTTCAAGAGCATACTGAGCCATAATTACAGCCCAACAAGCTCTCTGGCCTTCACGTCAATGTTCAAAGGTAAGACATTCAGGGTTTTTGTTTCGATGTATTAGTTTGTGACAACTCAATTTCTACCTAAATCACATGTGTATTTATAATTTTATTTCAGACTTTGTGAAAATGTTAACGTACTATATGAGAAGTGTTATTCAGTATTGCTGTTTGCCATGCTCCACGATCGTTGCTTTACTACCTATCATTTGGTATTCCCATGGCGCCCATTCTGTTGGCACCACTTGAAGTTTCTCACCATATTAATCATAGACTGTGGACAGTAATTTTGAGGAATTCAAGCATCTTTATGCCATCTGGTTTTAATTTAGGCCAATAAAATAAAGTAGCATCATATATTTAAATATTATTTATAATATTAATATGGCAGATTAAAGACATCTATGTTTTACATTAGTTACATTAGCCTCCCAGTCAAGCGGTAGAAATATGAATTAGTTTAATTGAAGTAATAAATTATATTTCTTCTTCATTAATCGCTTTTTTGTTATTTTTCATCCCTCATTCTTCTTCCTTAATTGCTATTAACCATGAGAGCGATTTTTGATTTTCCGGGCAATTTTGATGGCTATTTGACAATAATTTCTTGCAGTTTATCACTTCATAGAAGTAATGTTAACTATTCTTTCAAGGTTTCACTGATGAATATCTGTACTTTAATGGAAGGATGAGAATGGAGAAATAATGTTATCCTGCTTGTTGTTTTTTGGTGTATTGTTCGTTTGACTTCCTCTGGAATATGCATCTCCTCTGTCACCTTCTCATCCTTAAACTTAGATGTTCATCTTGTGATTTATATTGAGCCAAACACAAAATACTAAAGGAACTCAGCGGATCAGACAGCATCAGTGGAGGGAATGGACAGACAATGTTTCAGGTCGGGACCCTTCCTCAGTCTGAAGAAGGGTACTGACCGAAAACATTGCCTGACCATTTCAACCACAGATGCTTTGCTGCGTGACCTGCTGAGTTCCTTCTCCACTCTGTGCATTGTTCAAGATTTCAGCATCTGCAGTTTAGTGCATCTCTCTTCTAATGTAATTGTATTATTAGTTTAGCTGTACAATTAGCGTGATTTAGAGAAGCTGATTATCCTGCAAACCCGCACATCTTTGGGATGTGGGTGGAAACTGGAACACCGGGAGGAAACCGACGTGGTCATGGGTAGAACCTGCAAACGCGACACAGACAGCCTTTGTCTCCGGTGCTGTAAGGCAGCAGCTATACCAGCTGCACCACTATGCCACCCAAATCTCCAAAAAGTGGGAAAATGTGCAAACATTACCCTTATCCCGATGACCAGTTAGTGTGTGGCTGTACCAAGCTGCCCATACAGTCTGGTGCACAAACACCAAGTATCATCACATGCTGAGGTTCTACCTCTCTCCAGTGTTGTGAAGGATGGACATGGCCTTGTTGCCCCATGATAGGTGCCCCATGTCACTAGTTCAGTTGGACCGGGCAATGCTTCCCTATCAAAGAACATAGAACAAAATACCACACATGAACAGGCCCTGCCACCCACAATGTCCAATAGTCCTTTATCATCACGTATATCCCAAGGTACAATGAAATTTGATTTGCCATACAGTCACAACAACAAAAAAGCAACAAGACGCAATATTACATAGAAATTAAATATAAACAGCCACCACAGCGGTGTGTGAGAATCCCTCGACACACAGCAAAAGCCGTGACCCACAGCCATCAGTTCAATGTCTGGGCCACACACACGCTCCTTCACCGTCATGTGACCAGACTTGTACCGACCGCTTGTCGCTCTCTCTGCAGTCCCTGTCCGCCCGAACAGTCAGAAAGCCGTCCACACTCGCACCAGACTCCAGGACGCTCTCGTGGCGCCAAGTCCCCACAAACACTGAGACCACCGCACTCACAGCAATCCCTCCGAGCCCCCGCAGCGCAGGCAGGATCCATCTTGCTTTCGGTGATCTCGCGCTCCTCACTGTGATGAAAGGCGAATTACTTTTACCTTCTTCCTCCTTTACTCCCATGGCCGGGGCAAGCGAAACATCCGCAATTGGGGTGATTGAAGCTTCCGCAGTTGGAGTTCCCCAAGTTGGTCCCTAACAAAGGGACCGCCAGGTCCACGATGTTCGGCCGATGGAGATACGATCGGAAAAAGTTGCATCTCCGTCGGTGGGGGGAAGAGATTTTAAAAAGTTCCCCCCACCCCCCCCCCCATAATACAACAACTAAAGATCAACTAAAACAAATAAAACGGATTAAAAACAACAAAGGGACAAGAATGTATGTACTGAACATGATGCAGATATAAATAATCTCCTTTGCTCGTACACTATCCATATCCTCCATTTCCTGCATATCATAAGCCTATCTAAAAGCCACTTAAACGCCACTATATTATTTGCCTCGGCCACCACCTCTGGCAACAAGTTCCTACCATTTGCAGTACTACACAATTTTGCTGGTAGCACTGCTGAACATTTTAGATCATTACACTAAAGTGCGCCACCAGTTGGAAACCAGGGATGCTGCAGCCTTCATTTGAAATCTACAATTGCTAACTGAATACTGCAGGTTCATGTTTTAAAGTATAGGTTTCGGTTTTTAAGGGACTTCTTTTGGTTTAGCAAGTAGTTGTTAACAAGGCAGCAACAGGACCACATCAGTCAAAACAGGGAGAGCAGCTTAACTAGACTGAACAAGCGAGGCACAGTGGTGCAGCGGTAGAGCTGCTGTCTTACAGTGCCAGGATTCGATCCTGACCTCGGGTGCTGTCTTTATGGAATTCTTACGTTCTCTCTGCGATTGTGTGGGGTTTCTCCGGGTGCTCCGGCTTCCTCCCACACTCCAAAGACGTACAGGTTTGTTGGTTAATTGGCTTCAGTAAAATTGTAAATAGTCCCGAATATATAGGATAGTGTTAGTGTGTGGTGTGAACACAGGTCAGCACGGACTCGGTGGGACCGAAGGGCCTGTTTCAGCGCTGCATCTGTAAAGTCTAAAGTGCAAGTTAATGCAAGGATAGGGAAGAGATTATACACTTCTAAAATGTACAACAATAACATTCTGAAGGACTGAGATCCATGCTGATATCGCCCATTCCTTCTCTCCATAGATGCTGCCTATCCTGCTGAGTTACTCCAGCATTTTATGTCTATTACCATTGAGTCTATCTTACTGCATTAATGCTCGTTGTGTTGATAAAAAGGGAATTTAGGCTGAAAGGAATAAGAACAGATAGAGCTCTAGGGGCTAGTAGAGAGAGCTCTAGGGGCTAGTGGAATCAAGGGATATGGGGAGAAGGCAGGCATGGGTTATTGATTGGGAATGATCAGTCATGATCACAATGAATGGCGGTGCTGGCTCGAAGGGCCGAATGGCCTCCTCCTGCAACTATTTTCTATGTTTCTAACTACAAAATAAAGTTAAAGACCAGCAAACGTCAGCCCCTTTAAGAGCTCCAACGCCTGTGGAATGTACGAATTCTGGCAAGGCAACCAAAGATCTTATTATCTGGAGAGCTGAGTAGACTAACCTTGACTGCATTGTCTGGTTTAACTATCCCACGCTTCCCACAATTCAGATACTGTTTTCCACAGTGAAAGCATCTCAAAAGCAAAAAGCAAACTACAATACTCCAGAAAATTCCAGTTGCAGAAATAAATTATTTTCAAATTACTTCCCTTTTATACACAAAGTGCTTGTGATTGAAATTCACTTTCCCCATCAGGAGAACAAATTTTGATTCTGTAGACGAGCCCTGCCCCCTGCTGTCAAAGTGTGTCAATACCCTTGAATTTGAAAAACAATTAAAAGCAATTTAAAAACAATTTTTATTTGAACATTTTATATGAATAAAAAGGTTCGCACAAAGCAGAAAATAATTTCTAAACAATTGAAAAACAAGTAGAATAAATAACATCTTTCTGCACTTTCCTCCTCACGGTCTGACAATTGCCATTGCAATAAATGGGTTCATGGAAACTGCGCCATGCCAGGAGGTAATTTCTCAGAGTACGTGCTGAGGAATTTCATGATTGTATGGCTGGGATCAGCTGCAACGTCCTCTACAAATTCGTCAATGACACCACTGTGGTTGGCCGAATCATGAGTGGTGGTGATTCAGTGTACAGCAAGCAGTGAGATAGAACATCTGGTCGAGTGGTGCTGCAACAACAACCTCTCACTCAACAGGAACAAAATCAAGGAATTAATGGTTGAACTCAGAAAGGAGAAGTAAAAGGGGATCACGTATCGGTTTTAATTGGTGGGTTGGCAGTTTCAAATTACTTGCATAAACATCTCAGATAACCTGACCTGGGGCCAGAACATAGATCTAATGCCAGCTTCTCTAGTTTCTTAAAGGTTTGGAAATTTGTCACCGAATATTCTGAGAAATTGTTAGTGTATTTTTCTTTTCACTGTCTTGCTTAATGTATATGTTATTTACATTGTGTGTGGTGTCGTAATGTACCTACCTGTGTGTATTCTTGTGTATGTATGAATAAATGAAAAAAACATTATACTTTATTGCAGTTCCAGGAATCTGTAGGATCTGCTGAATCCCACGACAGAAAGCAAAGAACAAACGACACTTAGTTTTCCAGAAGCCTCTTTTACCTACATTCTCACCAGACATAACCCGTGTGCAGATAACAATTAGTGCGTCTGACCTTGGAGTTGTTATTGAGCTCTTGTGGCCAGACCGTCTCGTGAGGCTTCTGGCGAGTCGCCAGCGGTGTCAGGCTGTATGCAAAACCAACGTGGGCGTGAAGGCGCCACAAATCCGATTAACCTTTTGAATTACATATCGGTAAATATCTGGTGCTCCATTGACTCCGAACAACATAGAAACATAGAAATTAGGTGCAGGAGTAGGCCATTCGGCCCTTCGAGCCTGCACCGCTATTCAATATGATCATGGCTGATCATCCAACTCAGTATCCCGTACCTGCCTTCTCTCCATACCTCCAATCCCCTTAGCCACAAGGGCCACATCTAACTCCCTCTTAAATATAGCCAATGAACTGGCCTCAACTACCCTCTGTGGCAGAGAGTTCCAGAGACCCACCACTCTGTGTGAAAAAATTTCTTCTCATCTCGGTCCTAAAGGATTTCCCCCTTATCCTTAAGCTGTGACCCCTTGTCCTGGACATCTCCAACATCGGGAACAATCTTCCTGCATCTAGCCTGTCCAACCCCTTAAGAATTTTGTAAGTTTCTATAAGATCCCCTCTCAATCTCCTAAATTCTAGAGAGTATAAACCGAGTCTATGCAGTCTTTGTTCATAAGACAGTCCTGACATCTCAGGAATCAGTCTGGTGAACCTTCTCTGCACTCCCTCTATGGCAATAATGTCCTTCCTCAGATTTGGACACCAGAACTGTACGCAGAACTGAACAACAACCTCTTATATCGGTTGAGTCCACAATGTGTCTAACTCCAACTGATGATAACCCCGCTTTAGCTTTGAAAGCAATTTGCTTGCAGATAGCTCTTGCAGGACCTGATCGACAGTACGTATGGGGTCCCTCTCGTATTATTGCCACATTTACACATCTCATGTGCACGCAAAGCCTTATGTCTCCATTTGGTTTTGGGTCTATTACAACTGGACTTTGACCCATGACGTCGATTCACAGCATGGATTCTTGGCAAAATGTCCAAATTTCCACAACTAAAACACTCAGTCACTTTCAGCTTTGGAATGACCCTTACCATGCCCAAAGTAGACAAAAAATGCTGGAGAAACGCAGCGGGTGAGGCAGCATCTATGGAGAAAAGGAGTAGGCGACGTTTCGGGTCGAGGCTCTTCTTCAGACATCCATGTCCATGTCCATGTCCCTGTCCATTGCTTGTGCTAGTAGATATCTATTTCCATCCAATCTCATGGTCAGAAACTGTGTTTCCATGGATTCAAATTTACAGGCAATTGTCAGTTTTTCCATTAACGTTAGTGTGTCACCTTTCTCCTACCAAGGTGGTGCAGTGGTAGAGTTGCTGCCTCACAGCGCCAGAGTCTCGGGTTCTATCCCAACTACGGGTGCTGTCTGTACGGAGTTTGTACGTTCTCCCCGTGACCTGTGTGGGTTTTCTCTGAGATATTCAGTTTCCTCCCACACTCCAAAGGTTTGTAGGTTTATTGGCTTGGTATAAGTGTAACTTGTCCTTAATGTGAATAGGATAGTGTTAATTTGCGGGGATCGCCAGTCGGTGCGGCTTCGGTGGGGCGAAGAACCTGTTTCCGCGCTGTATCTCTAAACTAAACTAAACTTGTGTCTCAAGTCATTTGATATGCAACTTTGTGCAACCCGATCCCTTTGATTCTCCAACTCGGCGCCATAGCTGCAGCTCACAGAAACAGGACACAATCTTGTTACAAACTGAGCAATGCTCTCCCCCTCGGTCTGTGTCGTCTGGCCAAATATATGCCGTTGAAATGTATCTTTTGTTTGCACTACATACTGGTTCTTGAAAGCAGCAACAGCCATTGCATAAATTGCTTTGCCTCCTGTCTCAGGAAGCATCTTGAAAGTATCCTGCACTGAAGCTCCAGCACTGTACAATAACAATGCTCTCTATTGCATGAGCTACACTGGCGTAGCTCTTTAAACAAACAGTCCAAGGTTCTCTGCATAAACATCAAATTCCTCTGACCATGCCTCCCACCTTGCACTCACCACACTCGCTATTACATTCGGGTCGAATGAACTCAATCTTTTAATTCCAGCTGCTTCATTAAAAGCCTTATCTGCTTCAAAAACTGAAC
This sequence comes from Raja brachyura, assembly GCA_963514005.1. Next base: position 4,336,716 of record OY740797.1, on the reverse strand, counting down.
TAAACAATTACAAAGATAGACAAAAATGCTGGAGAAACTCAGCCAGCGAGGCAGCATCTATGGGGCAAAGAATAGGTGACGGTTCAGGTCAAGTCCCTCGACCCGAAAGGTCACCTATTCCTTCACTCCATAGATGCTGCCTCACCTGCTGATTTTCTCCAGCATTTTTGTCTGCCTTCGATTTTTCCAGCATCTGTAGGTCTTTCTTAAACAATTACAAGATCAGTCTGAAGAAGGGTCTCGACCCGAAACGTCACCCATTCCTCCTCTCCCGAGATGCTGCCTGTCCCGCTGAGTTACTCCAGCATTTTTTTCAAACTTCGTTATAAACCAGCATCTGCAGGTCTTTCCTAAACAATAACTAGTTCATCCTCGTCACCAATGTCAGATCGTCACCTTGATCCGAATATAATAAACACAGTCCAAAGACACTGAATACAGTTTTATTCCGCCAATCCTTTACATCTGGCAGCATGGTCGGCGTGTGCAATGGCAAAAGCTTTAACCAGGTTGAAATCAAGTCTGAAATGATTGCTCATTACCTTGGAGCTCTCAGTCACCTACAAACTTGTCAAGTACGATGGGATGCGCTTCCATTTTGTCTGGAAACGTGGTTGAAGGGTAAGACTGAAGCCCAAGGACAATGATTCCACCCCCCTACCATCCTCCAACTGGCCAATGCAGTTTCTAGAAAATAAACAAGAACTTGTTCATAAGTGCTAGGAGCAGAATTAGGCCATTTGGCCCATCAAGTCTACTCTGCCATTCAATCATGGCTGATCTATCTCTCCCTCCTAACCCCATTCTCCTGCCTTCTCCCTATAACCCCTGACACCCGTACTAATCAAGAATCTATCTCTGCATTAAAAATATCCATTGACTTGCCCTCTACAGCGAATAATTCCAGATTCACCCATCTGTTTATCCATGTAACAATAAATGTTGCCTATCCATACCACAATAAACATTGTTATCCACGTTTTTTATCCATGTTTCATGTCCTTTCTTTTTCCCGCCCACCCCATCCCCCACATTAGTCTGAAGAAGGGTCCCAACCCGAAACGTCGCCTATTCCTTCGCTCCATAGATACTGCTACACCCGCTGAGTTTCTCTACTATTTTTGTCTACCCGTTGATTTTTCCAGCATCAGTTCTTTCTTAAACACTCCATCTTTCACCCTCACTTTGAGAAATTCAATCATCTGGCTGTGCACCTACTTCCTGCATATATGCCGTGACCAGCGGTGAGGGCTGTAAAGAACTGTTCAGGAGAGGTGGAGGAACGACTGCTTGGAATAGGTAGACTGGGGGATGTTCAAGTACTTGGCAAAGGACCTAAACGAATACACCATGGTTGCTACTGACTTCATAAGGAAATGTGTGGAGGAGTGTGTTCCCAAATCCACTAATATTGATTTTTAAAAAAACTTGATTGTGCTTTTTTTGTGTTTGTTTATTATGCCGAGTCCAGTCCGAGTGCTTACAGACCCATGGCCGTGCCACAACTAAGAATGTCATTGTTCCATATCTGGTACCCAAGACAATTAAATACTCTTGACCTGGTATTGGTACCACTCACTCCTCCAAGAGTGAAGCCAGAAGGAGAGAAACAAGGCACTGCAGATGCTGGTTTACAAAAGAACACAGACAGTGCTGGAGTTGCTTGGCGGATCAAGCATCATCTCTGGACAACATGGATAGGCCACGTTTATTGCCTGTGTAGGCAACATGGAAACATGGATAGAAAACGTGGATAAGCAATGTTTATTGTGGTATGGATAGGCAACATTTATTGTCACATGGATAAACACAGCCAGGGGGTGAATGTGGAATCCTTCGCTGTAGAGGCCAAGTCAATTGATATTTTTAAGGGACAGACAGACAGACAGACAGACAGACAGACAGACAGACAGACAGACAGACAGACTCTTGATTGGTACGGGTGCCAGGGGTTATGGGGAGAAGGCAGGAGAATGGGGTTAGGAAGGAGAGATAGATCAGCCATGTAGACCGTGGGCCTTACATCCAAAATGGGTCTAGATTTGAACTTTTGTGACGCATCTCTGATATCTACTTGAAATTTGGCACAGATTTAGATAAAAAAATAATTGAGAAGGAATTCATAACTTGTCAGTGCAAAAGGTTGCACACTAATTAAAGCTAATTAATAGATCTTCTATCTATACTGATGTAAAAGCTCAGTGGTATCAAAGAAAATAATATTCATGACAAAGTTAATATGTCAAGGAACCATCTACTCTTCATCTGAATCTTCTTCATCAGATTCTAACTCTTTTATAGCAAGAGAGTTTCTGCAGTCAGCACACTTACATAATTCAGTACATGGCACACATGCTGTTGACATGAGCAGTTTCGGGCCCCTGTATTTGACTTCTCACGGTCAGTTTTCTTTGGAAGGAGTATCCTTCCTTTTCAGGTCCATGACATGCTGGGCAACTGACAGCAGACGGTGATGTAGCTCGTCAGGCACAACAACTTTCCCAGATTCTTTGGGCTGACTGCTTGCTCCGATGGTCCATGCCAAAAAGTTGTATAGCTCAGTTGGGACAATCCCTTCAGCCTTATCTAATGTGGAGTTTTTAGACGTTGGGGGGCATTGGATGGGGTTTGGTGAGTTGACGATGCTGTTCTGCACAATCTGGGCTGCATGAAACATGTCTCTGAGGTGATGGGACGATGATCCACCTTGTTGATTTTCACCAACAATTTTGCTGTTCTCACTGTCCTCACTTGAATTAACTTGTACAACACCTTCCACCGGCTCTTCAACAGCAAGTGATTCTACAAATACAATATCACTTTCTACTTGCCTAGATAGCCTGGTAAAACATAAGGCAGGATAGGAATTCTTCAACCTTGCCTTCAAGCGGCCTGCCTTGTGAGATGATGCATCCAGGCCCTCAACTTCTCGAACCTCCTTGATGAGAAGTTGGTTAAGTTTAGAAAGTCTTAAGATCTCTTTGCCACGGATGATTCTTTCCTCGATGACACTCTTGCAGAAACTAGAGTAGGACTTCTCATACACATGCTCCTGAGTATCTTGTTTAATAATGTTTGCAAAATTAGTGACAACTTTTGTGTATCTAAGGTAGCATGATTTATGGTATCTTGCTTCAATAGCTACAAGATTCTTATCTCTTATGTGTAATAGCAATGCTTCATCTTGCTTCAAGGTGGCAGCAGTTAGTAACTGCCCCCCATGTTTTGTTTCGCATCGTACTAATTTCTCTGCATTTCGTTTACCCGTGGCTTGTTCTTTAATGTACTTTGAGCCTTTACAGATGATGCAATGCACTGGCGGGACATGCCTGCAGTCAGTGGCTGTGTGTTGACCATCACTTGCCATGGATCGAAGCAGTCTCTTTGGGGCCGACTCATGTGGTTCGCCATCAGGAACTGCTTCTCGAGAGGATTCTGCTTTAGGCTTTTCAGCATCTGTGGATTGAACAAAATTAGAAGAGGAAAAATAAAACTGAAAAGCAAAGAAAAGTAAAATAGTTCAAAACATCAAATATATTATCATTGCACAAAATACCAGAATATGACCATATAAATGTTGATTGAGTCCTATCATATATTTTCAAGGCCATTAGTAACAAACTTTGAGCATCATCCAAAACTATATTTAAGTGCATATAGCATATTTGTTAATATTTACATGATTCTTGGTCGTTATGCCCCAGTTGATGTTTAAAAGTTTTTAATAGGGACACAAGTTTCACACATAACATTGATCTATTGACATAATTTCTGTAACTATAAATTCTAGTGATACATTTTATTTTATACAGTGAAATGTATGTAAGCATACGTAATGCTTGATGATCTCTATCTTTTTATTTATCATTTTTATTTCACAGTTCACAACATCATAACTTTACAAAGATAAAATCAATGCATCATTGACTTCAAAGCTGACATCATTGACAGAAATGTGCCATTGGCCGTACTAAGTTTATGGGGTGGGGAGATTGCAACCTTCACGTGGTCCACCCCGTTTCGACTAATGCAATCAACTTGGCGTGCACAAACAGAAGATCAAACTGACCAAGTTGTCTTACAACTTTAGGCTGTGCACGCCATACGCAAGAAGAACTAAGTTTGTGAAACCTATTCTTTGTTAGAATATGTGAAAATATACTAGAAATTTATAACAGAACAATTCAGACTCTCAGTCAATGTCTGATTTTCATATAATTATTTTGCATGTTCTAAATCAGTTGTAAAACAAAATTATCAGCAAGTGATTAGCATTACCTTTCTTCTTCCGAAACCTTGCTATAGCTCGATTTATTGTTGTAATGTTGCAGAAGTGACGATAGCACTCGGCATGATAACCCGGGATACATTGCTGCCTCCTAATAATACAAGATAAAATGTGTAAGGGAGTTTTTTTACCTCTTTTCATTTTTGATATTATGTAAGACAAAATCAACATATCACTGGAGCAATATACATGTACGCATGTTTAAGAAAGAACTGCAGATGCTAAAAAAATCGATGGTAGCCATAAATGCTGGAGAAACTCAGCGGGTGAGGCAGCATCTATGGAGCAAAGGAATAGGTGACGTTTTGGGTCAAGACCCTTCTTCAGACTGCCATGGGGGGGGGGGGGGGGGAGAAAGAAAGAGGCAGAGGCAGTAGTCTTGTGGGAGAGCTGGGAAGGGGATGGAAGCAGGGGGAAAGCAAAGAATACCTGAAATTGGAGAAGTCAATGTTCATACTGCTGAAGTGTGATCTACCCAAGCGAAATACGAGGTGCTGTTCCTCTCACTCTGGCCATGGAGGATGCCCAGGACAGAAAGGTCGGATTCGGAATGGGAGGGGAGTTGAAGTGCTGAGCTACCAGGAGATCTGATTGGTTATTGCGAACTGAGCGGAGGTGTTGGGCGAAGCGATCGCCAAGTCTGCGCTTGGCCTCACCGATGTAGATCATCATGTGGCACAATGCCTCCAGTGCATGTCCACACACAACACTTTTGTGTGTGAATGTGTATGGGGCTCTGAAGAGTGGTGGGGCAGAGGCGTTTTGAAAGTTATTTTACGAGTTGAGCCTACTGAATTCATAAAATGATAGCTACATTAGTGACAACTTTTAATTTAATCTGTTCAGAAAAGACAAAATGTGAGTCAACTTCAGCTTCAAGATCTCATTTTTTTCTCATATATAACATCATATGTTTTAAACTGAATAAGGGGGGTGGGGTGTCAAATGGGATAGTCGAGGGTGTAGTTAAAGGGAAAGAGAGTAAAAAGATGGTTAATGACCCCAGAATTAACGGGAAAGAAAGCTCACAAAGGGATAGGAGAGTATGGCCAAGTATAATAGGGATCGAAGTGAAAGGTGAGATGCGTAAGGAATTAAATGTATTGTATATTAGATTAGGTTATATTACTTGTCATTCAAACCTCAAAGAGGCTCAAACGAAACTCCATTTCTACAAGCCATACAAACAGAACAATTCATACAAAACATACAAACAATTCAATTTACACAAACATCCATCACAGTGAATCTCCTCCTCACTGTGATGGAAGGCAAAGTCTTCTCTCTCCCCCGCACCATTTTTCTCCCGATGTCCAAGCCCCAGGCGGGCGGTGTTAAGTCCCACGGCCATTGAGGCCGCGCCTGGAGATGTACGGCCCCGCTCTAGGCCCAAAGGTCACAAAGTTAGAGCCCCCGGCGGGCGCTGGAATGTCCCGCCTCGAATTAATGTTCCAACCCCGTGACACGGGCGGGAGATGTTGCGTTGCGGGAGCTCCGGAAAGCGGTCTCCCACCCGGACCCGCGAGCTCCCGATATCCCGACAGTCCACCGGCAGTAATCTGCAGCTGGAGCTGCGGAGTCGGGCCGTAGCAGCGAGCCACCACCGCTCCCCAAGCTCCGAGGCCGACCAGCCCCATGATGGTGAGTCCGCATCTCCGCAGGCTCTGTGACTGGAGCCCCCAGGTCGTCCCGGTTGGAGGCCGCTCCACGGTGCTAGGCCCCAACGACAACGGAGACCCGACAGGGAAAAAGTGGGGTCTCCCGTGCAGGGAAGAGATTTTAAAAGTTTCCCCCTTCCCCCCCACATATACACAGTTAGAAACAGTACCAAAAAAAATGAATGTGCGAAGTATAAGAAAGTAGATGAGCTTGAGGCTCAGTTAGAGGTTGGTAGATATGACATTGTGGGGATTACTGAGACGTGGCTGCAGGAGGATCGGACCTGCGAACTTAATATTCATGGTTATACATCCTATAGAAAGGACAGGCAGGTGGGCAGAGGGGGGGGGGGGGGTAGCTCTGTTGGTGAGGGATGGAATTCAGTCCCTTGCGAGGGAAGACATAGGGACTGACGAGGTAGAGTCACTGTGGATGGAGTTGAGGAATTGTAAAGGCAAGAATACACTAATTGGTGTTATTTACAAACCCACAAATAGTAGCCCGGATGTAGAAACATAGAAAAATGGTGCAGGAGTAGGCCATTTGGCCCTTCGAGCCTGCACCGCCATTCAATGTGATCATGGCTGATCATCCAACTCAGTATCCCGTACCTGCCTTCTCTCCATACCCCCTGATCCTTTTAGCCACAAGTGCCACATCTAATGCCCTCTTAAATATAGCCAATGAACTGGCCTCAACTACCTTCTGTGGCAGAGAATTCCAGAGACTCACCACTCTCTGTGTAAAGAATGTTTTCAACATCTCGGTCCTAAAGGAATTCCCCTTTATCCTTAGACTGTGACCCCTTGTTCCATGATGTAGGGTGTAAGTTGCAGCAGGAGTTAAAACCGGCATGTAACAAAGGTAATGCCACTGTGGTGATGGGGGATTTCAATATGTAGGTAGGCTGGGAAAGTCAGGTTGGTTCAGGACCCCAAGAAAGAGAGTTTGTAGAATGCCTCCGAGATGGATTCTTAGAGCAGCTTGTAATGGAGCCGACCAGAGAGAAGGCAATTCGGGATTTAGTGTTGTCCAATGAACCAAATGTGATAAGAGAACTCGAGGTAAAGGAACCGCTTGGAGGTAGTGATCATAATATGATTCGTTTTACTCTGCAATTTGAGAAGGAGAACGTTAAATCGGAAGTGGCAGTGATGCAGTTGAACAAAGGGAACTATGAAGGCATGAGAGGGGAGCTGGCCAAGGTAGACTGGAAAGGGATCCTAACAGGAATGACGGTGGAACAGCAATGGCAGGAATTTCTGGGCATAATCCAGAAGTCGCAGGATCATTTCATTCCAAAAAGGAAGAAAGATTCTAAGGAGAGTAGGAGGATAGCTAATATTATCCCACTTTTCAAGAGAGAAAACGGGGAATTACAGACCAGTTAGCCTGACTTCGGTGGTGGGAAAGATGCTGGAGTCAATTATTAAAGAGGTAAATATGGGGCATTTCGATAGCAATAAAAGGATTAGTCCAAGTCAACGTGCATTTATGAAAGGGAAATCATGCTTGACTAATCTTCTGGAATTTTTTGAGGATGTGACAAGTAAAATGGATGAAGGGGTGCCAGTGGATGTAGTGCATCTAGACTTTCAGAAAGCCTTTGATAAAGTCCCGCATGGGAGACTGGTGACTAAAATTAGAGCACATGGTAGTGGTGGTAGGGTGTTGACATGGATAGAAAATTGGTTGGCAGACCGGAAGCAAAGAGTAGGAGTGAACGGGTCCTTTTCAGAATGGCAGCCAGTGATGAGTGGAGTGCCGCAAGGCTCGGTGTTGGGGCCGCAACTGTTTACCATATACATTAATGATTTGGAAGAGGGAATTAGGAGCAACACTAGCAAGTTTGCCGATGACACAAAGCTGGGTGGCAGTGTGAACTGTGAAGAGGATGTTAGGAGGTTGCAGGGGGACCTGGACAGGTTGAGTGAGTGGGCAGATGCGTGGCAGATGCAGTATAATATAGACAAATGTGAGGTTATCCACTTTGGCTGCAAAAAAAAGGGGGCAGATAATCTCAATGGGGTTAGTTTAGGCAAGGGGGAGGTACAGCGAGACCTGGGTGTCCTTGTACACCGGTCACTGAAAGTTGGCATGCAGGTACAGCAGGCAGTGAGAAAGCTAATGGAATGTTGGCCTTCATAACAAGAGGATTTCAGTATAGGAGTAAAGAGGTTCTTCTGCAGTTGTATAGGGCGCTGGTGAGACCACATCTGGAGTATTGTGTGCAGTTTTGGTCTCCTAATTTGAGGAAGGACATCCTTGTGATTGAGGCAGTGCAGCGTAGGTTCACAAGATTGATCCCTGGGATGGCAGGACTGTCATACGAGGAAAGATTGAAAAGACTATGCTTGTATTCACTGGAGTTTAGAAGGATGAGGGGGATCTTATAGAAACATATAACATTATAAAAGGACTGGACAAGCTAGATGCAGGAAAAATGTTCCCAATGTTGGGTGAGTCCAGAACCAGGGGCCACAGTCTTAGAATAAAGGGGAGGTCATTTTAGACTGAGGTGAGAAAAAACTTTTTTACCCAGAGAGTTGTGAATTTATGGAATTCCCTGCCAGAGGGCAGTGGAGGCCAAATCACTGGATGGATTTAAGAGAGAGTTGGATAGAGCTCTAGGGGTTAGTGAAGTCAAGGGATATGGGGAGAAGGCAGGCACGGGTTATTGATAGCGGACGATTAGCCATGATCACAATGAATGGCAGTGCTGGCTCAAAGTGCCGAATGGCCTCCTCCTGCACCTATTTTCTATGTTTTTCTCATATTATATATAAGATGAATCATAATTATACTAGTTGTCTTGGTTGGGTTAATTTTCATAAATTCTGACGTTAGATCGTACCTTCCAGTTCCTTCACCATGTCCATGAGAATGGCCATCATCATCATCCTCCTCTTCATCATCATCGCCTGCAGCTGCACGGCCTTCGTCCTCAAGTTTCACTGGTCCCACGCCTTGGCTGACATGTTTGTGTTGCAGCGCCTCAGCAGCGACTTTGCTTTCCAGACTTTCTTCCACTTCTATCCACTTAGCTGCACATTCGTGCGACTTCTTAAAGCTTTTCTCACTAAATGCAATGACCTTGCTATGGGTATTGACGACATGTATTGCACAGAAGACCACATAACCTTCCTCGGAGTCTTCCGTCACACTAGAATCAGTCGAAATACTGTCCGGCATGATCTCAGTGGGCTCCCTGCCGACCTGAAACAAAGTGCGTGATTGCTCAATTGGCATCCGACACAATGTCAAACGTGCTTTGATCAGACAATTACTACTAGGGAAATTGACAACATTTTGGAGGTTTTTCTCGATATATAAAAAACATGTGGAGGTTTTGTTCTTGACGAGTTTCAGATATAATTTCTATAATATTTTTACACAATATGTTATAAATACAGGTAGATATGGGATCAAGGTCACAACATGAAACGAAAAGGCACCTCGGCCCATGGTCTAATGATTGAATGGTGGAGTAGGCAGAGTCATAGTCACAGAGTGATGCAGCGTGGAAACAGGCCCTTTGACCCAACTTGCCCACACTGGCCAACGTGTCCCAGCTACACTAGTCCCACCTGTCTGTGTTTGGCCCATATCCCTCCAAACCCGATCTATCCATGTGCCTGTCTGTTTATTAAACGTTGGGATAGTCCCAGCCTCAACTACCTCCTCTGGCAGCTCGCTCCATACACCCACCACCCTTTGATGGACCGAATGGACTAATTTTGCTCCTAGAACCTGTATAGAACATGGAATAACTGCAGATATATACATAACATACTCAACGGAAAGGAGAACAAGAAAGAGTAATTATATGCAAATAGAAACCCCATTCGCCAGGACAGATACTTATAAGAACTCATTCTTTGTAAGAACCTTAGCGCTGGTAAGGGAATCCCCGAGGTTAGCGCTTGTAAGGGAACCCCCGGTCAGAGGGGATTCCCCAAACTCGTGGAGGAGCGCAGGCACAGCAAGAACCTTACCTGCAAACACCGGGGAGGCCTTCAGGGAGTCCGGAATGTAAGCCGTCGGGCAGGACCCCTCAACAGCAACAGAGCTGGAGGTGCAGACTGTATGGGAATTCCCGATCTCAGTGGATTCCCCGACCTCGCGGAGACCCGTAAATAATGTACCGGTAAACAGCGAGGGGGGATCCATGGATCCAGGGATCCAGGGAGCTGAGAGAATGCTCTGTGTTCTGTTTCACAGAGACATGGCTCACCCCCAGCTCCCCAGACTCAGCAGTCCAGCCTGAAGGGTTCTCCATCCACCGTAAGGACCGTAAGCTGGCATCTGGGAAAGGGAGAGGTGGGGGCTTCTGCCTCATGGTCAACTTTGCGTGGTGCACAGACGTGACAGTCCTGTCCAACTCCTGCTCTCCACACCTCGAACATCTGGCAGTGAAGTTGCGCCCCTTCTACCTTCCAAGGCAATTCACCTCCATTATCCAGACCGCGGTCTACATCCCACCCCAGGCAGATGTCCATCTGGCACTGGAGGAGCTGCACGCCGTGGTCAACAAACACCAGACGTCTTACCCCGAGGCGCTTACCACCATAGCCGGGGTCTTCAATAAAGCAAACCTCAAGAAATTGCTCCCTAACTTCCACCAACATGTCTCCTGCTGCACCATAGGACCAAACACCCTCAACCACTGCTACACCACCATCAAGAATGCATATCGCTCTATCCCTCGCCCTCACTTCGGGAAATCCGACCACACCGCGGTGCTGCTTCTTCCTGCCTCCAGGCAGCAATTGAAGAGCGCACCCCCAGAGGTGAGGACTGTACAGTGCTGGTTGGGAGGGGCGGGGGCAGAGGAACAACTCCAGGACTGTTTAAGAGCTATATTTAAGAGGGAGTTAGATGTGGCCCTTGTGGCTAAAGGGATCAGAGGGTATGGAGAGAAGGCAGGTAAAGGATACTGAGTTGGATGATCAGCCATGATCATATTGAATGGCGGTGCAGGCTCGAAGGGCCGAATGGCCTACTCCTGCACCTAATTTCTATGTTTCTATGTTTGGAGTCTGTAGACTGGGCAATGTTCAGGGACAACGGACCTGGACGAATATGCCACAGTCGTTACAGACTTCATAAAGATATGTGTGGAAGACTGCATCTCTACAAAAACCTTCCCAGTGTTTCCCAATCAGAAGTCTTGGATGAACTCTGAGATCCGCACTCTTCTGAAGACCAGACACCGGGCATTCATGTCTGATGATACAGTGGTCTACAATAAGTCCAGATACGACCTTGGTAAGGCCATCAAAAAGGCCAAAAGGGACTTCTGCTCCAAGCTGGAGGGTGAGACTGATGTTTGGCAGCTGTGGCGGGGCCTGAATGCAATTACCTCCTACAAGGCGAAATCAGGAGGTAGCTCGAATGTCGGCGAAACATCGCTCCCTGCCGAGCTCAATGCGTTTTACGCACGCTTTGATAGGGAGAACACTGATGTGCCTTCTCGAGCCCCCATTCGCTGTGATGGTATTTCAGTCTCAGTCACAGAGGCCGACGTCAGGAAATCCTTCAGAGGGGTGAACCCTCGATAAGCGCCTGGACCCGATGGTATACCCGGTCGTGTTCTAAAAAACTGGCTGGAGTTTTTGCGGACATTTTCAACCTCTCACCCCTTCAAACCCTTCTGAGGTTCCCACCTTCTTTAAAAGGGCATCAAGAAGAGCAAGGTGACATGCCTCAACGACTATCGACCAGTCACTAACGTCGGTGGTGATGAAGTGCTTCGAGAGGTTGATCATGGCGCAAATCAACTCCTACCTCGACAAAACCTGGACCCACTGCGGTTTGCCACCGCCACAACAGATCAACGGTGGATGCGATCTCACTTGCTCTCAACTCAGCTCTGGACCACTTGGACCGCAAAAACCCATATGTCAGGCTGTTATTCATTGATTACAGCTCAGCATTTAATACAATCATCCCCTCCAAGCTGGTTACCAAGCTCTCACATCTGGGCCCCTGCGCATCCCCCTGCAATTGGATCCTCGACTTCCTCACTCAAAGACCACAGACTGTTCGTATTGTTGGAAATGTGTCATCCTCGATAACAATCAGCACGGGAACACCTCAAGGCTGCGTGCTCAGCCCCCTGCTGTACTCGCTCTATACTCTTGAATGCGTAGCCAGTCATAGTGCGCAATCCATCATCAAGTTCGCTGACGACCCCACTGTTGTGGGACGTATGACTGATGGGGACGAGTCAGAGTATAGAAGTGAGATCGACCGATTGACCAAATGGTGCCAGCACAATAACATGGCCGTCAACACCAGCGAAACCAAGGAACTGTTTGTGGGCATTGGAAGGATGGGGACCCACAGTCCCGTTTATATCAGCGGGTCGATGGTGGAGATGGTCAAGAGCTTCAAATTCCTGGGCGTGCATATTTCTGAAAATTTCTCCTGGTCCAAGAACACTGATGCAGTTATTTAGAAAGCACATCAGCAACTCTACTTCCTGAGAAGATTACAGAGGAGGACTCTCTCTAACTTCTACAGGTGTACAGTAGAGAGCTTGCTGACTGGTTGCATCGTGGCTTGGTTCTGCACCTTGAGCTTCCAGGAGCTGAAAAGACTACAAAAAGTAGTAAACACTGCCCAGTCCATCATCGGCTCTGACCTCCCTACCATCAAGGGGATCTATCGCAGTCACTGCCTCAAAAAGGCTGGCAGCATCATCAAGGACCCACACCACCCTGGCCACACACTCATCTCCCTGCTACCTCCAGGTAGAACATCCAGGTTCAGAAATAGCTACTTCCCCACAGCCATCAGGCTATTAAAATCAAATAAAACAAATCTCTGAACATTAATATACTATTATCTATTTATTTGCACTTTATCTGCTTATTTATTGATGTGTGTATATATTTATATAATGGTATATGGACACACTGATATGTTCTGTATTCATGCCTACTGTTGTGCTGAATCAAAGCGAGAATGTCATTGTCCTATCTAGGACACATGACAATAAACTCTCTTGACTTCACTAGACAGTTGTAAGGGGGCACTAACAGCACGTTAGTATGCCCAACACATCCAAGTTGGCCATATGCAGAGTACTGCCCTGCCGACTACAAATTCAGAAGATTCAGGAGGTTAAAGGCAGGCTCTTGAGATTGAGTGCGAAGAAGGCTCCGCCATCCCTGTTCTCCACAGCTGCTGCCTGACCCGCTGCGTTAACCCCCCCACCCCCCTCACACTCACACTCACTCGGTGCCTGTCTCTGGAGGGATCCGGGTGTCAGTGCTCTCACTCACCTTACACCTGCGGCCTGTGACGTGACGGAGCGGAGCGGCGGCGGCGGTGAATCAACGGAAAGCCCCGGGTTGGGCGCGCGCTGCCTTAGCCCGCCCCTTTTCCACGACCTGCCTCCCGCCCCCACCCTCGGGACGTCATGGCGCCGGGCGTGCGGGTGCACTGACGTCATGGCGCCGGGCGTACGGGAACACTGTTGTTCTGGCGCCGGGCGTGCGGGAACGCTGATGTCATGGCGCCGGGCGGCCGCTGATGCGCTGACGTAATGGCGCCGGCAGAGAAGGGGCCGCGCGCGCGCGCGCTCGTGTGTGTTTACATCATGACGCCGGACGCGGTGGCGTCACAGTCCCCTGCCCTGCGACCAGGCGATGTCGGGGAGCGGTGACCGAGTGCCGCCCTGAGTCGCTTCATGGCCGCCAGCCGTCACAGCGAGTGGGCCGTCGCGGCACGACGCGGGCCCCAGGCTCAGCCCCAGCCCTGCGGGTCCGGATCTTCCACCGCCGCCCACCGGTACCAGGCCCTGGACGACGTTCCGGTCCCGGTCGCGGTCAGCGACGAGTTCGCCGTGTCCCGGGACAAGCAGGAGTACCTGGAGCACAACAAGGCCGCGATCCAGGAGCTCTTCCAGGTTGAACTGACCGTGTTGGTGCCGCTTCCGCTTCCTCTGTACGTGTCGGGGGCGGCCGACTCCCCGCAGGTGTGGGCCCAACTGGATGGGAGCCCGGAGCATGTGAGCAAAGCCAAGGTAAGCGGGGTCGGCCGGGGTCGGGCCGCTCACACCGGCTCTATGTTTAGCGCACTCTTGTTTATGATGTTTGTAAAGCAATCAGCATCTAGTTCCTTGTGTCTCCAAACTAAGTTTGGTATTTCCGAAGAGTTTGGGCAATCCTTGGGACTTTTTTTAAATGTAAGAGTCTTTTTGGAGTATGTCAGAGAGTTGTTGATGTAGACTCGTCTACATCTACAAGAAGATTATGGAGATTTGCTATGTCAAAGAGGATTCTCCTGAACTTCTGCAGGTGCACAGTGGAGAGTATGTTGAATGGTTGTATCGTGGCCTGGTTCGGCAACTTGAACGTCAAGGAAAGGAAAATAGTACAAAAACTTGTGACCACTGGCTCTGACCTTCCCACCATCGACGGGATTTATCGCAGTTACTGCCTCAAAAAGGCAGCTAACATTAGAGACCCACACCATCCTGGCCACACACTTATTTCATAGTTGCTGTTGGGAAGAAGGTACAGGAGCCTGAAAACTGTAACGTTCAGGAACAGCTTCTTCCCTTCAGCCATCAGGCTATTGAACACGACAACAAATAAGCTCTGAACTACAACAGACTATTATTATTGCACTCTAATAATTGTTTGTTGTTGTTTGTTTTATAGTGTGTGTGTATATACACATTGAACTTTTTTCTCTTGTTTATATACTATGTTTACATATTCTACTGTGCTGCAGCAAGTATGAATTTCATTGTTCTATCTGGGACATATGACAATAAAACACTCATGACTATACCAGACCTCCCACCCCATTGTCTCTATCTACACTTCCTGCTGCCTAAAGGCAGCCAACATAATTAAAGTAATTCCTTGCTTCCCAGTCATTCCTCATTCTCCCTGCTCCCATCAGGCAGAAAACACAAAAGCTTGAAAGCATGCACCCCTGCACTCAAGAAAAGCTTCGCCTTCCCCTCTTATCAGGCTTCTGCATGGTCTTTCGAAAAGCGAGGGTACAGTCCCAATTCTCCAACCTACTTCATTGCAGATATTGGACTTTGTCACTGGAATGCTACGATGCTGAGAACTTTGCACTCTTATCTTTCTCTTCAATCTACCATTTGTGCTGGAGTTTTGCTTGAATGTGTTCAAATATAGTCTTATCTGATTTGATTGAATGACAAACAAACAAACTTTTCCATGTATCTTGGCACATGTGACAATAATGAACCTAAATCAAACTCCTTGGTATCTGCAATTACGTTACAGGAAACTTGCCCTGAAAGAGGAAGTTATTTTACTTTCATTGGATTTGCTGCAAACTTGAGCAACAAAATCTTGTTTTTATCAACAAGGAAACCTGTAGCTGAGCAAGAGCTTTGTTTTGTGCCGGTGATATCTTGTAAATTCTGACAAGCTGTTTTTGTTTGTCCAGTTAAAATAAGTAAAATTGATTTGTACTGTTGGTGGGTTTGATTGTCACATAATTATGTTACTATAGACCTTTGGTAGGAAATCAAGTTTGCCAAACAATTCAAATGTTTAAAATATTTAACTATGTCTAATGCACAGTGAAATTCTCGGGTGATGACGTGTTTACAGAAAACTCCATTATTGCAACATATAAAACCGGAACTCATTAGATTATGAAGCAATTATTCTTTATAAAACCTAGCATAAGGAAGATAAAGATTAATGTTTGGTGGATGTTTGTGTTAATTTTTTTTTATTGTGTCTGTTCTTTTTCATTGTACCGCTGCTGGCAAATTCATTTCACTTGCACTTTATGTTCAAGTGACGAATAAAGCTGATAGTGATATTGAAATATATGATCTTATTATTTTAGTCAACCATTTGGAGCAGTATTGTGCAGAATGAAATTCCAAACTAAAACGGACAATACGGAATATCCAACTACATAAGAGGACAGGGCAACAGAGTTGACACAGTTAACATTTTGGGCCAATGACTTTCAGGGGGCCGAGTTTGATCCTAAATTTGGGTGCTGTCCATTTGCAGTTTGCGCACTCTGACTTTGGCCTGTGTAAGTGTGGATTTCTGCCAGGTGTTCTATTTCCCTCCACCTCCCAGACATGCCAGTAAATTAATTGGCCACTGTAAATTAAGACTTTAGGAGAGTTCCCCCTACTCATCATCAACAATCTGTGAAGTCATTTAAGTTCCTTGGCACCATCATCTCCAGGGACCTTAAATTGGAAGCCACCATCGACTCCACAGTCAAAAAGGTCCAACAGAGGATGTACTTCCTGTGGCAGCTGAGAAAACACAATCTGCCACAGGTAATGGTGGTTCCGTTTTATACTGCCATCATAGTCTGTCCTCACCTTCTCCATCATGGTCTGGTATGGCTCAACCACCAAGTACGACATCCGGTGGCTGCAGCACATCGTTTGATCAGCCGAGAAGGTTGTTGGCTGCAACCTACCCCACCCCACCCCCCCATCGACGAACTGTACACTGCAAGGGCCAGGAAGCGAGCGGGTAAGATCATCTCTGACCCCTTTCACCCTGGCCTCAAACCCTTTGAAACACTTCCCTTTGGAAGGCGACTCCAGACTGTCAAAGCTGCCACAGCCAGACATAAAAACAGTTTTTTTTCCACGAGCAGTAGCTCTACTAATTAACCAAAAATCTGTAGAATCCTTTAGCTCTGGTATTTTATTTAATTCTTCACATGTTTAAATTATAATGTTTTATTCTTAATTGTTTACTGTATATCGTGTTGTTACTTGCGAGCAAAGCACCAAGGCAAATTCCTTGTATGCGTACATACTTGGCTAATAAAATGTATTCAATTCAATTGCCCTCTGGTTGAGGTAAATGGTACATGGGACTAGCTTAGTTAGGGATCTTGGACGTTGGACCGAAAGGCCTGTTTCCATGCTGTGTGACTCTAGACACACAATAGAGTGGGTAGGATTGCTCTTGTGAGGATGATCATGGGCCAAATGGCCAAGTTCGTGGTCTCGTAATAAATACATATATTTTTGGAATGTGAAAAATCAGAAAACAAGCATTGTGCAGGAAAGGGGTGGAAAGACCGATAGGATATTAACCATAGTTGTCAATGGCATTGAGAGATAAAATAAATAAATTGAAAGTGAAAGCTACAGCCATATCTGATAAGAATGGGGTTTAGAAAAGAACGATTACATGAACTTGAGAAATGCAATAATAAGCCCACAACACACCCAGAATGAAAATAAGGTAGTGATTCTTAAGCTTATTTTGGCCATGAAGCAATGTAGGTGGTAGGCAAGGAAGGTTGTAAG
Source organism: Raja brachyura (assembly GCA_963514005.1). The sequence goes on along the minus strand of OY740797.1, from coordinate 4,319,470 downwards.
ATGGAGGACTAAAATAACAACTGGAAGTTGGGGTCCCCATCGTGGACTGAAAAGAGTGTTCTACAAAATGGTTACCCAAACCTGCATTATAGGGCATGGGAAACCACATAGACCAGCACAGGAACAGGCCCTTCAGCCTACAATGTTTGTACTGAAAATTATGTCGTTAAACTCACCTCCTTTGTCTGCATGAGATCCATATCCTTCCATTCCCTGCATATCCAAATACCTATCCAAAAGCTTAAGTGTCACTACCCTATCTGCCTCCACCAACACTCTTTATAAAAAAAAATTGTTTTAAAATAAATAAATAAAAACAATTGCCCTCAATAGACAATAGGCTCTCTCATCTCCTTTACACTTTTTCACGCTGATCTTCCGTATTGATTGCAGTACACCAGCTTGAAAGGAGTTATAGTGGATTATTACTTCTGGAAAGACAGGATCCCTGGGTGGTAGAAGAAATGAAAAGGGTTGGCGCCACCAGTCCCTTTAGATAGTTGAAAGGGGGAGGAAAGAAGTTTGGTGGTAAAATTATGCTCAAGATTTCAGAAACTGGAGAATGATCTGTTAAACATGAAGGCTGATGGGATGCAAGATGATGACAAGGAAACAGCATTTTTGTTTTGTTTGGGAAGGGAGATTGGTGTGAGCAGAGGTGCAGGAAATATGGTTGATAATACCATACTAATACCAAGAACCAATGGCTATGGTCAAAGGAAACCCACGGTTAAGGAAAAATACTTATTTAGGGTACTGGTGTGGAAAGCCAAGCTATCTGAACTAATATGTGGATAAAATGGAATTGATAATAGGTGCAGGAGTAGGCCATTTGGCCAGCACCGCCATTCAATGTGATCGTGGCTGATCGTCCGCAATCAATACCCCGTTCCTGCCATCTCACCATATCCCTTGACTCCGCTTTCTTTAAGAGGTCTATCTAACTCTCTCATGAAAGCATCTAGAGAATTGGCCTCCACTGCCTTCTGAGGCAGAGAATTCCACCGATTCACAATTCTCTGGGTGAAAAAGTTTTTCCTCATTTCCATTGTAAATGGCCTACCCCTTATTCTTAAACTGTTGCCCCTGGTTCTTGACTACCCCCAACATTGGGAACATATTTCCTGCCTCTAGCATGTCTAATCCCTTAATAATCTTATGTTTCAATAAGATTCCCTCTCATCCTTCTAAATTCCAGTGTATAAAAGCCCAGCTGCTCCATTCTATCAACATATGACAGTCCCGCCATCCTGGGAATTAACCTCGTGACCCTCCGCTGCACTCCCTCAATAGCAAGAATGTCCTTCCTCAAATTTGGAGACCAAAACTGCACACAATATTCCAGGTGTGGTCGCACTAGGGCCCTGTACAACTGCATACTCAACTCTTCTTGTTATGAAGGCCAATATGCATTAGCTTTCTTCACTGCCTGCATGCTTACTTTCAGTGACTGATGAACAAGGATCCCCAGATCTCGTTGTACTTCCCCTTTTCCCAACCTTTCAGATAATAATCTGCCCACCTATTTTTGCCGCATTTGTGGATATCCTCACATTTATCCACATTAAACTGCATCTGCCCAATCACCCAACCTGTCCAAGTCACCCTGCATCCTCTTCACAGTTCACACTGTCACCCAGCTTTGTGTCATCTGCAAATTTGCTAATGTTACTTCTAATCCCTTCATCTAAATCATTAAAGAATATTGTTAATAGCTGCGGTCCCAGCACCGAGCCTTTCGGTACCCCACTAGTCACTGCCTGCCATTCTGAAAGGGACCCGTTAATCCCTGCTCTTTGTTTCCTGTCTGCAAACCAATTTTCTATCCATGTCAGTACCCTACCCCCAATACCATGTGCTCCAATTTTGCCCACTAATCTCCTATGTGGATGCTTATCAAATGCTTTCTGAAAGACCTTGCAAAGAGCAGGGTGGGCGAAGGTGTAGTCAAGAAACCTCTAGGTGTTGGTGGCTTATCATGGATGTTGGTAGCTAAGCTAAGCCCCGATGTAAAGTTTGAGACCACGCAAGGCCCTGTTGTGACTAGCACAAAGACAACACGTCCGCCATCGAGTAAGATATGTTTAATCTGCAATGACTGAAACTTCCAGAAGGTCACTTGACCTCAGTCACAAGGCACAGGTACATTTGCCAGCTTCTGCTTTTGGCCTCAGGGGGCACTGGCATTTACATTGTATATTACATGACATATATTACATATAGCACATTACAAAGACATCACACCCGAGATGAGATAATGGAAAAAGAAAGGGAAGAAATAGATATGAAGTTGATAGAAGGGTAAAAATTGGCAATGTACATCCCAGAGCAATGCCCTTGACACAGGGAAAGTGACCAAAGCCATAGGAGTTAGATGAAAATGCTGGAGAAACTCAGCGGGTGAGGCAACATCTATGAAGTGAAGGAATAGGTGATGTTTCGGGTCAGGGTCTCGACCCGAAACGTCACCTATTCCTTTGCTCCATAGATGCTGCCTCACCCGCTGAGTTTCTCCAACATTTTTATCTACCTTCGATTTTTCCAGCATCTGCAGTTCTTTCTTAAACAAAGCCAAAGGTGTTGTTCAATGTCATAGAAACATAGAAAATAGGTGCAGGAGGAGGCCATGCAGCCCTTTGAGCCAGCGCCACCATTCATTGTGATCATGGCTGATCGTCTCCAATCAATAACCCGTGCCTGCCTTCTCCCCATATCCCTTGACTCCACTAGCCCTTAGAGCTCTATCGAACTCTCTTAAATCCATCCAGTGACTTGGCCTCCACTGCCCTCTGTTGCAGGGAATTGCGCAAATTCACAACTCTGGGTGAAAAAGTTTTTTCTCACCTCCGTCTTAAATGGCCTCCCCTTTATTCTAAGACTGTGGCCCCTGGTTCTGAAATCGCCTAACATTGGGAACATTTTTCCTGCATCTAGCTTGTCTAGTCCTTTTATAATTTTATGTTTCTATAAGATATCCCCTCATCCTTCTAAAATACAAGCCTAGTCTTTTCAATCTTTCCTCGTATGACAGTCCCGCCATCCCAGGGATCAATCTCGTGAACCTACGCTGCACTGCCTCAATCACAAAGATGATCTTCCTCAAATTCAAGACCAAAACTGGACACAATGCTCCAGATGTGGTCTCACCAGAGCCCTATACAACTGCAGAAGAACCTCTTTACTCCTATACTTAAATTCTCTTGTTATGAAGGCCAACATTCCATTAGCTTCACTGCCTGCTGTACCTGCACGCCAACTTTCAGTGTCTGGTGCACAAGGACGCTCGGGTCTCACTGTGCCTCCCCCTTACCCAACCTAACCCCATTGAGATAATCTGCCCCCTTGTTTTTGCCACCAAAGTGGATAACCTCACATTTATCTATATTATACTGCATCTGCCACGCATCTGCCTACTAACTCGACCTGTCCAGGTCACCCTGCAACCTCCGAACATCCTCTTCACAGTTCACACTGCCACCCAGCTTTGAGTCATCCGCAAACTTGCTAATGTTGCTCCTAGTTCCCTCTTCCAAATCATTAATATATATGGTAAACAGTTGCGGCCCCAACACCGAGCCTTGCGGCACTCCACTCGCCACTGCCTGCCATTCTGAAAACGACCCGTTCACTCCTACTCTTTGCTTCCTGTCTGCCAACCAATTTTCTATCCATGTCAACACCCTACCCCCTATGCCATGTGCTCTAAGTTTAGTCACCGGTCTCCCGTGTGGGACCTTATCAAAGGCTTTCTGATCGTCCAGATACACTACATCCACTGGCACCCCTTCATCCATTTTACTTGTCACATCCTCAGACTGAGTTTATGCAGATAAAGGGGAGTGACGGAGGAAGGTGACTAATTAGACTGCGACTGCGCCGGTGCCAAACTGTAACGGCCCTGCTGTTCCTTTGGATCGATCAGCGACGTGCAGAGAGACGACGTGCTGCATAGGCAACAGCCTGCCCTCCATATGACATCGCCCTGCGTTGCATCCGACCAGAATGCATCACCCATGACCGAGGGAGGCCTACTGTTGCTAGTATGAGTAAAAATGTGACTGGGAGGGAGGGGGGAGAAATAGATCTGTGGGGCATGAGCAGGCAAAAACAATGGGTTTACTGGGAATGTCACTAATGCATTGTGCAGGATAATAGGTGCAGGAGTAGGCCATTCGGCCCTTCGAGCCAGCACAGCCATTCAATGTGATCATGGTTGATCATCCCCAATCAGTGCCCCGTTCCTGCCTTCTCCCCATATCCTCTGACTCTGTTATTTTTAAGAGCCCTATCTAGCTCTCTTGACAGCATCCAGAGAACCTGCCTCCACCACCCTCTGAGGCAGAGAATTCCACAGATTCGCCACTCTCTGTGAGAAAAAGTGTTCCCTCGTCTCCATTCTAAATGGCTTACTCCTTATTCTTAAACTGTGGCCCCTGGTTCTGGTCTCCACCAACATCGGGAACATGTTTCCTGCCTCTAGCGTGTCCAAATGAAGAATGAAGAAATAACTCAGTTGGATGAGATGTCAATGGGGCTGGTGACTGGAAGATTCTTGTTACTGTCAAAGGCAGTAGGCAAAGAGTTCAACACCGTGTGAGGCCAATTCATTAAAGTGTTTTAGGCTGAGGACTGGTAAATTGGGATCTGAGAGAAGATAAGAATGGATAAATGGACATGGTGAGTCTAGGTGGATTGGATGAAGGGAATCTTCCCCTCCTCAATTTAACACGCTTGTTTGCTCACGCCTGCAGTTCTGATGAATGGTCCTTGACCCAAAATGTTGACTTCTTTTTCCTCCAACTTACGCCACTTAATCTGCTCAGTATTTCCAGCATTATCTGGTTTTGGTATAAATGTAATTGTTTGGGCTAGACATGATAACTTTCAAAATGAGTCGGGTCAATTACTTCATCCAAGGCCAATCGTACGTTTGTCAAAGGGTAGGTATGTTACAAAACTTACCTTTAGCGGTGCTGCAATTCTGTCACTGGCCGTGTGCGTGACTTTGACGCCATTGGGGGGGGGGGGAGGGCGGGGGTTAAAATGTGGTTTTCCAATGCCATCCGGAGCTTTATTTTCTCGGAGTGCAAGCTTTTTCTGGAGATTCGTTCCGTCTGCCGGTACGTGATTTTTTATTTTTTTTTAAATCTCCGACTATTTCAGTGCTGCAGTAAAATAAAATTTAGCTCCTAATGCCGACAACGGGGATGGATTTTACGTAGGGGACAGGTAAATGAAAGTTGTTTATTTTTTCATATAAACTTGCTTGTTTAGATGACCTTAATCAACATTTCAAGTTGCGAAACGGTGATTTATTCCCCATACAAACTGGCAGAAATTTTCCTGCCGATATGGGGTTTAAATTCACCGCAACCGCAACGTTCCAATCCATCGCGTCCCAGAAAATCCCACTCGCAAACTGATTTAAATGGCCATTAATCTACAGGCATTAAACACTAAATTCCTTCAATTTGGCCTATACATTAATGACAATTAGATTTAAAAATCATGTTATATTGTGAATTATTGTGTGAATGTTATTTGGACACTTAGGCTTTAAAAAAATGTTAATTTTTTTCTTCAGAAATGGATAGATGTTTAAATCTAGTAATTGAATTTTGTAATTAGCTGCAATTGGGTAACTAACTAATTATATGCTTTAATTTCAGGTCATTCAAGTAAGATTGTTTCATATTAGTTGCAGAATGCTTCAATCTATAATAACTGAAAATTTATTTCAGTTCTCTTAATTTTTAAGAAAGTTATGGGCTTTTGACTGTCCTCGATCGCAACTTTTGTGTTGTCAATAGAAAAGCAATAGGGATAATTTCCGAGTATGAAAATGGCCATAACTTTTTTTAATACTGAAGATATGAAAGTGAATTGGGTGTCAAATTAAACTTATTTTTATGCTTTATCTGATGGGATAAAATTTTGCTTTAGAATTAACTTTCTATCCAACTTACTGTTCTTGTATCATGTTTCAATATGCCATGTAGTATTTGGAGTTGTCACCTGGATCTTTTGTTGGTTGTCTTGCAAAAAAAAAAAAATTCTTAAGGTGATCTCCCTCCCCCCCCCCCCCCCCCCCACCACCCACAAAGACTGAGATTACAAAAATGTGCAAAATAAATAGTTTTTGATTGCCTGATCAACTAATTATTTTTTTCTTTTTTTAGGAATATATCAAGGGTGTTTGTAATCCCGAGCTTCGTCAAATCGAGTGTTATCCAAAGGATATGCATTGCATTTTTGCAGGCGCCGGAGGCTTGTTTCTCAAGTGTCTTATACAGGATACCTGCGCTGACATCTGCTTGGAAAGCCCTGGAGTGATTGCTATTAATGGATGTACAGAGCCAGTGATAATGGCAAAAACTCGCATTCAACAATTTGTGCAGCTCTTCAGAGACAATCATTGTTTACCACCCAGAACAGAATCTTGCGTTAAAAGGAAATTCAAACATTTTGTCGAATCGCATACCGATAAATATACAATGGATTTGCTGCTCTTGCCTAGTTCAGTAAAGGAGGAACTGATGAATCTTACTCAAGAAGTACTACAGTTTAAAGATTATATAGATCTTACATTGGGACATGATGGTGTTAATTCCCCATTTGTTATTCAGGACATCTTGAGCTCTTCTCAAGAGACTTCGTGTTCTGAGGCAAAATCCAATGATTTGCCATCTTCCGAAGAAACTAGAAAGCAGGCTGGCACACCTGTGTCTGAGTTAGTTCAGCAGATGGACACAATGCTTAAACAAAGTTCATTTGGTCTCGAAACACACACGTTGCGCGAGGACTCATTGGTTTGTACGGAACGGCAATCGTGCAAAAGAAGGTCATCTGCTAGCGAGGACAGACATACAAAACGACAGTTTTCTGGAGATATTGATGAGCTCGCAGCAATTAATACTACGACAAAGTCACCGTGCAATGATTTGGCCACTGATCCTGACATATGGGTTCCTTCTTTAATTGAACATCATGATAATGAGATTGAAGAGGACTCATCCACTACCACTTCAGAAATGGAATTCAAAATGCTTGTGGAATTCTTTAGGTCAATGGGTTATTCCAAGAATATTGTAAAAAAAGTCATTAAGGAAATGGGAGTGACTGAGGAACCTATGGAACTGCTAAAGAAAATTGTTGAAGAAAGTAACCATTTGGAAAAAGAGCAAGCCAGTAATACAGGTCAAACATCTGTTTGTAATACAAATCTAATGAATGAAGCAGGGAATTCCAGCGAGGAGAATCTTAAAGCTTGTACTTTTGGAACTGCTGAAGTTAAAGGGGCAGAGCGTGTATCTGTGCCAGTCATCAATCCTTCTCAAAATCAACAGAAAAGTGAGCATCTTAAAGAAAATTGCCATTCTGAACATGTAGTGTCAATTGGTAATGCACGGGATAACAAAGAAGTCTTAAAGCCACTTACCCTCCGATTAACTAAAGGTTCTGAAAGTTTTCAACCAGCCAAACCTTGGTACAATGACTTTGGCAATGAGCGAGCCCCAAGTGAAAATGAGATTGTGGCAAGAGGCAGTTCCGAACAGACACATTTGCCTATTGCTCATTGGCATTCGACTGTGCCTGCTAATCAGCAAATGAGATCTTCAGTAACTGGGGTACAACGATTCCACGATTTGCTTAAAAATCCTTACAAACTGACCCTAACAAATGATCCAGGGAACAAAAACTTAAAATATGTTATAATTGATGGAAGTAATGTTGCAATGGCGTAAGTATTTATGACATTGTTCTCGGGATTAATTAACCTTGGCATACGAAGCGCAGCAAGTGCCAATTCTGTTCAATGTTAGATTGGTGTAGGGACTGTTTACACCGAAGGTATACACAAAATGTTGGAATAACTCAGCGGGACAGGTCACATCTCTGGATAGGAACGGGTGACGTTTTGGGTCGAGACCCTTCTTCAGACTGATGTTTTGGGTCGAGCCCTTCTTCAGACTGTTGTCAGTTTGGCTCAGTTTTGGTGTTGTCCTTTGATTAACAAGTCGTGTCCCATAATTTTAACCTGGCAATTATAAACTGGTTAAGTCCAAACACCAGTATGGGTGAGATGAAAATCGTAGCTTCACAGAGGCGTCGATTCAGACAACTCACACAATCAGTTATACTTAAAATATACATGACGTTTAAAAGAGAGACAGCAAAACAAGATATCATTGCTTGCATTATTAGAACAGAATGGGTTCCATGTGAATATTAAAGATTTGCTGGCACTATTCAGAGAAGAACAGGAAAATCTAGCAAGCCTAGCTCTTTCAACTATCAAAGTATTTTGAACATTCTCTTTTAGTAAAACCTTGTTTGTGTAATGACTGAATACAGTTACCTTCATGTACAGTGTTTTGTTTGATAAATATATTAAGCACTACATATAACATGAAGACCAGACAAATCTATATTACTAAAAGTCTGATCTTGACCGCTTTTGGCTCGCTGTGCTGTAATTTCCGAGAGAACGCAGCCACCTACGGGCGTCATTTTTGGCCATCTCGCTCAGAGCCCTCCTCTGCCTTCCAACATCAGAGGATTTTTCCCATTGATTAAAAATCAGAGAGATATTACTGTTTTTTAAATATTCCCCATTCTCTCTGCTGCCCCTGCTGGAGGGAGGGGGAGGGACTATAAAACCAGGAAGTGGTGCGCTTCACTCGGTCTCATCAAGATGGAGGAAGCCAGTGGTGTGCCTCACTAGTCTCCCTGAGCTCTGAATAGCACTGAACACATGTCTACTCAACTGTGATTGCCCTTAATGTGGTTCTAAAAAGGTTGCAAAAAAATGTCTATTGGTTGCAAAAAGTGTATTTTTTGGTTCTAAAATGGTTGCAAAAAGGGCATATTAGTTCTAAAATGCTTGCAAAAAGTGTCTATTGGTTGTAAAATGCTTGCAAAAAGTGTCTATTAGTTCTAAAATGGTTCCAAAAAGTGTCTGTTGGTTGTAAAATGCTTGCAAAGAGTGTCTCTATTGGTTCTAAAATGCTTGCAGAAAGTGTCTATTGGTACTAAACTGCTTGCATAAAATGTCTCAATTGGTTCTAACTTGCTTGCAAAAAGTGTCTTTATTGGTTCTAAATGGTTGCAAAAAGTGTCTCTGGTTCTAAATTGCTTGCAAAAAGTGTCTCCTGTGGTTCTAAAATGCTTGCAAAAAGTGTCTATTGGTTCTAAATGGTTGCATAAAGTGTCCATTGGTTCTAAATGGTTGCAAAAAGTGTCTATTGGGGCTACATGGTTGCATAAAGTGTCTATTGGGTCTAAAAGGTTGCATAAAGTGTCTATTGGGTCTAATAGGTTGCATAAAGTGTCTATTGGTTCTAAATGGTTGCAAAAAGTGCCTATTGGGTCTAAATGGTTGCATAAAGTGTCTATTCGTTCTAAATGGTTGCAAAAAGTACCTATTGGGTCTAAAAGGTTGCAAAAAGTGTCTTTTTGGGGCTACATGGTTGCAGAAAGCGTGTCTATTGGTTCTAAAATGCTTGCTGAAAGAGTGTCTCTATTGGTTCTAAAATGCTTGTAAAAACGGCCTCTATTGGTTCTAAAATGCTTGCGAAAAGTGTCTATTGGTTCTAAAATGCTGCCTGGCCAGAGTGACTTAGCTGCCAGACCAAGAATCCATTCGGCCCACAATGTTCATACTAGCCCTCTGGAAACCAGTCCCTTTGACCCACAACACATATACTAGCGCTCCAGAATGGTGGGGAGGTGCAATATTTAGGTATGTTACAAAACTTACCTTTACCGGCGCTGCACTTCTGCCGCTCCCCGTGTGCGCGACTTTAGCGCCTTTCAGAGGGGGGCGGGCTTAAAGTGCCGATTTTCACCAGACCAGGAAAATCGATGAATGTCGGGCGATTTAATTGCGGAAGAAAAATCGCTCCGACATTTCATCCATTAAGGTATTTTTAAATTACTCTAAGTTATTTGTTAACTAGAGTAATTTAAAAATCACCTTCAAAAGCCGTGACCGCAGACCACCGGAAGCATTTTCCGTAGGGGAGAAAAAAAGGTAAATACTTTATTTTTTTATTAGAAGTTGGTTTTTCGGGAGGCATTAATACTATTTTAATGTTGCGAAATGGGGTCCCCAAAAAATGTATGAACCCCCAGTATTTTCCCCCCCCGACTTCACCGCTAACCGCAACGTTCTAATCCACCGCATTCCACTAAAACCCACTCGCTAGTTGATTTAAATGGCCATTTATTTACAGGCATTAAACACTAAATTCCTTCCATTTGGCCCAGAAATTCATGAAAATGAGATTTAAAAATTATGTTATATTGTGGATTATTGTGTGAATGTTATTTGGACACTTAGGCAATTAAAAAAAAGTTTATCTTTTCTTAAGAAATTGATAGATGTTTAGATCTACTCATTGAATTTTGTAATTAGCTACAATTAGATAACTAACTAATTATATACTTTAATTTCAGGTAATCCAAGTAAGATTGTTTAATATTTGTTTCACAATGCTTCAATCTATAATGACTGAAAATTTCATTGAGTTCTCTTAATTTTTAATAAAGTTATGGGATTTTAATTTTTCCAGATCACAGCTTTTGAGTTAAGTCAATTGAAAGGCAATGGGAAGCAAGATACTCATTTCCGAGCATGAAAATGGCCATAACTTTCTTAATACTGAAGATATGAAAGTAAATTAGGTGTCAAATTAAACTTCTTGTTATGCTTTATCTGATGGGATAAATTGCAGACTTGATTTTTAAAATCTCAAAATTTTGTAACATTGCTACAATATTGCATTGGGGGACAAGCCCTCCCGTGTGAAGCTGGGACCCAACGGGTCCCACTCAGTCTAGTATATTCTATTAATTTGAAACACTAAGATCATTGGATATATTTCTCAGGCTGTTAAAATTCATGGTTTTTCACCATGTTTGGTGGAATCCATTATAAAGGATTATAACTGCCATTCCCATTCTGACCTCTTTCTCCATCTGCCCCCCCCACCCTAGTCGTTAAATCTCTTTATATCACTGACTACATCTCTTGTTTCCCTTTCCTTTGATTCTCAGTCTGAAGAAGGGTCTTGACCCAAAACATCACCTATTCCTTTTCACCAGAGATGCTGTCTGACCCACTGAATTACTCCATTTGTGTATCTTCGGTTTAAACCAGCATCTACAGTTCCTTCCTACACATAACGTGAAGGTGCCTAGTTTGGTCTTTCTCCCCTCTTCAGTGATGCTACATTCTTCCATTCTTTCTGCCTGTAACTAAAAAGTCCAGACCAATAAGTTAACGTTTTGGGTAGGAAATATCTTGATTAGCGTGTCAAGGAATCGACGAGGGATTGATACAGTGTTGCACAAGGAAAGAGCATTGGTCTTGTTTATGGGCATTCTAGGAAGGGAGATCTTAATGTGATAATATTTTGTTACGGCTGTAGTAATTTAGTTTCAATTTATCCAAGGTCATCACTCAAAATAAAGCAAACATTGATGGAATACAATTGGCTATGATAAATTTGAGAACTACACTAAAGTATGACATTTCCAAATAATGGCTGACATTTCAAGAATTAATGCGTAATCTGCATCAAATGTATTGAAATACAACGAAGATAATTCAACGTAGCTGAAGAGATATTTATTTAATCCACAGAATCATTTTTCTTTTGTCTTAATGCTGTACATTAAATGATAGGTTGTGAATCAGGTACCATCTAAGTACAAAGTAATATAGTAAATGTAAAATTAGCTTTGCAGTACATATTCCAGAGTCAAAATTGTGTGCAAGTTGCTGCAGATGTTGGAAATCTGAAATAAAAGCTGTAAATGCTGGAAGTTTTTAACAGTTGAAGCAGTACGCCAGGAAGAGTTATATCAAGCCAATTGTCTTTCATCAAAACTGGCGTTTAACCACTAACTGTTTCAGATGCAAGAACTTATAACACTGGTTTATCAGTTACTCAGGGCACAATGTGTTCTAATATTTTACAGCTTGTCAGACATCATTACAAGGGCATAATATCCTTAATAGCTGAGATTGTCTGCAAATGAATTGGTTTTCCTAAACCAAGCGGACACTTTCAAAATGTAAAATTAATTTGTGGATGAAATAGACTGCCCATGTGGCTTCAAATATTATCACTTTAGGTCTTTGTTAAAAAAATACATCAATCTAAATGTTTTTTATTGCAAGTCAAATTTATCAGGTAGAGCTTTGGGTCCCCTGGGAAATACTTATTTAAAAATCTACTCCAGAAATGGGATTTGATTGGATTTTAAGGTGATCTTACCAAATGTTATGACAGTGACTAAACTATGACTAATAGTTTCTCTCACAACCACGCTCTCCACCTGTGATGCATGGGGCCAAGTATGTGTGCACACTGATACTCACAGTAATAAAGTACGTCATGACATTCTGAATCATAACTAAATTTTTTGTGCAATTATATAATGCAGATGCAAAGTATACACTTTTTGCTCTTCAGTGGAACACTTTAATGAATCATTCTTTGTCTTCTGATTGGGAATTCCCGCACTGTCATTTTACCATAAACATCACTTCCTTGCAATGATCGTGTACTTTTAACCTTCCTTCACATAACAATGTGAATATAGTTTTGATATTAGTTTTACCAACAGAGGGAAAACTCAAAACCTGGCTTGTTTGTGACTTTAATGCTGGACTGGCAGAATTTCCAAGCCATTGATATTCCAATTAATACACCAATCCATGAAATTACACAGCAGTCTCAATTTTTTTTGTGAACCAGATAGATTGAAAGGGAGCACATGAACAGGCGTGGGAAAGGAGCTTGAGAATGCGGGTCGAATGAGAGGGAACTGATTGAAATAAACGCCACACATTGTCCAAATACTGATCCACTGGGTTTCCAAGTAGTTAGGGAAGTTTACTATATAATATATATACATACACATACATACTTGGTGTTTATGTTGGCATTGAACTTCTTGGAAGATTTCTGTTTATATTGAGTAAAAATGATGTTACTGTTATTTATAGAAATTCTATTGAAGTAATCAGACAGTTTTTCTCCTGTGCTTTTACAATTATTGGAATGAGAAAACAATAGCAGCTGATAGCTCCATAGGGGATTTTCTACAAAAGTTAATTACTTTGGTAGTACTCTTTAAGTTAGTTGAAAATGAATCCATAACCCAAATATAATTTAATCTGCATCAATTTCTTCACTATCATTGCCTCCAGTAACTGGAAACAATATGTATTTTTAAATTTCTCATCAATCTGATCATTTAGTCAAAAATGTTTGACAATTACTGTTTTCGTAATTAAAGTTATAAAATCCAAGATCTAATTTTTTTTTACACTTTAGTTTTTATTGCTTTTATGTATACACAAATAAAACACAAATATAACAACGAAACATACAACATTACAGTGAAACGTACAACAGTGCAGCGTGGGGTTCAGTTTACAATTAATGATGCAGTATACAGAACTATTTTCATATTAAAACATTTTCCAATAACTTACATTATTGTCTATAAAATTATACAGTGTTGATGTCTTTATTTCTATACCTAATCCATTGTTCCCATTATCTGTTAAACTTGTCTTCTTTCACTCTTAGAGAATATGTCATTTTCTCCATGACAAATATTTCCTGTACTATGTCCAACCATTGTCTAAGTCTGGGTGTGTCTGCTCCAAGCCAGTTTCTTGTAATGGCCTTTCTGCCAGCTGTGAGTAGGATTTTAACCAAGTAATGGTCTTCCTTCAGCACCACTGTATTTATATTACCCAGGTATAAAATGGAACACTTCTTGCAGACTATATATCCTAATACCTCCGTTAATTCTGAATTCACAGTCCCAAAATGGTTCTATTTTTGAGCCACTCCAGAAGATATGTGCATGGTTTGTGTCTGTTTGACCACATTGCCTCCAGCATGTTTGCTGCCTTAGAATTTGCCTGCTTTTTATGTTGGGCCTAATAAAGAAACAAATCAAATTTTTCCAATTAAATTCTCTCCAATTTTGTGAATTAGTGGATGTCTGTAGTGTTACACACATATGATGCCATTCTTCTTCTGAGATTGTGATATTCAATTCCTTTTCCCACTTACATTTTGCATAAAATGTAGTTTTAGCTTGACATTCCATTAAACTATGATAAAGTTTAGAAATAATCCCATTCCGTGAATTGTTTTAATGGTACCTCAATTGGCAGAGATTGAAACAAGTACAATAGCCTTGACAAAATATTCATTTTCACCACATTTATCTTACTACTAAAATCCTTTGGGTAGGTGGACCATCTTTCTATATCCTTTCTTATGTTTTGGTTGATGTGATTATAATTAGCCCCATACAACATTGATATATTTTTTTGTTATATGTATCCCTAGGTATTTGATTGATTTTGAATCCAATTTAATATTATAATTTTGTTTGATTTCTTCTGGAAGAGGACAATTAAATAGGAGGATTTGAGTTTTTGAAATATTCACTTTATATCCTGCATAAAAATTAAATATCTCTCTGATCCCCATCATCCTTGGAAAGCAGGTGTTTCCTTCTGTGAGATATATCATGACGTCATCTGCAAAAAGGCCAATTTTATGTTCTCTGTCTCTTATAGTTACTCCCCTCAGTTCCCTATCTTGACGAATCGCTTGAACCAATGGTTCAATATATATAGCAAACAGGGTAGGGCTAAGACAACATCCGTGTCTCGTTCTTCCTAACACAAATCTCTCAGTTAAGGACCCATTCACCTTTACTCTTGCAGTAGGTTGCTGGTAAATTGCTTTAATAACTTGAATTGACTCTTCGGTAAAGCCAAATCTTTCTAGTGTTTGATATAAGAATTCCCAATTAACCCTATCAAAAGCCTTTTCCACGTCTAGACTAATTTCTGATCTCCATCCGTGTAAAATGCTGTTCCAGTCTGAAATTTTAGAGTTTTTTTTATCTCTGGATTAGATTGTGGAATTAACAACGACCGAGTATATGAATTTGTGGAGTTAGAAAAACTCTTGTGGTGGAGCAGCAATGTGAGCTACTGTTCCTGGTTGAGGTGGTGCTGCTGGGGGTTGCTAACTGATGCGCTGAGTTCAGGTGAAGATTGTGGTGTTTCAAGGAGAAAAGGAGTGGTGGGCAAGGCTGAGCAGGGCATTGTTTCTCTTAAGGTTTAGTATTGTCAAGGTGATGGAAGTCACTGTGGAACATTGGAAATATATTTACTGATGGGGTGGAGAAAATTGTGAAATGATTTGTGTGCACGTGTTCTTGATTTGGCAATGAGTAAAGTATCAATGGTATTGGTTAATGTATGCAGGTAGTGTGGAACTTGCTATTGTGTGGAAGGTAGACACAAAATGTTGGAGTAACTCAGCGGGACAGGCAGTATCTCTGGAGAGAAGGAATGAGAAGAAAGACTTCAGTCTGAAGAAGGTTCTCGACTCGAAACATCACTTATTCCTTCTCTCCAGAGATGCTGCCTGTCCTGCTGAGTTACTCCAGTATTTTGTGTCTTATTTTCGGTTTAAAACCAGCATCTGCAATTCCTTCCTATGCATTTTGTCTTGCTATTATGTGGAACAGTTGAGGTGAATACCACATGCATTTAGGGACAGCTGAAAATGTGAGGGAGAAATCAATGGCATGCCATGAAGATCAAAAAAGCTGCAGAAGCTGGTAATCTGAAATAAAAAAGACATTGCTAAAAAAAAAACAGAATAGCAGAACTGATGAAGGGCCCTGGACCTGACATATTAACTGTTTCTCTTTCCACAGATGTCGCCTGATGTTTTGAGTGTTTCCAGTATTTTTTGTGTTTATTTGAAACCAATATCAGGCTTTTGTTAATGGATTGAATGGAAATGTGGATCAGTTGAGACAAATTAACTGTTTCTGCTGTCATTTTCTTACATTATTTGTAGGAAAAATAGATTAGTAGTATTCTAAAATCCGTTTGTCAGGATTATAGTCTTTAACAATTTTACAGAGTTCAGTTATATTTGCATATTTTGGACTAATCTGCACACATTTTATGCTTTGTAAATTGTTTCATTATATCTCTACTATTCAAAAGATGGTAATTCAAATATTGAGGTCAATATTTTTAATGCTTAAACTGTCAACTTTAACATCTAAAACCTCCAATACATTTGGCTAGGAAGCATTCAAAGTTAATTTGAAGACACAAGTTGTGATACGTGATAGTTTTATCATTCTACTCTTTTTCCCAGCCACGGAATGAAAAAACAATTTTCCTGCCGTGGCATCGCTATTGCTGTGCAGTTCTTCTGGAATAGGGGTCACCGACAAATAACAGTATTTGTTCCACAGTGGAGAACCAAACGTGATGCCAAAATCACAGGTATGGCCCAAAAATAACATCTGCATTAAAGGCTTCCAATTGTGATTTCTATGTTTCAGAAGGAACTGGAGATGCTGGAAAAATCGAAGGTAGACAAAAATGCTGGAGAAACTCAGTGGGTGAGGCAGCATCTATGGAGCGAAGGAATAGGTGACGTTTCGGGTCGAGACCCAAAACGTCACCTATTCCTTCGCTCCATAGATGCTGCCTCACCTGCTGAGTTTCTCCAGCATTTTTATCGACCTGCGATTTCTATGTTTGTAATTTATATTTAGTATTACCATCTTGAAATTATTTTCTTTGGCTTTGGCATGTGGTAATTTTAAATACCTCTTGGCATTTAGGTTTACTTATGTGCACATTGTCTTGTAACTTTTCTTTCTTTGACTGTCTTTGGTTGAGAGTATGTTGAAATTTCGACTGAAAGTGATGCTTTCACTATAAACATTTTTTGCTAGATTATTGGTGCTTGTCTGAAAATTACAACATGTGATACATTTTCTCTTTTAACAGAACAGCATTTTTTAAATGAACTTGAAGAGCTGGGTGTACTTTCCTTTACACCTGCTCGAACGGTGTGTGGAACGAGAATTGCATCTCATGATGACAGGTAAAATAACGGATTGAGTAATCCTCATTTATTTCTCAATGACAAAATGTCAATGACAATCCTCAATGACAAAAGCTCACAATCTGTGATGACTCGGTTATTTTCTGGCGTGAATTTTCTTAGTTCTATTAATTTACTTTGGAGATAGAGCACGGAAACAGGCCCTTCGGCCCACCGAGACTGCACTGACCAGTGATCCCTGCACATTAACAATACCCTACACACACTAGGGACAATTTGCATTTATACATAGCCAGTTAACCTACAAACCTGAGGTAGACAAAAGTGCTGGAGAAACTCAATGGGTGCTGCAGCATCTACGGAGCGAAGGAAATAGGCAATGGTTCGGGAGTCTGAAGAAGGGTTTCAGCCCGAAACATTGCCATTTCCTTCGCTCCACAGATGCTGTTGCACCCGCTGAGTTTCTCCAGCACTTTTGTTTACCTTCGATTTTTCAGCATCTGCAGTTCCTTCTTAAAAACCTACAAACCTGTATGTCTATGGAGAGGGAAGAAACCGAAGATCTGGGAGAAAACCCGCGTGGTCACAGGGTGAATGTAAAACTCCCTGCAGACATCACCCGTAGTCAGGATCGAACCCAGGGCTCTGGTGCTGTAAGGCAGCAACTCTACCGCTGCACCACCGTGCCATGCAATTCTATTCTATTAATTACAATTTCAATCCCAATTTCAGTAAACTGTTGTGTGAAATAAGTAAATAACCGTGAAATGACCCATGACGTAAGTTGGGGCATGCTTGTACATTATTTTGATCCAGATTCTTTTGTGTGCTTTATAGCACCTTTACTAAAGTATGGTTTCCTGAGCGAATCTGTAACCAAGTTGTACTAAAATATGATTTAAAAAGTTCAGAATGTGGCTAAGGTAGAATGTCAGTGGAACAGTCTTGGATGGACTGGAAATGCTAAAAATTGAGATTATTAGAGAGTTGAAATGTGAATCTAGGGACGGAAAAGATTAACACGGCATATTCTAACCTCAGTAATTGACAATTACTTGGCAATCTATTCCTTTTCTGCAGGTTTTTATTGCACCTTGCTGATAAAACAGGAGGGATTATTGTCACTAATGACAACCTGAGAGAATTTGTGTATGAATCTACGACCTGGAAATCAATAATTTTGGAAAGGTAACTGCTTTAAACAGTATGCAGTAAGCACTCTAATAATATTGGCGTAAAAGCCGTTTGTTTAAATTAGAGGTTTAGTTCCCGTGACCTTGTGAACTCGGGACTCCGGAGCTGTGAGGCAGCAACTCTACTGATAGACAACATGACTGCCCGTAAAGTACAGCATGTAAACTGACCCTTCAGCCCACCGAGTGACCACTGATCACCTATTCACACTAGTTCTATTATCCCACTTTCACATCCACTCTCTATGCGTTAGGAGCAATTTTACAGCAGCCAATTAATCTACAAATCCAAAGTCTGGGATCTGGGAGGAAACCAGAGCATCTGGAGGAAACTCACAAGGTCATGGGAAAATGTGCAAACTCCACACAGACAGCGTCAGGGTGAGCCTGTGAGGCGGCAGCTTTACTCGCTGTGCATCCAGGTGTTTGTGTGGCTTGGATCAAAGTAGATCCACATCTGCGCTGGTTGAACTGGAGGCATTAGGAAGCAATCTAAGCTGAGCAATTTTGGGCGGCACCTGAGTCTGGGTTATATCAGGGATATAAGAAATGATGATAAATATGTGGAATTGAGCCAAACCAATCGTAATTTTGGAGCTTTGAGACGTGTCTGAAGTAGATTGAGCTTTCTGAATTCCAATGATGCTAAGTGGAACAAGGTGTAATAATCATCATGTAAATAGCCACTAGGAAAAACAAATCTCCATTGCCTACTCTACTCTTTGTGGACTTCATGATTGTGCATTCATAAACAGACAGAATTCCATTGACAAAATTGCCGGACTGCCCAAATTAATCTGTTTATTTTCTGTGTTTTTACAAGGAAAATAGCAGTACACCTGAACAGTGATCTGAAAGGGATTTTAGAAGTGAATATAAAATATACATGCTAAATCCTAAGCAAAACACAGTTCTGGAGGAACTCAGCAAGTCAGGCAGCATCTGTGGAGGGAATGGACAGATGACATGTTGGGTCGGGACCCCTTCTTTAGTCTCCTATTATAAATCCTACTTACAGTTGTCTCTGGGACAAATACGTTTCATTATAAATTTAAATTGCATTAAATGAAATAAAGCATTGAGAATTTAATTTTGTTTTCAAATCGTCACTTAATAAAAGGATGCCTTTCTACCTATTTGCATCAATGCAAAAATACATATTGGGAAGTTCTACAAGCGGTATGTGGATATTACAGGCATTTTTCTGAAAGGCTTTTTGACTCATCACAACCTTGCCGTGAATGAAACCTCATTAGATAGGGTATTTCCATGGGATTATTGATTTTCGATATTAAATGTTAACACAAAGCATGATTCAGAATTGACTCATTTGCCTTGTGATAGGCAATGTTCGGATAATTGAAAGATTTTTAATTTTTCCCCGCTTTATCTTTTCTAAAATGATACGAACGGAAGCTAGATCAATTCTGGGACTTTTAAAGCTGTGAATCTTCATAATTAAACCACGGATATTAGTCAATCTCTGGCAGGCACCACTTCTCACGTCCGTTCCAGCAAGAGCAACTGCATAGTAATTATGAGCAGAAGCATTGCCTGTGATTTAATTTCTCCCTGCTTTGCTCAGAATCGGTTGAAATTGAGGACCACCCACCATATACAAGTTGAGCAAACCGTCAGAATTGCACAGTTCATTAATTAATGCAGAATGATTTTGTGTAGTATTGCATGAAGTGTGGAACATTTACCTAAATGAGTGCTAATTTACTGAAAATGGGCAAAAACTTGATTTATAATACCAAATTGTCATCTCTGGACAAGTGTAAAGTGTTTATTCTGTTTATTAGGTTACTACAGTATACATTTGTTGGAGACATATTCATGATACCTGATGATCCCCTTGGAAGGAACGGACCAAGACTGGACACCTTTCTGCAGGCAGGCACTTGCAGGTACTTCTCACTGAAAGGACTTTTGCCAGATGTTGGTGCTGTGGAAAGTGGCCCCCAAATTAGCTTGTAATTGTCTTCTCAATTCAGATTTCATCATTGACTTTAGACTTTTGCTTTAGAGATACAGCGCGGAAACCAGTTTTTCGGCCCACTGAGTCCGTGCCGACCAGCGATTACCCCGTTGACTAACACCATCGTACGCACTAGGGACAATTTACAATTTTACCAAAGTCAATTAACCCACAAACCTGTACATCTTTTTTGGAGTGTGGGAGGAAACCCAAACAGTGGCAGGGAGAATGTAAAATGGCACAGACAGCACCCATTGTTAGGATTGAATTTGGGGCGCTAGTGCTGTATGGCAGCAGCTCTACCGCTGCACTACCGTGCTGCGCTAGACATCCTATATGCTTTTATGTTTTTAATGATTTTCTTTTGAACGTATAGATTTTTGTTGGAGATACACTTTCTTAAACTTCAAGCACCTCCTGTGCTTGCTGAAAACGTTTCTCCGAAAGAGTAGGTAACCTAGCTATTCAAACTCAGAGGGTGAGGCAGCATTGATGGAGCGAAGGAAAAGGTAACATTTCGAGTCGAGACTCTTCTTCAGACCCTTCAGATCTGAAGAAGGGTCTCGACCCGAAACGTCACCTTTTCCTTCGCTCCGTAGATACTGCCTCACCCGCTGAGCTTCTCCAGTAATTTTGTCTACCTTTGATTTATCCAGAATCTGCAGTTCTTTCTTAAACATTAATTAGCTATTGATCACAGTAGGAGATGCAAACGACATGGGTTTTAGTTTGACATCTGCACATAACTTGCTGAAATGTTTTATCCTCCCTGGGCCAGAGGCTGCTGTAGGATTTGTTTACTATCTAGACCAGCGCTTCAATTCAGACTGTCCTTCAGCTGAAAGGTAGAATGGAATTCTCATCTGCTTGTTCAGAGAAAAGTGAAAGACCCCGTGGCAGATTTTCCAAAGATGATAACATCTAATTCCGTACAACAATAAAGCACAAAAATTGTATTTCTGACATTTACAATGCTTTGTATCAATTGCTTACTGACGAGTGAACTCCTTTATTTAAAAAAAACTCTGCTCCTTTCAGGCAAAGCAAACATCACACTACATCACTGGCACAGTCCCTCCTCACCCCAATCACAAATCTGCACTACAGGTCACCCTTACTTTACCACAAAATGTGTGTTGAGAATTCAGAAAGATATCGTGGTCTGAAGAAGATTCTCAGCCCGAAACGTCACCTATTCCTTTTCTCCAGAGATGCTGCATTTCCCGCTGAGTTACTCCAGTATGTGTGTATATCTTTGGTATAAATCAACGTCTGCAGTTCCTACACAAGGGGTGTTGTGGATTGAGATGTATCCTGTGTTTCAATAAATCCTCCAAGTGGTTGTACATACCTCTTTGGAAAGGCATTCACTGCACTGGGAACCTAAAGTCAATTTAGTGTTCAATCTCATTTTTAGCAGAAAAACAAAAGTAAAGTGCACTTTATCCCCTTGAATTTGTCATTTCCACAATTTATTCTACCAAAGATGTGCCAGGAACTTCTATTCTGAATTTAATTGCCTATGCTCTTCAAACACACATTCCACTTGCTCATCCAGGCTTCATCTCCTGTGTAGCAAATAGCATTATAGTGTGGTGCTGAATTCACAATGCAGTGAGTCACATTACTGACAATTGATGAAAGATGCATCTGCCTTTATTAAAGCTCTAAATTGCCATGGCACCCATGTCCTGTACACTAGCCTCTGTCACAATGTCAGATTTGTGGCTTCCTTTCATTCTTACTTTTTGATTTGATCTTTCCCCGCAAATGTTGGTTTTGGGGACTTTCTGTGATTTCTTGGCCGGTCACGATGGTGCAGCGATAGAGTTGCTGCCTTATAGCGAATGCAGAGCTGGAGACCCGGGTTCAATCCTGACTATGGGTGCTGTCTGTACAGAGTTTGTACGTTCTCCCCGTGACCTGCATGGGTTTTCCCCGAGATCTTTGGTTCCTCCGTCACTCCAAAGACGTACAGGTTTGTAGGTTGATTGGCTTGGTAAATGTAAAAATTGTCCCTAGTGGGTGTAGGATGGTGTTAATATGCGGGGATCACTGGTCGACGTAGACCCGGTGGGCTGAAGGGCCTGTTTCCGTGCTGTATCTCTAACTTAAACTAAATCAGGAATTAAATCCTTTTGCTAGGACCTGTTTATTTTGTTCTCCATTGAAACTTTTTGTGTGCACAGACCAGTACTAAACTCATTTCACCCCTATTTTAAATAGCTAAAATATAGCTAAATTATTAATGGTCATGCACGTTTTGTATTAACTGCTTCACCAATGCACTACACTTTACTTATTTATACTAAGCCAATTAGACAAGAGAAGAACAAGTGGTTGATAGCTCCTGATGGTACATACAATAATCCCATCCTAGGTCCAGGTGTTTCAGAATCGGGCTTCATCACACAGATTTCTGCCAATTTATTCCCACTACTATGGGAGCGGCCCACACAGCTAATAAAGCCGTGTTCTCCACCAGGGATATCTTCAAAGTAAACATATTGCTCCTTATCACAACTCGCTTGGTCTGACTCCAGCTATTCATTGTTTTAATTGCTGCATTAAGTGCAATCCTGATTCAGAATTGTGTTATTTATCAACCGTCCCTTCTCTGTTTTAGCTACTTCACCCCCCTGCCTTGCATTCCTTGCATTCTTAGTTTCACAGACTGCTGACCTCCCCAGCAGGAACTATCTCTGGATGTTCTTCAAGGTTGTTCACACCATCCATTCTGTTCCGTGTTGATTCATTTAAGCCCACAATAATAATTGTATAAGCACTTGATACTGACCATCACCACCATAAGAATGGTCTATACGCTACCTCCTTCAGGCCCACCATCAGTAATATGGAGTCACATGTTCTCCAGCAATGTTGCCTGACCCACTGAGCTACTCCAGCACTTTCTCTTTTTTCCCTCTAAACCTCTCCTATCCTTGTACCAGGCACGTGCCGTCAGGGTAGGCAAGGTAGGCACTGCCTACCCTGACTAAAATTATGAAATGGGAATTATTAAATATAAATAGTAACGGCATGGGAGAATTACGCCTATGTAAGAGACTGATCTCTTAGGTAGGCATAATTCCCTGTGCCTTTCGCCCGCAGCGCTTGTGACACGGGAAGCTCTGTGCAGCCCCCGTGCCGTCAGCGCTGCCTGAAGCCGTCAATTTTAATCGGGGCTGAAGGCAGCAGAAATCCTGCCTTTGTAGCACTGCGCATGCGCAGCATCATACTGCGCATGCGCATCAGTCTACCGCGCATGCGCAGCGCAAGTTTATTGGCGGGGTTTTCAACCATGGTTTGTCGTGTCCCAATGATATGGTAAGTACATTTTGTGATTTATTGTTTTTAATACCGTATTTGCCGGGGTGTGGGAGTTGGAGTGGGGAGAGAGCTCCTTTCACAGCGTGTGGGGAGTCTGGCCCGGGGTAACGTTGCGGGGAGGGCACAAATGTTATGAATGAGGGGTCATGGGCATCCACTTGCGATGCTCCTTGCAAGGGGGCATGAAATGACACTGCTCTGAGGCCGGGGGGGGGGGGGGAGAGAGAGAGAGTAGCTCGAGCGGCCGCCGGGCCGGACAGTGGAACCAGCCGCCACCTTAGCTCCAGAACCACCCGCCCACCTCTGGCAGCTCTCCATCTAAAAACCTCTCTCCTGCCGCTCGCTGGCCTCACTCATGTCCTTAAATTCCAACAGCGCGATTGAGGTTACTCGGCTGTGGGAATTTAAGGATTTGCAGGAAGCCGCTGACATGAGTGAAGTCGGCGAACGGCAGGTGACAGGTGTTCAGACATAGCACTGCCAAAGGTGAGCGGGCCGGCAGAAGGCGCTGAAATGCCGGCCAGTTCAGCGGTGGCCACTCTCCGAGCTGCTTCTATCCCCAGCTACAGTCCGTGGCTTCGCACCCGGAGAGCTGCGGCAGCGGTGAGGCAGTGAAGATTCAGCACTTTGTGATAAGTCACTGTTTTTATTTATTTATTTAACGGGGAGAACAATCTGCGCATGCGCGGTTTACATTTTTTTTAAAGCGGACTGAGTGCCTACCCAGAGTAATTACTCACGGCACGTGCCTGCCTTGTACCCATCCAGGTGCCTTTCAAATGCTGTTATAATACCTGCCGCAACTACCTGCTCTGACGGCTTGTTTCATTATTCATTACCCTCGGAGTGAGAAAGTTGCCCCTAGGGGCCATAGTTTAAGAATAAGGGGTAGACCATTAAGAAGGGAGATGAGGAAAACCTTTTTCACCCGTAGAGTTGTGAATCTGTGGAATTCTCTGCCTCAGTAGGTTTAGGGCGGTGGAGGCAGGTTCTCTGGATGCTCTCAGGAGAGAGCTAGATAGGGCTCTTAAAGATAGCGGAGTCAGGGGATATGGGGAGAAGGCAGGAACAGGGTACTGATTGTGGATGATCAGCCATGATCACAGTGAATGGCGGTGCTGGCTCGAAGGGACGAATGGCATACTCCTGTACCTATTGTCTATTGTTCCTATTAAAAGTTCCCCCTCGCTCTATAAACCTTTTTTTTAAATTACCTTCACCTGGGTCACTCTATTTGTTCGCCTCATGATGTTATACACCTGGTGAGACGATGTTACCTATTATGTAATGAATTGTACAGTTAGCCATTCTGAAAACTCGGCATCTTGTTGACTTTTTTTCCTTGGTTTTTAGGACTTTACTCAAGGCTGTGATTGGGAACAATAAACTATTGGCACAACCAATATTGGAGCAGCCTGTAATTCCTCCTTTTCGACCAAAAGAGGAAACTGAACGACTGAAGCAGGACTTGTTTAAGATCTTTCCCGATGCCCCTCAAAGAGAGAGAATAGATCGGATTCTGGCAGCCCACCCCCTCATGAGGGACCCCAATGCCCTGTCAGCGATGGTGCTGGATCAGGAATAATCTGCTCTGTCTGCTTGTTGAAATGTTCATGTTAGAACATAATTATTTTTCCAGAATGCAAAATTGAACTTGACACCTGAACCGCAGCGAGGCACCGTAATTGCTTGTCTCTGATCTGAAGCCGTGACTGGTTTTCGCAAAACGTAAAGGCTGTCTATTTCTGTTCAATGTCTGGAGACTTTCT
Organism: Raja brachyura; assembly: GCA_963514005.1. Next base: position 4,294,266 of record OY740797.1, on the reverse strand, counting down.
GCGGATCGGAAGCAACTGTTATATATCGCATGTTGAATTTACTTTTGGTCTCCATCTCGTTCTTGCCGTGGAGCAAATGCTGAGTCCGCAGTATTTGTGCCTGTTCCCTTAAGGAAACGTGAGAAGGTAGGGATGGGATTTACTCCATCGTTTACACTGGTACCATGTTTCGCACTCTGCATTCTGAAAGGAAGAGCATGGATTTCTTGCTGAAAGAGGACTGTAGCATTATGTAGAGGCAGTTGCCTTACTGATGGTGCTGCTATGCCAGGCTCCTGCTGATTATCCTTGCCTTCTCTGCTGCTGCCCTCTACTACGCTGGCAACCTGACGCCAACCTGCTGTGAACCACCTCATGGGCCAACATGGAGAGACCACCAGCGAGGGTAGCTGGAGGTGGGCAATGTCACTGCTCAGGGGATACAGTCCGTGCCCTGAGTATTTGTCAAGACTCCTAAACCACCTTCAGTGATGTAGGCTGCCGCCGCCTCTATGCTAGGCGATACAGCTGTCTTCAGCCTGGAGATTCCTCTTGAGCAGTGCCGTCCCATTCACAAAACATCTGGAGGTGAGAGAGCACAGCATGTGCGCAGTCACTCAGCAAAGGGAGCAGCCCGTCAGTCCCCACCATATACCTACCCTCATCTCTCCTGCCCACTGCCCTGAGCTCCACTTCTCAGCCCCACACCCACCCACAACGACAGCCCCCCTCCCCTACCAAGCCCTGGTGCCAGGTTCTTAATCTGAACAGACTCTTGGGAGTGTTCAGAATGGAGGGGCATGATGCTATAATATACCGGTGGTGGAGCTCTACGTCAACTTCCCTTATATGTACCAGTGCTGTGTGGTGGAGCACTCTGTTATACAGAGACGTGAGCTCTCCATCTCTATCACCTTTCACTATTTTTGTAAAATACAAAATCTGAGTACTCTTATCAATTTGATTTTAGTGATGTTGAAAATACTCCAAAGCCTTTGTGGACAGGCCAGTGTATAAACTGGGAGATATTCTATTTATTTACTGGCTATAAGAATGTGTAAATAGTATTAAAAAATATATATTTTTGACAAATAATGGTGTCAATTTTGAAAAAGGTTCATGGCTTGGAGGACTGACTTAAAACCTTTCTGAAATTCTATTTTGTCAAACCAAAACTAGTTTGTAAAAGCTAGCCGTAAGAATGAAACAATAACTTAAAATACTTCAGTTGATCACTACTGAAATATCTGCAGTTTGATTAAAGTTTCACTTCCATTTTGCATATGCATGCTACTTTTTCTTAAACCAGTTATCCTGGTGTCAAATGACATTCCTGCATTACCATTGGACAATGCAAAACTGGGGTAATCAGGAGGGAGGGAGGGGGAAGCCAAAGTGCCGGAGTAACTCAGCGGGTCAGGCAGCACACCTGGAAGACATGGAACCATGGTGATATTTCAGGTTGGGACCCTTCTTCAGACTGATTGTAGGAGGAGGGAAGAAAGCTGGAAGAGAGGAGGGGCAGGGCAAGGTATGGGAGATAATAGGTGAGAGGTAAATCTTTGACTGGGTAAAGTAGTTCTTTGGATCAGTAGACTTATCACCAGTGCCAGACACACCCATGTGGTATGGAGGCTTGTTCCTTGATCTCAGCTGCTCTAACGTTATGGTTGTCTGCTCACGTAAATACATTTCCTCCATTTATATACAAGTAGACCGTGAGTTCTCTATTCTACATTTTCCTTGAGCCGCATGCCCTTTGATATCTCGTTCTCACACCTTGCACTTCCTTAAGTCTGTGTCTCCCACTCCCCTGACCCTCTTTCGGAAGAATGCTCTTGACCCGATACGTCACCCGTTCCTTCTATCGAGAGATGCTGCCATTCCTGCTGAGTTACTCCAGCATTTTGTGTCCATCTTCAATGAGTAGTGCAATAGATTGACTTCTTCCAGAGTACAATGTCGACATGAAATAGGTTACGGTGGGAAGATAAAACAATCAACTAAGAATTTACTCTTTCTGTTCAGTATGTGCTTTTGTTAAGACATTACATCTCTTAAATTGTAATTTTAGAATTTTCAGAAGATTATCAGTATGTATGGATTTAATATCTTACGATGTTGGTCTGGTTGTTCCTGTACAATATTTTTACCATGTTACTACAATTTATCAGTTGCAAAATCACTGTGTACATTTTTGACTACTGCTTAAAGTTTGAAGCCTTTCTCTGTAACTCTGTAATGTATTTCCAGATATAAACGTTGGTTTTCCTGATTATTCATTGTTTAAATGTTGATCTGATATTTAATTCGGGACCATTTTGATCTTATTTTTCAATGTGAAAATTGAGACCATTGCAGCTTTGTATAAATGCTCTACTTTCCAGTACAGTAAGTTTGAGTCGTATCATCCAAAGACAATTAAACTTTATGGTGAGGGGGGAAAAAAAGACAAAGTGCTGGAGTAACTCGACATTGTTGGAGAACATGGGTAGGTGGCACGTCAGGTCAGGGCCTGTCTTCAGGCCCGAACCAATTATGTGACCTATCTATGTGTAGCAAGGAACGGCAGATGTTTTAAACCAAAGATAGACAGAAGAAGTTGGGGTAATTCAGTGGGTCAGGCAGCATCCCTGGAGAAATGGAATAAGTGACATTTTAGGTTTTGGCTCAACCACAACATCACCTCTTCCTTTTCTCTGGAGTTGTGTGACCCTCCAAGTTCAAGTGAGTTTATTGTCATGTGTCCATGGTAGGACAATGAAATTCGTGCTTTGCTTCAGCACACAGAACATAGAAGGCATTTACTACAAAACAGATCAGTGTGTCCCTATACCATATATAAAAATATACACACACACACACACACATGAATAAACTAATAAAGTGCAAATAACAAATAATGGGTTATTAATGATCAGAGTTTTTTTCCCGAGGCAGGTTTAATAGCCAGATGGCTGTGGGGAAGTAGCTATTCCTGAACCTGGTCGTTGCAGTCTTCAAGCTCCTGTACCTTCTACCTAAAGGTAGCAGGGAGATGGGTGTGTGGCTAGGATGGTGTGGGTCTTTGATGATGCTGCCAGCCTTTTTGAGGCAGCGACTGCGGTAAATCCCCTCAATGGAAGGAAGGTCAGAGCTGATGATGGACTGGGCAGTGTTTACTACTTTTTGTAGTCTTTTCCTCTCCAGGGCGCTCAAGTTGCCAAACCAAGCCACGATGCAACCGGTCAGCAAGCTCTCTACTGTGCACCTGTAGAAGTTAGAAACATAGAAAAATAGGTGCAGGAGTAGGCCCTTCGACCCTTCGAGCCTGCATCGCCATTCAATATGATCATGGCTGATCATCCAACTCAGTATCCCGTACCTGCCTTCTCTCCATACCCCCGATCCCTTTAGCCACAAGAGCCACATCCAACTCCCTCTTGAATATAGCAAATGAACTGGACTCAACAACCTCTGTGGCAGAGAATTCCAGAAACCACTCTGTGCAAAGAATGTTCTCCTCATCTCGGACATAAAAGAATTCGCCATTATCCTTAGACTGACCGCTTGTTCTGGACTCCCCCAACATCGGGAACAATCTTCCTGCATCTAGCTTGTCCAACCCCTTAAGAATTTTGTAAGTTTCCATAAGATCCCCCCTCAATCTTCTAAATTCCAGTGAGTACAAGCCGAGTCTATCCAGTCTGTCTTCATATGAAAGTCCCGACATCCCAGGAATCCGTCTGGTGAACCTTCTCTGAACCCCCTCTATGGCAAGAATGTCTTTCCTCAGATTAGGAGACCAAAACTGTATGCAATACTCCAAGTGTGGCCTCACCAAGACCCTGTACAACTGCAGTAGAACCTCCCTGTTCTTGTACTCAAATCCTTTTGCTATGAATGCCAACATACCATTCGCTTTCTTCACAGCCTGCTGCACCTGCATGCCTACTTTCAATGAATGATGTACCATGACACCCAGGTCTTGTTGCATCTCCCCTTTTCCTAATCGGCCACCATTCAGATAATAATCTACCCTCCTGCTTTTGCAGCCAAAGTGGATAACCTCACATTTATCCACATTATACTGCATCTGCCATGCATTTGCCCACTCACCCAACCTATCCAAGTCACCTCGCAGCCTCCTAGCATCCTCCTCACAGCTAACACTGCCCCCCAGCTTTGTGTCATCCGCAAACTTGGAGATGTTGCATTCAATTCCCTCAACCAGATCATTAATATATATTGTAAATAGCTGGGGTCCCAGCACTGAGCCTTGCGGTATCCCACTAGTCACTGCCTGCCATTCTGAAAATGACCCGTTTACTCCTACTCTTTGCTTCCTGTCTGCCAGCCAGTTCTCTATCCACATCAATACTGAACCCCCAATACCGTGTGCTTTAAGTTTGTATGCTAATCTCTTATGTGGGACCTTGTCGAAAGCCTTCTGAAAGTCCAGATATAACACATCCACAGGTCTCCCTTATCCACTCTACTAGTTACATCCTCAAAAAAGTCTATAAGATTACTCAGACATGATTTACCTTTCATAAATCCATGCTGACTTTGTCCAATGATTTCACCGTTTTCCAAATGTGCTGCTATCCCATCTTTAATAACTGACTCTAGCAGTTTCCCCACTACCGATGTTAGACATAGAAACATAGAAATTAGGCGCAGGAGTAGGCCATTCGGCCCTTCGAGCCTGCACCGCCATTCAATATGATCATGGCTGATCATCCAACTCAGTATCCCGTACCTGCCTTCTCTCCATACCCTCTGATCCCCTTAGCCACAAGGGCCACATCTACCTCCCTCTTAAATATAGCCAATGAACTGGCCTCAACTACCCTCTGTGGCAGAGAGTTCCAGAGACCCACCACTCTGTGTGAAAAAATTCCTTCTCATCTCGGTCCTAAAGGATTTCCCCCTTATCCTTAAGCTGTGACCCCTTGTCCTGGACCTCCCCAACATCGGGAACAATCTTCCTGCATCTAGCCTGTCCAACCCCTTAAGAATCTTGTAAGTTTCTATAAGATCCCCTCTCAATCTCCTAAATTCTAGAGAGTATAAACCGAGTCTATGCAGTCTTTGTTCATAAGACAGTCCTGACATCCCAGGAATCAGTCTGGTGAACCTTCGCTGCACTCCCTCTATGGCAATTGGTCTGTAATTCCCCGTTTTCTCTCTCCCTCCCTTTTTAAAAAGTGGGGTTACATTAGCTACCCTCCAATCCTCAGGAACTACTCCAGAATTTAAAGAGTTTTGAAAAATTATCACTAATGCATCCACTATTTCTGGGGCTACTTCTTTAAGTACTCTGGGATGCAGCCTATCTGGCCCTGGGGATTTATCGGCCTTTAATCCATTCAATTTACCTAACACCACTTCCCGGCTAACCTGGATTTCACTCAGTTCCTCCATCTCATTTGACCCCCGATCCCCTGCTATTTCCAGCAGATTATTTATGTCTTTGTGAAGACAGAACCAAAGTAGTTATTCAATTGGTCTGCCATGTCCTTGTTCCCCATGATCAATTCACCAGTTTCTGATTGTAAGGGACATACATTTGTTTTAACTAACCTTTTTCTCTACACATATCTATAAAAACTTTTGCAGTCCGTTTTTATGTTCCGTGTCAGTTTTCTTTCATAATCTATTTTCCCTTTCCTAATTAAGCACTTTGTCCTCCTCTGCTCTACTCTGAATTTCCCCCAGTCCTCCGGTAGGCTGCTTTTTCTAGCTAATTTGTATGCTTCGTTGAGGGCCAGGTTATTGTGCTGGCACCATATGGACAGGTGCTCGATCTCTCTTCTATACTCCGACTCATCCCCATCAGTGATACGTCCCACAACACTGGTGTTGTCAGCGAACTTGATGATGGAGTTCGCACTGTGACCGGCTGTGCAGTCATGAGTATAGAGAGAGTACAGCAGGGGGCTGAACATGCAGCCTTGAGGTGTTCCCGTGCTGATTGTTATCGAGTCTGACACATTTCCACCAATACAAACAGACTGTGGTCTGTGAATGAGGAAGTCGAGGATCCAATTGCTAGAAATGACCTAGTTCTGTGAGTTTGATGACCAGCTTGGAGGGGATAGTAGTATTAAATGCCGAGCTGTAATCGATGAATAACAGCCTGACATATGAGTTTTTGTTGTCCAAGTGGTTCAGAGCGGGGTGGAGAGACAGCAAGATCACATCCACCGTTGATCTGTTGTGGCGGTAAGCGAACTGCAGTGGATCCAGGTATTTGTCGAGGTAGGAGTTGATTTGCGCCATGATAAACCTCTTGAAGCACTTCATCACCACAGGCGTTAGTGCCACAGGTCGATAGTCATTGAGGCACGTCACCTTGCTCTTCTTGGGCACTGGTATTATTGATGCCCTTTTGAAGCAGGTGCGAACCTCAGACTTCAGAAGTGAGAGGTTGAAAATGTCCGTAAAAACTCCAGCCAGTTGGTCCGCACAGGTTTTTAGAACACGACCAGGTATACCATCAGGTCCAGGTGCTTTTCGAGGGTTCACCCCTCTGAAGGATTTCCTGACGTCGGCGTCTGTGTCTGAGACTGAAATACCATCACACCGAATGGGGGCTCGGGAAGGCAGATCGGTGTTCTCCCTATCTAAGCGTGCCAGCTTTTTGTGTTTATCTTCATGTGACCTTATTGATGTTCTCCAGACTGCTGCTTGACCTGCCGAGTTACATCAGCACTGTGTCTTGCTTCTACAGTACCTTATTTCTAAACTGTTTGGTGCTGGGGTAAGAGTTCCATTTATGCATAACAATTGGGCTATTATAACATGCATTTTTTGGTGATAACATCACACTGAACACTGGCACTTTCATTCAGGGATGTGCCAAATGCAACCGAAGAAGACCACAGATCAAATGCTGTCTTAACCTTTGGAAGCAAAGTCCTAATGTCTGAGCACATCACAGTTAGAACTCCTCATGTATGTGAGCAGCCTGCTGGGAATGTAGATGTGACAAGGACCTCTGCTTGCGATTTTTCTCTGGCCCTTCTTCTCAAACCCGACATTTAAAATCAAAAGTGTTTAATGTCCAATGTGCCAGTAACAGAATAATGAAGTTCTTACTTGCTGCAGCTCCATTGGACCTTTAAAACAATAACACACAAATATACAATAATAATATGATAGATTAATAAGCAGTAATACTTAGTTGTTACCTGTGGACAGAGCGTGGTCCCTCTATAAAGCCACCCAGGCGCGCACGTAACCCCGGAAAAGGCACAGGCAGCAGGCTCGGACGGCACTGTGACTCGCGGATGGCCAGCTTGGTCAGGTCCAGGAGTAACCCAACCAGGACATCTTCAGCCCTACCTTCTCCCCTACGCAAAGGGTGTCCAAAGATGGGGATGGCGGGTGTGAAGTGCAGCCAGAAGGCAAGGAGCAGCCCCTTTAGATATTGGAACAGGGGCTGCAACTTCACACATCATATAGACTTAGAACACAGACCCGTCCAGCCCGCAAAAGTGGCTGGTGTGTCTGAACCAGGATAGGAAACAGTTTGCGCGGGACTCATTGGCTCCACCCCAGGTCCCCTGGCCCTTCCTTCATCAATCCAGGGCTGCCTGGATGCTGAGCCTCAAGTTCTCGTTTATTGTCACTTAACCAACTAAGGTACAGTGAGTTTTGAGTTAGTGAGAATGAAAGAAATTGCATGTCTTTTTGGGCCAAAATCAGTCCATTTCAAAGCCTTGGAAGTTGCAAGTCGACGCCTGCAGGTGGTGACTCGTTGCGTGCTGCCCCAGAGGAGGATCCACTATCATCCACTACATTTGTTTCACTCTTATACGGTCATGTGATAGGAGCAGAATTAGGCCATTTGGCCCATCGTCTACTCCACCATTCAATCATGGCTGATCTATCATTCCCTTCTAACCCCATTCTCCTGACTTCTCCCCATAACCCCGACACCCGTACTAATAAAGAATCTCTTATGTGTACTTGTGTATAGTACGATGTGACTGTATCTCTGTACGTGACAATAATAAACAAAACTAGAAATGTTAAATGTAGAGGTGAATATGTCCCCTCACCTTGCTAGCACATGGGTGCCTGTATCGCAGTTTAGTTATATAAAACTTTATATGTTCTATAATGTTCTGTGCAACAAGTGCTGCTCATCACTGAAAATGTCATCAGAGGGCAAGGACACATGTGATAGTAGTCAAATTAGGCCATTCGGTCCATCAAGTCTACTCCGCCATTCAATCATGGCTGATATATGTCTCCCTGCTAACCCCATTCTCCTGCCTTCTCCCCATAACCTCTGACACCCGTACTAATCAAAAATCTATCTATCTCTGCCTTAAAAATATCCATTGACTTGGCTTCTGCAGCCTCAGGTGGCATAGAATTCCACAGATTCACCACCCTCTGGCTAAATACATTTATCTTCATCTCCTTCCTAAAAGAAAGTCCTTTAATTCTGAAATCCTAGACTGTGCCACAAGTGGAAACATCCAGATACTGGGCATAAGGCGAGCAAAAAGAAAGTACTAAAATGAGACATTCAAGGCCACTGCATCCACCCAGGTGTCACTGCCGAGGCTTCCCCATTCAAACAGGCCCTTCGGCCCACCAAGTCTGCACCGACCAGCTTTTACACTACAAATAACCTACAAACCTGTACGAATCTGGAGTGCGGGAGGAAACCCACGCAGGTCACGGGGAGAACGCATCCATGGTCAGGATGGAACCCAGGTCTCTGGCGCTGTAAGGCAGCAACTCTACTGCTGCGCCACTGTCGCTGAGTTACTCCAACTCTTGTTGAACCAGTTCTATTGAACCCACATTGTTGGTGGTGGGATTAAACGCAACCCAGCAGCTGCCTTGTTACTGGCGCAAGCAAAATTGTTGTGAACTTGCTTTGATGTGGTTTAGACATGGAGATATTTGAAATATATAATTATGCAATCAATATGAATAATTTTCACACAAATATCAGAATTGTATTTTAATAAATGGGAAGATTGAAATGCTGCTATTCCAACACTGTTGAGGTGACAATAACATGCTTCAGAAACACATCAACTCATTCTAAGCTTCACTTCTTCAGAAGACTGAGGTGATTCAGTATGTCACCAAAATATATATATATATTTATATGAGGCCACATAATAGATCATACACACATTGAATTGTTTTCCCTTGTTTATTATATTGTTTACAGTGCACTATGTTTACATACTCTGTTGTGCTGCTGCAAGTAATGATTTCATTGTTCTATCTCGGACATATGACAATAAAACACTCTTGACTGGTTAGATCAGGGCCTGGTTCGGCAACTCGAACGTCATGAAATGAATGAGTTTACAGAGAGTGGTCGACGCTGTCCAGTCCATCACGGGTACTGACCTCCCCACCATTGAAGGGATCTACAGGAGGCGGTTCCTGAAAAAGGCAGCTAATTCGCCAAAGACGCACACCACCCTGGCATGGCACTCATCTCGTTACCGCCATTAGGAAGGAGGTGCAGGAGCCTGAAAACCGTGACCTCCAGGTTAAAGAACAGCTTCTTCCCAGCCATCATCTTGATCTCTACACAACCCTCACCTCAGTCCTTGATCAGCAGCAATGATCAGCTATGAGCTTCATTTTAGTCGCGTTATGGACTTCAGTTTTGCACTATTATGTCTAAGAATATTAATTGTTCATAGACATAATAGAATTATGCTGATTATGAATTTATTATGAATGAATCAATACATTATTGTCACATGTGACAAGTCAGTGAAATCCTTTTGTTTTGCACACCCAAGGTATGCGAATGGTCGCCACATAAGGAGCGCTGACAAAGGTACAAAGTATCCCGCGCCAGGTCCTCCTTTGCTCTCCCCCAACAGTGGATTCCCCACGTAGGGTCCTCCTTTGATAATTGATTATTGCATATTTGTTTGTGTGTTATTGTTAGTAAGGGTGTGAGGGTTTATGAGGAGAAGGCAGGAGAATGGGGTTGAGAGGGAGATAGATCAGCCATGATTGAATGGCAGAGTAAACTTGATGGGCCGAATGGCCTGGTTCTGTTCCTAGAACTTATGAAGTTATTGTGTTCGAGGGCCTGTGAAGCTGCAGCAAGTAAGAATTTCATTGTCCTGTTGCCGGCAGATTTGACAATTAATCATCCTTGACTCGTAAGCATTGTCACTCATGAAAATAATGTTTCAAAACTTCTCAACTATTGAATGGCCATTCACAGAAGCACATCAGACCATTTGGAAAACTCATTCTCCTAACAACAAGTATAAATTATTGTGTAGCAAGGAACTGCAGATGCTGGTTTACACCGAAGATAGACACAAAAAAGCTGGAGTAACTCAGCAGGTCAGGCAGCATCTCTGGAGAGAAGGAATAGATTACGTTTTTGTTTGAGACCCTACTTCAGACTGAGAGTCAGGGGAATGGGAAACGAGAGATACAGACGGTGATATAGATCAAATGAATGAAAGATATGCAAAAAAGTAACGATGATAATGGGAACAGGCCATTGTTAGCTTTTGGTTAAGTGAAATTAATTTCTTTATAAGGTGAACATTTCTTTTCTACCAGCGGAGGGCAGTGTTTCACTAAATTTCAACACTGGAAATGTGTTACAGACAGACAGACATTTCAACAGATAATCCTCCGACATTTTCACCACCTCCAACGGGATCCCACTACTGGCCACATCTTCCCATCTCCTCTCCTTACTGCTTTCCGCAGAGACCGCTCCCTCCATAACTCCCAGGTCAATTCGTCCCTTCCAACCCTAACCACCCCCTCCCCTCGTACTTTCCCTTGTACCCTGCTACACTTGTTGCTTTACCTCCCCCCCTCGACTCCATCCAAGGACCCAAGCAGTCTTTCCAGGTGAGGCAGAGGTTCACCTGCATCTCCTCCAACCTCATCTATTGTATCTGCTGCCCTAGATGTCAGCTGCCCAACACCACCGCTCGGTTCGCATTAACCAATCTGATCTCCTGGTGGCCCGGCACCAACTCCCCATCCTATTCCGAATCCGACCTTTCTGTCCTGGGCCTCCTCCATGGCCAGAGTGAGTCCCACCGCAAAGTGGAGGAGCAGCACCTCATATTTCGCCTGAGCAGCTTGCACCCCAGCGGTATGAACACTGACCTCCAATTTCAGGTAGTCCTTCCTTTCTCTCTCCTTCCCCTCCCCTTCCCAGCTCTCCCACAGCCCACTGTCTCCGCCTCTTCCTTTCTTCTCCCCCCCTCCCAGACGGACCAGTAACCTTGGAAGCCTGGTTGTTTGGACGTAAACAAGATAAGTGTTTAAAATTCAGGAACATGTCCCATCATGCCTATGTAGCCTATAATTTGGAAACAGTTGCTTAATGACTTGTCTATTACTAAACAAACCAAATTTCTCAAAACATGCTTGGTGCTCAAGATTTGTAATTTAATGTGCAAGTCTGTTCACACTGGTTTGAAAGATCTTTGGTGTTGTGTCTGAGATTATTGTTCAGCTTTGTTTTAAAGACGGGAGTATTTGCAGGAGAAGAGTTTGACTGAAAACAAATGCAACTTCAGCATCCCCTCCCTTGAATTGAAAGAGCTGGCAGCATAGTGATTATGTTACAGTCTGAAGAAGGGTCTCGACCCGAAAACGTCACCTATTCCTTCGCTCCATAGATGATGCCTCACCCGCTGAGTTTCTCCAGCATTTTTGTCTACCTTCGATTTTACCAGCATCTGCAGTTCTTTCTTAAACATGTTACAGGACCAGTCATTCAGAGGGATAAACACATGACTCAGAGTCATTAGTTCAAATCGTACGTCTGGAGGACTTTTAATCAGGTAAAATGTTAAAGACAAAGTCAAGTAATCCTAAAAGCGACGAAGCAGGTAAAACTCAGTCTCCTGTCAGCACTCATCAACGTCAATGGGAACGGGAGAAGCAGTTCTATATCCCTGCACCTTCTGCTGTGTTGGGCTGGCAACACAGAGCAGAAGGCAATGCTAAATAGACAATAGACAATGGACAACAGGTGCAGGAGTAGGCCATTCTGCCCTTTGAGCCAGCACCGCCATTCAATGTGATCTTGGCTGATCATCCCCAATCAGTACCCCGTTCCTGCCTTCTCCCCATATCCCCTGACTCCGCTATTTTTAAGAGTTCTATCTAGGTCTCTCTTGAAAGTATCCAGAGAACCTGTCTCCACTGCCCTCTGAGGCAGAGAATTCCACAGACTCACCACTCTCTGTGAGAAAACGTGTTTCCTCGTCTCCGTTCTAAATGGCTTACTCCTTATTCTTAAATTGTGGCCCCTAGTTCTGGACTCATCCAACATCAGGAACATGTTTCCTACCTCTAGCGTGTCCAAACCCTTAACAATCTTATACGTTTCAATGAGACCCCCTCTCATCCTTCTAAACTCCAGAGTATACAAGCCCAGCTGCTCCATTCTCTAAAGTATTTGGAAGCTTCTTCTGCTGGAAGTGCTGTGTGGATAAGGCGGCACAGTGGTGCGGCGGTAGAACTGCTGCCTCACAGCACCAGAGCCCCGGGTTCGATGCTGACTGCGGGTGCTGCCTGTAGGGAGTTTGTACATTCCCCCTATGATCACGTGGGTTTTCCCCAGGAGCTCCAGTTTCCTCCCACATTCCAAAGACGTTCAGGTCTCCAAGTTGTGTAGGAAGGAACTGCAGATGCTGGTTTAAACCAAAGATAGACACAAAAAGCTGGAGTAACTCAGCAGGACAGGCAGCACCTCGCTCACTTTCAACGTATGATGCTGCAATTGCAGGGTTATGACTTCAAGATGACATAAGAAGGGCAAAGACATGCATCTTGCCGATGCTCTCTCTCGCGCTCCACAAGCTTCCTGCGAACAACATCCACACGAGCGAGAAAGTTTCAAGGTCCTCGGTGTCGACTTCATCTCCAGCAGATAGCTACGCACCCTGGCTATACATACTGCCACCGATGAAACACTCCAAGTCCTATCGTTCATTATCAAAACAGGGTGACCTAACAAGATATCCAGCACGCCCGTGGCGGTGCAGCTGTTCTTCCTCGTCCGTGACGAGCTGGTTGTGCAAGCCGGTGTCGTCATCAAGGGCCACAAAGTGGTGGTGCCCTCGTCGCTAGGAGACGAGTACTTCACGGAGGCACACAACGGACACCCCGGAGCTGACGCCACACTCGCGCGTGCCCACGATCTCTTTTACTGGCTGGGGATGGTGAAAAACATCCAAGACCGCGTATCTTCATGCCCCGCCTGCAACAGCCTCACGCCTCATCAATAACGCCAACCGCCCCTACAGCAACCCCCGCCAGCACTGCCCTGGACGTCGCTGGTGGCGGACATCTTCGAGTGGTGTGGCAAACACTATCTCGTTCTCGTCGACTCATTCTCCAATTGGTTCGAGATCGACCAGCTGCACTCCTTCAGGTCCGAGTCTGTCATACGAAAAATGAAACAACACTTCTCTGCCTATGGCACTCCGGTGAGCCTGCAGACCGACAACAGCCCCCAGTTCAGCAGCCATACGTTCAAGTTCTTTGCTGATCGATGGAACTTTCAGCACATCACAAGTAGTGCAGAATATCCACAAAGCAACGGACTTGCTGAACGCGTCTTCAGAAGCGCGAAGCACTGGATGGAGCGTGCACGTATTTCACATACGGACATTTACCTGGATCTGCTCAATCTCCGGAACATTGCCCGGGATGATGCCCTGGGCTCACTGGCTCAACGCCTGATGTCCCGCTTGACAAGATCTCCCATTCCTGTTGCACAACAACAGCTGATCCCCCGAGTGCTCAAACCTGCTAACGTCCAGAGTCGCCTCCAGGACAAGAAAGACATACAGAAGCGGTCCCATGACCGTTCTAGCAAACCGCTACAGACTCTACTGCCTGGGCAGGTCGTCCGTTTTCGCACCACGACTGGTCACTCCCGCTTGGCCACTGTGATAAACTCGACCGACGAGCCACGGTCGTACATTGTTGATCGTGATGGAGCTGTTTACCGCAGAAGCAGACAACATCTTCTTGCTGTGAGAGAGCCGCGGCCATCACTCACTGGTCCATATGCTCCTCCTCCCCAATTCCAGTCGCCATCTCCTGCGTCCTCTCCTCGCTCCCGCATGACTCCCACCCCTCCGCGGCTCACGTTTAGCACTACCAATGGGGCCTCGCCCGTAAAATCATCTCCCTTTCGGTCTCCACAGACGGGCTCGGTGAAGTCTTCACCTCCTGGTCTTCATTCTCCTTTTCTCGATGAGGGGGGGGAGGGTTTGGTTCGCATGCACTCAGGCCGTGTGAGTCGACCCCCGGACAGATATGGGGAATTTGTTTAACATGTGCATGCCACCCCATGTTTGACAAGTGTGTTTCATTTAAAAGGGGAAGGATGTAGATTGATGCTGTTCAGCCACTAACCACATGTTGCTAGCTTTACTAACTCCACCCCATCACCAGAGCTATCACAGCACTCCCCTCCTCCTGCAGTCAGTCAGATGCTGCATGAGGTCCTGTCGACTGACAGCTTCCTATGCTGTGCTTGTACAACAGTGATTAAAGTTATGTTTGATCTAATGGTCTATTGTGATCAGTTGCACATCATTTACAGGATGGGTGATGATTTGGGTCAGTTCTGGACCCTTGAGATGGGTCTCGACCCAAAACGTCACCCATTCCTTCTCTCCAGAGAAGCTGCCTGTCCCGCTGAGTTACTCCAGCTTTTTGCTTCTATTCCAGGTCTCTAGGTTAATTGGCTTCTGTAATGCCCATAATGTGTAGGATGCAAAACTGGAATGACATAGAATGAGTGTGCAGGTGAGCAATTGTCAGCGTGGGCCGAAGGGCCAGTTTCCATGCTGTATCTCTAAACTAATACGGAACTAAACTCAATAGGTGATCCCCTCTCATGTGCACCGAACACGGGAACAAAATGGAACTCCAATAACATCTGACAGCATGAAAGCTTGAAGACACACACAAAATAAAAATGCTGAAGTAACTCAGTGGGACAAGCAGCATCTCTCGAGAGATGGAATGGATGGCGTTTCCCAGAAATCCAAAACGGCACCCATTCCTTTTCTCCAGCGATGCTGCCGCTGAGTTACTCCAGCACTTTGTGCCTATCTTCAGTATGAACCGGTATCTGCAGTTCCTGCCTACGCGGTAATGCTGAAGACTTGGATCCCCGAGTTGGCCACACCCTGAGCCAACTCACTGCAAACAACGCTGACATGCATCTAACTGTGTGGATAATTGTTCAAGATCCGCCCACAAGACAGCGTACAACTGATTTAATTACTGGCCTAGAGCAATCCATTCGCAAAATGATGGAAGGTGGCAGATAATATTGGAGATAAACATAATCAAGTCAAAATGAAGTAGAATAGGTAGAGCAAAGGGGAAGATGCAGAGTGCAAAATATAGTTCTCAGCATTGTAGCGCATCAGTTCCTGAGGCAAAGTCCTCTAAGGGTAGTGGTGACTTGGACAGTACCCTAGCTTATGGAACGACTGTTCAGAAGTCTGGTAACAGAGGGGAAGAAGCTGTCCCTGAGTCTGGTGGTGCACGCTTTCAGGCCTCTGTACCTTCTGCCCGATGGGAGTGGGGAGAAGAGGGAATGACCGGGGTGGGGCAAGTCTTACTGTCTCAGTGATTATGTGGGCGGGTTTTCTGCAATACTTTAAGAGGCGGAATGGTGGTGCAGCAGTAGAGTTGCTCCCTTACAGCATCAGAGGCCCGGGTTCGATCTGGACTACGACTGCTGTCTATACAGAGTTTGTACGTTGTCCCTGTGACCTGCGTGGGTTTTCCCCGGGTGCTCAGGTTTCCTCCCACACAGGTTTGTAGGCTAATCAGTTTTGGTAAAAATTGTAAGTTGTCCATAGTGTGTAGGATAGAGCTGGTGTATGAAAATCGCTGGTCGGCGTGGACTCAGTGGGCCGTGATGCCTGTTTCCACGCTGTACCTCAAAACGAAACGTGAAGTGCAGAGATGGCATACACATTTCTTAAGGGATTGGACAGGCTAGATGCAGGAAAAATGTTCCCGATGTTGGGGGAGTCCAGAACCGGGGGTCACAGTTTAAGAATAAGTGGGAGGCCATTTAGGACTGAGATGAAGAAAAACTTTTTCACCCAGGCAGTTGTGAATCTGTGGAATTCTCTGCCACAGAAGGCAGTGGAGACCAATTCACTGAATAAAGAGAGAGTTAGATTTAGCTCTTGGGGCTAACGGAATCAAGGGATATGGGGAGGAAGCAGGAACTAGGTACTGATTTTGGATGATCAGCCATGATCATATTGAATGCTAGTGCTGGCTCGAAGGGTCGAATGGCCTACTCCTGCACCTATTTTCTATGTTTCTATTCCCCTCATGATTTTATACACATCTACAAGATCACCCCTCAGCCTCCTGTGCTCCAAGGAATAAAATTCCGAATGGCCTCACTCCTGCACCTATCGTCTATGTTTCTATGTAGACGGTGAGGAATCATTTCTACTCAGCAAACATGAGTATGACCAAAAGGCTCAGGTATAACATGGGGGGGGGAGGGGGGGGGGGAGAGGATGGAGTACAGTCTGCAGCATAATCTGCTTCACCCCGAGTGTTGTTGCAGTGTGGATGCACAACATGAGGGTGAGGTGGAGGCAGGCACTCTCACTGAACAAGTATTTGTTGACCAGTGAAAGCTCTGGACTGAGTGACCAAAATGGTTACTTGGTGGCCGGTCGTGGTGGGCCAAAGGACTTGTTGTCGTGCTGCCTACCCGACTCCATGACTCTCTGTAGAGCTGCAGAGTTGAAGTGAACAATTTGCCATCAGGTGCCGGAGGTCAGACGGGCCCGTGGTGGATGTGCTGGAGGTCGCTCCAGGACTGGCCGCCAAGAAGAAAGAGGGGCTCGAAGTGGGGGGGGGGGGCACCGAGACAACCAAAACATGGGGGGGGGGTGGGAGGTGCTGAGAAGAAAAAGGGGCCATTGGGGACTACATTGAAGACTGTAACTTTGTCAGTGCCCTATACATGGCAACACCTTGCATAATTTGCATATGGTATGCAAAAATAAGAATCTCACTGTGACATGTCACATATGATAATAAAGTATCAATCAATCAAAAGTTACTCAAGGGCAATTAGCGATGGACGTCAGAGATTGGCTGCCAATTTCCAATCTTTGCATCTGATGGAAGAATGAGGTCATAAGTGATAGGAGCTGAATTAGGCCATTCGGCCCATCGAGTCTACTCCGCCATTCAATCATGGCTGATCTATCTCTCCCTCCTAACCCCATTCTCCTGCCTTCTCCTCATAACCCCTGACACCCGTACTAATCAAGAATCCATCTATCTCTGCCTTAAATATATCCACTGACTTGGCCACCACAGCCTTCTGTGGCGAAATGAGGCGGTTGCCACGTTGGAAAAATTGGGACGCAGGCAATGATATCCTCACTATAGACTAGCTCATCACCACTCCCTCTCTTGATGTACACAGAGGGAGGGGAATGGTGGCAGGAAATGCTGGAAAATTCGCTCAGCACCTGTGTTGTGTGAAATGGGGATAATGTTTCTTGTTTCAACAGTGATTCACCATTAAACTCGAGCTGAGCCAAAATATTTCCAGCTTAACATTGCCAATGCAGTCCGAATGGATATCCACCAGAAATATCAGCTTTGCTTTAAATTGCCGGTTGGTGGGAGTGGAGAGAGTTTCTTGACAACTGTGTACATTCACTTAGCCTTTGGCAGTTGTCTGTGTTTAGTTTTTTAATTGCAAAAGAACCAAGCTGCTCCCAATCAACTTAATAAACACCAACCAGTCCCTGGTGTTCAACTTCATGTGAAAACATTTGCTGCTGTTTACACGAAAAAAAATGACAACGATATGCTTGCAGAATATAACTTTTCTTGGCCATAAGAGGATGCCTGTAAAATAAACCTAATTTGCCATCGATGAAAATGATAATATTCGTTTCAGCTGCGTTTAGCTGAACAGGAACTTGTGCTTCGGTTTGTGTTGTGTTCCGTGAGGAAGCCAATGGGTGTGCCACTAAACGAGAACCTGACGGTGCTGTGATGTAATGGAATTTCACAGGCCATCTGAGTCAATGGGAAGTAAACCTAGAGGATTGAGAAATTGTTTGACAGCAAAGTTTACTGTAGTTTAGTTTAGTTTATGAAGGTACAATGAAAAGCTTTCAAGTCAGCAGAAAGACAATACATGATTACAATCAAGCCGTCAATCAAGCAATGTACAGATACAGGATAAAGGGAATAGCATAGTGCAAGATAAAGTCCAGTAAAGTCCAATTAAAGAAAGTCCGAGGGTCTCCAATGAGGTAGATGGTTCGGTCAGGACTGCCCTCTAGTTAGTGGTAGAATGGTTCAGTTGCCTGATAACAGCCGGGAAGAAACTGTCCCTGAATCTGGAGGTATGCATTTGCACACTTCTGGACCTCTTGCCTGATGGAAGAGGGGAGAAGAGGGAGCGACTCATCCTTGATTATGCTGTTGGCCTTGCCGAGGCAGCGTGGGGTGTACATGGAGTCAAGGGAAGGGAGGTTGCTTGGTGTGTGATGGTATGGGCTGTGTCCACAATTCTTTGCAATTTCGTGCAGCCTTGGATGGAGCTGTTCCCAAACCATGCTGTGATGCATCCCGATAAAATGCATTCTTCGGCGCATCTGCAGAAGAAGCAGAGAAGCCCTTAAACATGCCAGACCACATTATTATAGGAAAACATGAACTCAGTGTCTCTGGAGTACATGGATAGGTGACATTTTGGGTCGGGTCTGAAGAAGGGTCTTGACATGAAACATTGCCTGTCCATATTCTCCAGAGATGCTGCCTGACCCGCTGAGTTACTCTAGCACTTTGCGTCGGCTTACAACCAGCTCTGCTGTGTCCCTCCGGACTACACTAGCAACATTATACTATTCTGCCAAGCACTAGCTTGTGACTGCCAACAGACGTAAGTGCTGCACAAAGTGCCTCTTCTATCGCATTCAGCTCTCAGTGTTACTGGAAGGGGAGATCTTTCCTGAAATAAACCATTTGATATAAGAATATCAGAAGAAAATGTAGTTGTACAAAAACAATGGTGAATTTTCAGTTTACCAGAATGCTGCCTCTATTAAAACATATTAACTATAAAGAGAGATTGGACAAACTTGGGGTGTCTTCTTTGAAGCGCTGGAAGTAGCGGGGCGACCTGGTAGAAGTGTATAAAATTATAAGAGGCATAGATAGGGTAGACAGTCAGAACCCTTTTTCCTGGATGGAAATGTCAAAGACTAGAGGGCATAGCTTTAAAGTGAAAGAACTGCCTGGAACGCGATGCCAGGGGTGGTGGTGGAGGCAGATATGGTAGTGGTGTTTAAGAGGCATTTAAATCGGCACATGGATATGCAGGGAATGCACAGACATGGATCATGTACTGGCAGATCAGATTAATTTATCTTGGAGTCATGTTCGGCACAAACATTGTGGGCCGAAGGGTCTGTTCTAGTGCTGTACCTTTCTACATTCTATGCCTATGTTTAATGTGTACGTTTAGTGCCAGGGTTTAGAATGACATCGCTGTAAAAAAAAGGTTATCTTCCCAAGAGGACTTAATTCAGACTTTAGAGATACAGGCCCTTTGGCCCACCGAGGCTGTGCCGATTAGCAATCACCCCGCACACTAACGCTGTCCTACACACACTTGGGATACTTTTTATCAAAGCCAATTAACCTACAAACCTGCACGTCTCTGGAATGTGGGATGAAACTGGAGCACCTGGAGAAAACCCACGCAGGTCACGGGGAGAACGTGCAAACTCCGTACAGACAGCACCCGTAGTCAGGATCGAACCTGGGTTTCTGGCGCTGTACCGCTGTGCCACCGTGACCACCCCTATTGTGCCACCGTGCCACCCTGAAGGATCTTGAAATTAACTTAATAGCTCCTTCATTTGCAACTGGATATCACAGAGAAACAGTGAGTACTAGGGTCTGGAAAATTCAAGAAGATGAATACAAAACAGGCTGCCTGCTGTGAGAGTTGGGTCAGGAGGAAGAATTTGTTTGGATGTCTTTCCATGTGGGAATACATGTTTATATTCCTTTCTGAAAGCTCGTTTAGAAAATACTTCATTAAACTTCACCGGTTAATTATATTATGTAAACATGAAGAACTGGTTTTAAATGAAGTCTAGAAATATTTTGCCATACTTGCCATGAAAATGAAACGAGAACCTTTTCCGAAAAATCTCTTCAAAACTGAACATAATCCTAAAAATATGAGCAATAAATAAAAATAAAAGTTCCTCATAGACCAGATAGGAGTTAGAAATTGTAATTAGGCATCAAATGTTATCAAGTATTAGGTGACTGTCACACAATGTGCTTCAAACTGACGGAATGGAATAAGTGTTGACATAAATCACACAAGAGTTTAAGTAGAATTCCCTCACCAGAATCTATTAAATTGGGAACTGTTTGTTCCTGTAGATTGGGCAGCTGTCTTATTTGAGGAAGGTGAGAGAGGGGAATCTGGTAACAATACCTCGGTCAGCATTACATTTACTGGTGGATGTTAACAACATTTATATTTCAGTGTAGAAACGTTTTCAGTTAATTCAAGAGAAGCAGTGGAGTAAAGTAATGCCACTCCAACCAAATTAACTTGTGTGAAGAGGTAATGTGAGTAGTGAACAGAGCAGTAAAGTGAGAGGAATGTAGTTTGAAGGAGATGTGCGGTGCCATTCGGCCCATCAAGTAGACTCCGCCATTCAATCATGGCTGATCTATCTCTCCCTCCTAACCCTATTCTCCTGCCTTCTACCCATGCATGGTGTATCTGTGAACTTTGAAAAATATTTGATACCCATCTAAATGACCAATTTGAAGTTCATAAAGTTAAAAGCAGCTTTTGTCTGAAGTGGGAAATGAGCTGAGTAATATCAGGGAAATCTGACTGGACTAATCATGGCAGGTTGTGGCTAAGGGTGTTCTTCAAGTGTCTGTGTTTTAAAGGGCCTGTCCCACTTGGCCGTCATTACGCGACAAGCCGGTAGTGGCTGACGCGCGACAGTCGGGCGCGTCATCATCCGTCCGCACAGCCGTCTGGAGCACGTGTCGTCATTTCAAGATAGACATCAAATGCAGGAGTAACTCACCGGGACACGCAGCATCTCTGGAGAGAAGGAATAGATGAAGTTTCGGGTCGAGACTCTTCTTCAGTCTGAAGAAGGGTCTTGACCCGAAACGTCACCCATTGCTTCTCTCCAGAAATGCTGCCGGTTCCGCTGAGTTACTCCTGCATTTGATGTCTATCTCCAATCGTCTTGGCCCGGCTCTGGTAGTAGGAGTGGGAGCGGATCCGGATACGCAACGGCTGTGAGCCCCAGGCTGAGCTCGGCGATCGTCTGCCTGCTTCTGCTGCTGTTGGAGGTGAGACCTTGCGCCGTGCCAGGGTGTCCCACTTGGCCGTCAGTTACACGACAGGCCGGTGGCGCGTGAAGATTTCGTACAGAACAAAATCCTGGAGCGCTGTGCGATACCACGTGCAACTCCACACTGTTACATTGAGAGGTAAACAATGTAAATGAGAGGACAGAACATACACTTTTTCACACAGAGAGTTGTGAGTCTGTGGAATTCTCTGCCTCAAGAGAGAGCTAGATAGGGCTCTTAAAGATAGCGGAGTCAGGGGATATGGGGAGAATGCAGGAACGGGGTACTGATTGGGGATGATCAGCCATGATAACATTGAATGACGGTGCTGGCTCGAAGGGCCGAATGGCCTACTCCTGCACCTATTGTCTATTGTCTATTGACACTAGTTTACCAAGGATCCAAAGACTGCTGCAATGTAATCCGTTTAAATGGGAGGATAGAATTACAGAGAAGGAGCAAATGATGAATTGTGGCAGATACATTGCAGAGTTTCCAATGAGTTTTATCACCTTGACATCTATAACATCCCGACCATGTCCTTTCTATGTGTGGACCTAGGAGCAGAGACGTTGTGTAAAATTGAGAGTAAAGTACAGAGTTGACTAAAATATATAACGGACAAGTACAGCAAATAGCTACAAAATGATTCAAAGACTGCTGATGTTTATCATTTAGAAGTCTAGTGTGCAAAGAAGCAGGAAATACCAGAGCTATAAAAAAACCTTGGTTACAGCACTCCCAGAGAACACAAAGTTAGCCTGTATTCCCTGCTGCAAGGAAGATTGAGTAGAAATCTGAATGGCACTCTGAAGAAGGGTCTCGACCCGAAACGTCACCCATTCCTTCTCTCCAGAGATGCTGCCTCACCCGCTTAGTTTCTCCAGCATTTCCGTCTACCTTAGCTTAGTTTAGCGTAGTTGACTGTAGTCACATGTACCGAGAGACAGTGAAAAGCTTTGTTTAGTGTGATATACCATGAGTACAACATACACAAGTATAAGAGTGCAGTGATTTGTGCAGCAAATCCTCTGCTAGGACAGCACACAAAGAGTCATAGAGTGATACAGCGAGGAAACACACCCTTTGGCCCAACTTGCCTATGCTGGCCAACACGTCCCATCTACCTAGTCCTACCTGCCTCCATTTGGCCCTTTTCCCACTAAACCTGTTCTATCCATGTAACTGTCTAAATGTTTCTCAAACTTTACAATAGTACTTGCCTCAATACTACCCCTTCCAGCAGCTCGTTCCATACACCCACCACCTTTTGTGTGAAAAAGTTACCCCTCAGGTTCCTATTAAATCTTTCCCCCCTCACCTTAAACCTATGTCCCCTGGTTCTTGATTCCCCTACTCTGGGCAAGGGAATCTATGTATCTACCAAAGCTATTCCTCTCACAATTTTGTACACCTCTATAAGATTACCCCTCAATCCTGACCTCAAATGCTGTCTGTGTGAAGTTTGCACGTTCTCCAAGTAACCATATTTCTTCCGGGTGCTCCTGTTTCTTCCCAGATCCCAAAGACATGCAGGCTTGTAGGTTATTTGTTCTCTGTGAATTCCCCATAGCGTGTAGGGAGTTGATGAGAAAGTGGGATAACATAGAACTAGTGTGAACGGGCGATTGATGGTCAGTGCTGACTCGGTGGGGGGGGGGGGGGGGGGGGGTGGTCGAATGGCTTGTTTACATGTGATTGTGTTTTTTTTAACTGAAGATAGACACAAAGTGCTGGAGTAACTTAACGGGTCAGGCAGCATCTCTGGAGAAAAGGAATAGGTGATGTTTCAGAAGAAGAGTCTCAACCGGAAATGTCACCCATTCCTTCTCTCCATAGATGCTGCCTGTCTCGCTGAGTTACTCCAGCTTTTTGTGTCTATCCACACCACTTCTTCTTCTTCTTCCTCTTGTGTATTGCGAGCACAGCCTAAAGTTGTAGGTCAACTTGTTCTATTTAATCTTGTTTGCGCACGTCGGGTTGATTGCATTAGTCGAAACAGGGCGGACCACGTGAAGGTTGCAATCTCCCACCCCATCCACACGACTGCATGGCGGAGTAAGCAAGGGATTCAGCAGAGTGCACCTGCTTCTGTTTTCCTGTAACCCTTCCTAAATGATGATTATTCCGATGTGCTGGAATATTCCCAGCAGGGTGTGTTCAGTCTCTAGGTCTTTGTCCCTCTGTTGATATTTAAACACAATTCCTATTCAGGAATAATATCCTTACAGAATGCAACTTTGAATCCACTGCTGCGAGCTAGAATTAAACCACTTTTTACATAGATCGATCCCCATAGGGCTATTGCGGACAACATTTGGCTTCTAACAAATTGTTCTTGATTGTGGTATCATTTTTTTGTTTTGGAGTTTTAAAAGTTGTTTATAAAAGTCGCTAAATTGAGGTGCCTGACAAGAATTTAATGAAATAAACTTGGTAACTATAGTTTTGCAATTGCTATCTTCTTCTGCAATTATGCTATCGACAATGAAGGAGAGACAAGGAGAGAGGCTGCATCAGTTCCTTTCAACCATTGTTAATTTGTAGGAGTAGTTGGAAATAACAAATAAAAGATTGATTGAAAGATACAGCACGGAAACAGGCCCTTCAGCCCCCCTTAAGCCCATGCTGACCAGCGATCACCTATCCACACTAGTTCCATGTTATTCCACTTTCACATCCACTCCTTACACACTAGGGACAATCTACAGAGGGCAATTGACCCAGAAACCCACACTTCCTTTAGGATGTGGGAGGAATTCAGAGCACCCGGAAGAAACTCACGCGATCACAGGAAGAACATGCAAACTTCATGCAGATCATACCCGAGGTCAGGGTCGAACCTGGGTCCCTGGGGCTGTGAGGCAGCAGCTCCACCAGCAGCATGGAGAGTGGTTCTTTAAACATATCAGAAAAATAATATTTTTTGCTAAGTTAGTACCTCAGGAAGTCACTTCTTCCTATCGGAAGCAATCCTATTACCTTAAATAGTGCCTTCCACGGTGTAGAAGGCCTCAAAGCACTTTAAAGTGCATTAGGAGCTTTACATTTCTGTTCCTTACTGTAATGTGGGTGAAAGGTATAAATGTAAAAATATCTTGAATCAATAGGAAATTCCAGTTACAGATAGCTATTGTCTGCAGTGAGGAAACAACTTAGCAGCAGATATGTCATTGCCATTTCCCTTGGCTTCCTGCATGATTACTGATGCACATACAATGTATAGAGGTCACAGCAAGATAAAATATTAGCTGTAATGGCTTCACCCCAACACCATGTTAGACTAATGCTCATACAGTATGCACAGCAGTGCTGCAGGCTGCGTGCAGTCTCGGGGAACTAGGGAGCTGGCTTCGATCCTGACCTTGCACCTTCTCCCCATGACCATAAGGATTACCCCAGTGGTGCTCATATCCCCTCTCATGCCCTGAAGATGTGCAGGTTGTTTTTTTTGGCAACTGTAACTCTCCCTCGGTAAGGGCCAGATCGTGGAAGAATAACTAAGGAACTGACAGCCAAGTGAGTGAGAGAGAACCAAGCCAGGTATGGGGTTGCTGTGAGGGCTAGTATAGACTAGACTGGCAACATGGCATCCTAATTCATGAGAAAATTAGGGAAATAAATATGAAAAAGTATGTACACGGTGAGAATTGATTAATTCGACAAAACCTGCAGCACAATGGCGGCACCGGTAGAGTTGCTGCCTCACAGCGCCTGAGACCAGGGTTCAATCCTGACCTTGGGTGCTGTCTGTGTGGACTTTGCATGATCACCCTGTGACTGCGTGGACTTTCTCCAGGAACTCTGGCTTCCTCCCTCATCAAAGACATGCAGGTTTGTAGGTTAATTGGCCTCTGTAAATAGATTTAAGATCAAAACACAAAATACTGGAGGGGCTTAGTGAGTTGGGTAGTACCTGGGGGTTGCACCGGGACATTGGGGTGGAAGGGCATGGAAAAGAAAGGGGGGGGGGGGTTTACTTAAAGTGGGAACATTCAACTTTCATGCCATTGGATGGTAAACGATCCAAGCAGAAGATGAGATAATGTTCCTCTAGTTTGCGTGTGGCGTGACCATGGCAATGCATGAAGTCCAGTGCATCATATAATTAGACAAAAGGGTTATTTCAAAAGTTCATAAGATATAGGTGCGGAATTAGACCATTCGGCCCATCAAATCCACTCCGCCATTCAATCATGGCTGATCAATCTTTCACTCCTCACCCCATTCTCCGGGCTTCTACCAATAACCCCTGACGCCACTATTAATGAAGAATCTGTCAACCTCCGCCTTAACAATATCCATTGACGGCCTCCACAGCCGCTTGTGGCAATGAATTCCGCAGGCTCACCACCCTCTGGCTAAAGACATTCCTCCTCATCTCCTTTCCAAAGAAACATCCTTTTATTCTGAGGCTATGGCCTCTGGTGCTAGACCAGAGGGAAGTTCACAACTAATTTTCCATCCACAGAATGGTGCGGTTCTGGGATTGATGACCTGAAACACTGATAGAGGCGG
Source organism: Raja brachyura (assembly GCA_963514005.1). Next base: position 4,268,358 of record OY740797.1, on the reverse strand, counting down.
AAACCTTTGTCACTTGTAAAACACATCTGAATGAAGATCTGCACAGGACTATGAAGCAGGGGCTGGAATTAACAATTAACAGGTGCAGAAGTAGGTAATTCGGCCCTTTGAACCAGCACCGCCATTCAACGTGATCATGGCTGATCATCCAAAATCAGTACCCATCTGGCTTTTTCCCCATATCCCTTCATTCCCTTAGCTCTTAGAGCTAAATCTAACTCTCTTGAAATGAGTCTCAAACGTTTGTTTTGGCTCCCTGCTGCAGTTTAATTCTCTGTGAACTAGTCTGCTAAAGTTTCTGCCAGCCTCTCCAATTCACTATGGAATATCAGTTGCTGCAGCTAAGGCTCCTAAGATGCAACAGTTCCCCAACCTTCTTGGCAGAATGTCATACGTGTGGAAAATCTAAATGTCATTACTCATATGCAACGAGGAAAGACTCTAAAAATCTTAAAACTCTTTACAAAGTTAACCCTTATCTCGCCCTTCTCTCCAAGAGGAAAGCTGAGAGAGGAAGTGTTTACTTGACACCTCAATCCTTCTTCGGACAGCTTTTGGTGTCTTTCTGGGTTTGGTGTCTAACCCGCTGAGTTACTCCAGCTTTTGGTGTTTAAACCAGCATCTGCATTTTCTTCCTACACCTCAGTTCTCTTATGGAATCAACTTTTTAAAGTATCTTGAGGTAAATTTAGATTTTGGACTTTGGAGATGCAGTGTGCAAACAGGCCCACCAAGTCTTCGCCAACCATCGATCGCCGCGTACAGTAGCATTGGCCTACACACGAGGGACAATTTACAATTTGTTTACCAAAGCCAATTAACCTACAAACCGGTATGTCTTTGGAATGCAGGAGAAAATTTGGAGAAATCGCATGAGGTCACGGGGATAACGTCCAAACTCCGTACGGACAGCACCCATAGTCAGGATCGAACACGTGTCTCTGGCGCCGTAAGGCAGCAACTCTACTGCTGCACCACTGTGCCGCCCAGCAAATGTGGGCCAAAGCACCGTTTTAGACCAATCCCTGACCATGATCACCGCACAATATTAATAATGGCTAAATACAGCAGTAAAAGTTACTCCCCCATATCTGGACTTCAGTGGCAAACTCTATCAGCCACACACATATTTGATTTCAAAGAGGCCTTCAGCCTTCCAGTAAGGCCTGCCCTTGACATCAAGAACAGCGCCTATTCACACTGCAATAATGTTAGAATCAAATTCAAAAAAACAAAGTGCTAGAGGAACTCAACAGTTCAGGAAAGGGAGAGAAGGACAGGCGATGTTACAGGTTGGGACCCTTCTTCAGATTAAATCTCAGTCTTGTTACACAAGCCAATTTACATTACCACTGCATGTCCAGTAACCTTTGCACTTTGGTTCATGGAGTCATAGGGTCATATTAGTCATAGAGCATGGAAACTGGCCCTTCGGCCCGACTTGTCCATGCCAACAAAGATGCACAATCTCACCCATTTGCTCGCATTTAGCCCATATTCCTTTCCTATCCATGTACTTGTCCAAGTGCCTTTTAAATGCTGTTATAGTCCCTGCCTCAACTACCTCCTCTGGCAGCTTGTTCCATACATCTACCACCCTCTGAGTCTATCACCCTTATGCGCACATACATCTATCACCCTTATGCGCACATGGAAATGTTAGCAAATTAATTTGTGAGCAATCTGGTGATGGAGGTGCTGACTGTATTTTATTCATCAATATATCCCTTCACCTCAATACAAAGAAATGTGACCGGTTCTTTCTACATTTCTGATTTTGGGGATAATTTTATTTATTCAAAGTGGATCTCACTGACTCAGAAAATATATATATATCTTGCAACATGACAGAATTACCAGAATATCTCTCTCTCTCCGCTCCTATATTAATCTGTATCTCGGCACCAGTGTGCATTCATCTCAATTGCCCTCCAGCAAGTTAGATTTCTCAGCTACCGCCAGAATGGTGAACGGAGGAAACGGCTTTTTTTTAATACTTTATGTGCACAATTGTTTGCATACAAATAGAGCACAGTGTTAGACCGCCATGTAAATGAACACATGCAATGGAGTACTGTTAGTACGCTGTGTTAACACAGCAGGGGGGGGGGGGGGGGGGAATCATAAATCATTTACTTTCATTGGATTGCCAGTTGTATTTTAGTGTGTTCCAGGAATCATGTTACATTTTGCAGTTTTAAACAAAGCTATCATTAACCCATCATTTCTTTCTCCCAAGTGTTTGAGTACATGGATTCTATGGATAGTCCTGAAAATAACCTTACATGAACATTTATATAATCTGCTTTATGATTTCTCCTTAGATTTCAAACCACCATTAATCACAATGAGAGGCAGCGAGCTTCATAAACATAACTCTTCACTTCTTTCCATTTTCTTCTCTTGGACACTTCTGCAAAATTCTAGCAGTTCCTCTTTGTTCTTGAAATTTGATCAGCTTACCAATGGTATTGGTTTCCTGCCTGACATTCTCCGCAGGGGAATATCTCAGGGCAACACATGGCACTCTCAATGACTTCAGAGGCCCCCGTTTCATTGTCCATTATAACCCTCTGGCTCTCTGGCAAGTCACAAAATCAAGATAAATTAAAACACCACACAGCTAGACTTTGCAATGCACAGTCTAGCTTTAAAAGGTAAAATAATATTAAAATTATTAACAATGCAACAGTGTAGCTAACATTGGACTTTGTCTCTGTAACTGATGCACTACGATGCTGAGAACTATATTCTGCACTCTGTATCTTCCCCTTTGCTCTACCTATTGTACTTGATTGTATTTATGTGTATAGTATTACCCTAGTTGATTGAAGTGCATGCAAAACAAAGCTTTTCACTGTACCTCGGTACACATGACAATAATAAATATAAGCCTAAGCATAAGCCTAAATCCAGTAATCAGAGAAATAATATCCTTCTTCTGATTTAAGCCTTACATTTGGGAGCTTTATAGTATTTCAAATAGTATTATTGGGAGTTAGAAAGAGAGCAATACGTTACACTGCATTGAAAAGAAGGGGTGGAAAATGTTGTTTAGTGAGTTTAGTTTAGAGATACAGGGCAGAAAAAGGCCCTTCGGCCCACCGGCTCCGCAGCTGACCAGCGATCCCGCACACTTACACTATCCTACACACACTAGGGACCATTTATATATTTACCAAGCCAATTAACCTACAAACCTGCATGTCTTTGGAGTGTAGGAGGAAACCGACGACTCTTACCCAACCCACTTCAAGCCTTCCGGAAGTAGGAATCTCGAGGTGAGATCTAAACAATGGATTGTCACCTTGTCGTGGTGGAGAAGCTTGAGTGGTCCTGAGATCCTGAGAGCGATGCCGTCTGGAGCTATGGTAGGGCCACCCATGGCGGTAAGGTCGAGGGGGAGGTCCCTGACAAAGAGCAATCCAACCAAGACCTCAACGGTGGAACAGGCGGAGGGCGATGGCTGACCTTAGTGGAGCGCCACAACGGCTGGGAAGGCGGATGAAGGCTGCAGCAGAAAAGGGTCTCCGGTCGTTTTGGACTCCATGCCACTGGATCCTGACCCCAATCTGTTAAGGACCGTGGGGTGGCTGTCTGTGCACCAGTCTCCCCACGTTAAACAAAGTCACGCACAGGCGTCCTCCCAAAATAGAACATGCATACTCGTTTCGAGTGACCACCAATGATGATGATTTATATAGGTTTAGCATCACTCCCCTACCCTTGTTTGTTTCCAGAGAGATGGAAATAAAAAGTGGATAAATTATGCTGGATTTAATGAACATTTTATGAGACCACACTTTCTCCAACATACATGGTTCTGGCCACCATATTACCAAAATAAGCACTAATAAAGGTGCAGAAAGACTTACGAGGATGATGTCAGAAATTCAGACTTTGACATATTAGGAAAGAGTGAGTCTTGTTATTCCTCAAAAAAGAAAAAGATTTGGGATAGTAACCATCAGGACCTGCACCTATCCTTCTTAGGTAACTGTACCAAGAACAAAGAGAGACCAGGCCTGGGGGAGCCACCGAGAGAACAAAGAGAGGCCCGGCATTGGGGAGCAACCGAGAACAAAGATGGACTCAGCGTGGGAGGGGGGGGGCACTGAGAACACTGAGGGAGCCAGCGTGTGGGGGCCACCGAGAACACAGAGGGAGCCGGCGTGAGGGAGCAACCAAGAACAAAGGGAGCCAGCGTGGGAGGGGCTTACAAAGAAGAGGGAGCCAGTGTGGGGGCCACAGAGAGAACAAAGAGGGAGCCGGCGTGAGGGGGGCCACCGAGAACACAGAGGGAGCCGGCGTGAAGGGGGCCACCGAGAGAACAAAGAGGGGCCCGGCTTCGGGGGGGGGGGGGGCACCAAGAACACAGAGGGACCATTGGGAACTACATTGAACACTTTGCAACTTAGTCGGTGCCTTATACATGGCGATTCTTTGTATACTTTGTGTACGGTATGCAAAACAAAGAATATCACTGTGACATATCACACGTGATAATAAAGTAAAGTATCATTCAATGTACGTCATGCTGTGACTAACAGGCTTAGGGATTTCCCTTCTCCTGCGAAGGTCCCACTATAAATTCCCCTGCAATGGTCCATTGTTGAATCCACTTGTAAAATTGTACTTCTTAGTTTATGTAGACCATTCTATGAAATAGGGGTTCTGGTGTTCCACAAGATTATGTACTTTTTGGAAAAACAATCCCTTATGGTGCATTCAGACATTGTGGGCCACATGTTCGGCATGGACATTGTTCCTGTGCTGTAGTCATAGAGAATAATAGAATCACAAAGCGCGAAACAGACCCTTCGGCCCAACTTGCCCACACCAACAAACATGTCCCATCAACATTTAACCCACCTGCCTGCATATGGTCCATATCCCTCTAAACCTGTCCTATCCATGTATCTGTCCAAATATTTCTTAAACATTGCAAAAGTACCTGCCTCAACTACCTCCTCCAACAGCTTGTTCCATACACCCACCTCCCTTTGTATGAATCAAGTTTTATTCTATGTCCTAAAGGACACACAATTATTTTTTCAGTAATGCTAAAGACCTATTACTTTCTAAGATGATGCCCACCTGGCTCTCCAATGTTTCCTGAGCCAACACACTCAGTGAAAAGCTTTTAGAAAATCCACTTTATGTTCTGAAATCCAGATATAAATTACATTCCTATTTTTCCTCTTTTTTCCTCTCTATCACAATGGACTATAGGCAATCGACAATAGACAACAGGTGCAGGGGTAGGAAATTTTGGCCCTTTGAGCCAGCTCCGCCATTCAATGTGATCAAGGCTGATCATCCCCAATCAGTACCCAGTTCCTGCCTTCTCCCCGTATCCCCTGACTCCGCTATCTTTAAGAGCCCTATCTAGCTCTCTCTTGAAAGTATCCAGAGAACCAGCCTCCACCACCCTCTGAGGCGGAGAATTTCACCTCTTGCTCCTGTGTTTCTAGCAATTGAGAAGTCATGGTGATTTCATGGTTAGTTCAGTTGTATCACAGTTTTAAAAACCTCCACAACATAGAACATATAGCAGGAACAGGCCCTTCGGCCCACAATGACTGCTGAACATAATAGCAAGATAATGGCCATAGAGGGAGTACAGAGAAGGTTCATCAGACTGATTCCTGGGATGGCAGGACTATAATATGAAGAAAGACTGGATAGACTGGACTTGTACTCGCTGGAATTTAGAAGATTGAGGGGGGATCTTATAGAGACTTACAAAATTCTTAAGGGGTTGGACAGGCTAGATGTAGGAAGATTGTTCCCGATGTTGGGGAAGTCCAGAACAAGGGGTCACAGTTTAAGGATAAGGGGGAAGTCTTTTAGAACCGCGATGAGAAAATCATTTTTCACACAGAGAGAGGTGAATCTGTGGAATTCTCTGCCACAAAAGGTAGTTGAGGCCAGTTCATTGGCTATATTTAAGAGGCAGTTAGATGTGGCCCTTGTGGCTAAAGAGATCAGGGGGTATGGAGAGAAGGCAGGTACAGGATACTGAGTTGGATGATCAACCATGATCATATTGAATGGCGGTGCAGGCTCGAAGGGTCGAATGGCCTACTCCTGCACCTATTTTCTATGTTTCTATAAACTTACAGTGCCCTCCATAATGTTTGGGACAAAGACCCATCATTTATTTATTTGTCTCTGTCCTCCACAATTTGAGATTTGTAATAGAAAAAATCACAAGTGCACATGGTCAGATTTTAATAAAGGCCATGTTTATACATTTTGGTTTCACCATGTAGAAATTACAGCATTGTTTATACACAGTCCCCCCATTTCAGGGTGCCATAATGTTCGGGACTTTCATGTAAATGAAAGTAGTCATGTTTATTTTGTTGAATATCCTATGCATGCAACGACTGCTTGAAGTTTGCGATTCATGGACATCACCAGTTGCTAAGTGTTTTCTCTGGTGATGCTCTGCCAGGCCTGTATTGCAGCCATCTTTAGCGTTTGCTTGTTTTAGGGGCTAGGCCCCTTCAGTTTTCTCTTCAGTGTATAAAAGGCATGCTCAATTGGGTTCAGATCGTGTGATTGACTTGGCCACTCAATAATTGACCATTTTTTAGCTTTGAAAAACTCCTTTGTTGCTTTAGCAGTATGTTTGGAATCATTGTCTTGCTGTAGAATGAACCGTTGGCCAATACATTTTGAAGCATTTCATTATGTTACTACCATCAGCAGTTGTATCATCAATAAAGATAAGTGAGCCAGTACCTTCAGCAGCCATACATGCCCAGGCCATAACACTCCCACCACCGTGTTTCACAGATGAGGTGGTATGCTTTGGATTTTGGGCAGTTTCTTCTCTCCTCCATACTTTGCTCTTGCCATCACTCTGATATAAGTTTCCACAAGACCTTTTTCCAAAACTGTGATTGCTCTTTTAAGTACTTCTTGGCAAACTGTAACCTGGCCATCCTATTTTTGCAGCTAACCAGTGGTTTGCATCTTGCAGTGTAGCCTCTGTATTTCTGTTCCTGAAGTCTTCTGCAGTCAGTGGTCATTGACAAATCCACACCTGACTCCTGAAGAGTGTTTCTGATCTGTCGGACAGGTGTTTGGGGATTTTTCTTTATTACAGAGAGAATTCTTCTGTCATCAGCGGTGGAGGTCTTCCTTGGCCTGCCAGTCGCTTTGCGATTAGTAAGCTCACCAGTGCTCTCTTTCTTCTTAATGATGTTGCAGACAGTTGATTTTGGTAAGCCTAAGGTTTGGCTGATGTCTCTAACAGTTTTATTCTTGTTTCTCAGTCTCATAATGGCTTCTTTGACTTTCATTGGCACAACTTTCAACCTCATGTTGATAAACAGCAATAAATGTTTCCTAAGGTGATGGAAAGACTGGAGGAAAGACTATGCGTTTGGGGATTTTTCTTTATTATGGAGAGAATTCTCCTGTCATCAGCTGTGGAGGTCTTCCTTGGCCTTTGCGATTAGTAATCCCACCAGTGCTCTCTTTCTTCTTAATGATGTTCCAAACAGTTGATTTTGGTAAGCCTAATGTTTGGCTGATGTCTCTAACAGTTTTATTCTTGTTTCTCAGTCTCGTAATGGCTTATTTGGCTTTCATTGGCGCAACTTTGGCCCTCATGTTGATAAACAGCAATAAAAGTTTCCTAAGATGATGGAAGGACTGGAGGAAAGATTAGGTGCTGAGGACTCTCTTATACATGCATTAAGGAGGCATTTAAACACACCCGAGCAATTACAAATGCCTGTGAAGCCATGTGACCCTAACACTGCAGTGCCCTGAAATGGAGTGGGGGGGGACACTATGTATAAACACAGCTGTAATTTATACATGGCGAAATGAAAATGTATAAAAATAGCCTTTAATAAAATCTGACATTGTAGACTTTAACCACATGTGATTTTTTTTAATTACAAAACTCAAATTTTAGAGTACAGAGGCAAATAAATGATGGGTCTTTGTCTCAAACATTATGGAGGGCACTGTATATTCTCTGCCTTCACATGGCCCATCTCGCTCCATTCCCTGCATATCCAAGTGCCTATCTAAAAAGCTCTTAAATGCCACTATTCCATTTGCCTCCACCACTACCCCTGGCAGTGCGATCCAGGGACTCACTAATCTCTGCGTAAAAAAAACTTGCCCCGCACATTTCCTTTAAACTTTGCCCCTCTCACTGTGCCCTCTAGTTCTTTATATTTCCACCCTGGAGAAAAAGTTTTTTTTAAGAATGCAAATTAAATATCTGTAAACACATGGCAGCAAACTCACTGCAAGAGTTGAATACAAACAAATGTTTTAGGAATATGTGTAATGCCATTACCTATTTGCATGATCTGTGCTATAACTCGGGGAAAAATAAAAATGTTTCTATAGAAACAAAATCATTAGGAAAATTGATTATGCCACAGATCCTTTTACCAGTGTGTTTGCGGTTAAAGGAGACAAGAGGTTGGTTATTTTCAGTCCCTGAGAGAGGTATTTTGACATCATTGCAAAGTTAAATCATAGCTTCCTCTCAGGATTTGCTAAAGCTCATTATGTCAGCCACAGAACATTAACTCACATAATGGCGGAATAAAATAAATCATGTCAAGAGAATCACTGTCCCTTCTTTAAAAATAAAAATTTTAGTCAGTTATACTCCAAGCTGCAAATATAAAGAGTAGAATCCAGCTTATAAAATTAAGGCTGACACAATGATACTTTACTGTCATGTAGGGTTGCCAACTTTCTCTCTCCCAAATAAGGGACAAAAGGTCAAAATAATGGACAAATTCCCAACAGCAATTTGTTGACCGACAGCCGTGGTTGGGTGAATGATGAGTAGGCCCAAGTGCTGGACTGCATACAAAGCCGAGCCAGCCGTCCAGCTGAGGAGTTTTTGCCCAGGCCGCAGGATGTCGCGCGCAAAGTCCAGCACCCCATCCAACTCATGAACCATGAGAAGGAGGGGTGGTGGTGTCGGCGGTAAGGGAAGGTCCGAAGGTCGGACAACTGGCCGGGCTGCCAACTGACGGGTCCACGGGCGAGAAGCTGCTGCTGCACTCCATGGGCTGCACTACGTCGGGACGGGTGAGGTGGGGCCAGACACGGCACTCCGACCCGACATCCCCTCGACGCCTCAAGTAGTAGCAGTCAAATACGGGACAAGGGCAGTCCCGTATGGGACAAACCAATTTAGCCTAATGTACAGGATGTCCCGGCTAAAATGAGACAGTTGGCAACACTACTGACATGTGTACCTAGGTACGTTGACATTCGTTACAGCATACAGTTCAGTAAAAATCTTACTACATAAAGGCACAATTACACTAAAATACAAGTGGGTAGGAATAGTAGATTACACTGAGAGAGGACACAAGAGTCACCATGTTTCTAGTGCCAATTTGTATCATTCAAGTCCAGAACTGTTAACAATGTATAGCTTTAACGTTGTCGTAAAGGGCCGTTGTCCTGGTGGCGATGCTGGGTCGGAGTTGCAGGGGTCAGCATGGCCAGACGATGTTGTTGGTGCCCTCCGCCGCTTGTTCCACCGCTTGTTCCACCGCTCTGCACTACTGCAGGCCACGTCCGATCAGCACACTCGGCCTTGTGGAGCGGCGCCCAGTCAGTGTAATCGAGGCTCATGCTGATGTAGGGCCTCCAGTGGTTCACTTCACTGGCGCCTCGATCCGGACACGTCGATCCACAAACACACCACTCGCCACCACGCACGGCCACAGCTCTGATTCCGTGTCCTGGGGCGCCTCCTGCAGACCAAAGTGCCTCCGAAGGCTCGGGAGGGAAGCCCCCAGCCCGCTCACCCACACTGTTGTTTTCCTGCATCCACTACCATCAGTGGTGATACAACTATCTCACAACTGCAGAGATTTAGGTTTAATACTGACTTCCTGTACAGTCTGGGTGGAATTTGTGTGTGCTCCCAAAAACTGCCTCGCGTTTTCCCCAGTTGGTTCACATTACTCCCACTTCCTCACGTTCCAGCCTTGGTAGGTTGGAGATGCGAGGAACTGCAGATGGTGGAAGCTTGAGCAAAATACAAAGTGCAGGGGAGCTCAGGGGGTCAGGCAGCATGTTCAGGGGAGGAAATGGATAGATGATGGTTCAGGTCACAACCTCAGGAACCTTCTTCAGATTAATGGAATCGGGGGAAGTTTGAAAAGAGACTTGGGGGTGCGTCAAAGACTGGCATGTCATAGGTGGATACAGGGAAAGGGTTTGAATAGCAGGTAGGTAGAGTAAGTGACAAACGCTAGGGTGAAAAGGAGACTAAAGGGTGTCAGATAAGGAGAGAAGTGAAATGTAAAGCTGGAGAGAGGAATATGGGTGAAAAGTGATGGAGGAGGGGAAAGAAGGGGGATAAAAGGGAGATAGGGGACACTGGAATTGGAGATGAGTATATGATTAATAGATTCATTGAATACTGCAAATTAAACTGAGTGTTGGAGAGTGAAGGGAGAATTAAGAAATGTTAAGGAGTAGAAATAGAAACATAGAAATTAGGTGCAGGAGTAGGCCATTCGGCCCTTCGAGCCTGCACCGCCATTCAATATGATCATGGCTGATCATCCAACTCAGTATCCTGTACCTGCCTTCTCTCCATACCCTCTGATCCCCTTAGCCACAAGGGCCACATCTAACTCCCTCTTAAATATAGCCAATGAACCGGCCTCAACTACCCTCTGTGGCAGAGAGTTCCAGAGACCCACCACTCTCTGTGTGAAAAAATTCCTTCTCATCTCGGTCCTAAAGGATTTCCCCATTATCCTTAAGCTGTGACCCCTTGTCCTGGAACTCCCCAACATCGGGAACAATCTTCCTGCATCTAGCCTGTCCAACCCCTTAAGAATCTTGTAAGTTTCTATAAGATCCCCTCTCAATCTCCTAAATTCCAGAGAGTATAAACCGAGTCTATGCAGTCTTTGTTCTTAAGACAGTCCTGACATCCCAGGAATCAGTCTGGTGAACCTTCGCTGCACTCCCTCTATGGCAATAAGAAAATACCTTCAGGAAGGGAATGGAATTGGGGGATGGGTCCTGAGAGCTAGCATAGATTTGATGGGTCAAATGGCGTTGACATTAAGAGAAGATGAGAAAAGATATGATGACTAATAAATGTTGTTTTAGAGCACCATTCCTTGCAAAGTTGAGTAAAGCATTTTGAACTAGGAAAGGTTTAGAGGGATATAGGCAGGGCGGCCAACAGTGGGTGAGAGTTGAGAGTGAGAAATTGCGAGGGAGAGTATCGACCAGGGAGGGGGGGAGGGTGTGGGAGGGGGATGTGGGAGGGGGGGTGTTCCCCCTCCCACGCTAAGGAGCTTTTACATTTTTCAGCTTGAAATTGTGCAATCTGGCGCACACTGTAGCGAGTCTTTTAACTTACACTTGGAGCAACATTTATGCTTTAAATTGGATTAGGTATGAATAAGGTTAGGCTAAATTACATTCCTAATTACATTCCACAATAGAGCCAGGCTCTGCTCAACAGGTGCAGCACATGAATGACTATATTCATGTATGGAAATCAGATTATATTGTTTAAGGATTTAGGATATATGCTGTTATGCATATATATAGAGAAAAACTCAGAGAAACAAAGCAAAAGTCAGACTTCCATCACTGTTCTGCACAAATAAATCAATCAACCTTGTTCAAGAAGGAACTGCAGATGTTGGAGAATCGAAGATAGACAAAATTGCTGGAGAAACTCAGCGGGTGCGGCAGCATCTATGGAGCGAAGGAAATAGGCAACGTTTCGGGCCAAAACCATTCTTCAGACGGATTCAACCTTACCCTTTGAATATGGAAACAAGACGAAAATAATGACGCATATTCAATCATATATGGTTCAATGACATTAAGATATATATGTAAATATATATTTGACAGCACGGGGCCTGTACTAGCTGGAGTTTAGAATGAGGGGGGACCTCATTGAAACCTACCAGATAGTGAAAGCCCGGGATACAGGAGAGGAAGTTTCCACTCGTGGGAAAGTCTGGGACCAGAAAGTATGGCCTCAGAATTAAAAGACGTACCTTTAGAAAGTTGAGGATGAATTTCTTTAGTCAGAGGGTGGTGAATCTGCGGAATTCATTGCCACAGAGAAGGCAGGAGAATGGGGTGGAGAGGGCAAGATAGATCAGCCATGATTGAATGGCGGGGAAGCCTACTTCTGCTCCTATGACTTATGAATTTGAACAAATTTGAAGGAAGATGTTTATTGTTGGAAATCAAACATACCATTCCCAGGATATTGCCACAGGAGTTCCTCAGGCCAGTCCCCTGAGACCGACCATCTTTAGTTGTTTCAACAAATGACCATCCATCAAAAATGGGAATGGTCAGTCATGACTGCACAATGGCCAATTCCAGTCATGACTGACCATCGATGCAGCAAGACCCAGACAGGGCTGGTCAGTGGCCAGAAGCATTTGTGCCACTGAAGTGCTTCTTGATCATCCTCAATCTGGGTTGAACCAGCATGGTGAAACCTCAATTAAGCCTAAACCTTGGGGTTAGACACAAAATGCTGGAGTAACTCAGCGGGACAGGCAGGATCTCTGGAGAGAAGGAATGGGTGACGTTTCGGATCGAGACCCTTCTTCAGACCCGTAACGGCACCCATTCCTTCTCTCCAGAGATGCTGCCTGTCCCACTGAGTTACTCCAGCATTTTGTGTCTACCTTTGATTTAAAACCAGCATCTGCAGTTCTTTCCTACCTAAACCTTGCAGTGTCGCTTCAACTTTTACTCATTTAGGTCCATGCTTGAAACATATCCCTTTCGTGTTCTTAGTATCAGCTTGTGGTTCTGTGAGAAACACGATTTGATAAGGTTTCTGTATGTGACATCCAAATGTTGTTGTGTTTGTTCTGTGGGCCAGTCTCTTGACCCCATCCTCCTGTTTATCTTCCTTGCATTGACTCTCTTACTCAGCCATTCCTTCCTGTAGTTCAAATAAGGATCCCATTCAACATATTAAAAAGCTTTGAAAATCAACCAACTGAAACTACAGCTCAAGCAACAAGTCTCATATCACCCAGCAGAGCTCCTGCCGGCATTTCACCAGAGCTGAGAAAAGAGTTCCAACCTCAGTGATGGATCCATTCTGGTCAGGTTAACTCGGGGAGCAGCCCGAGCTGATCGATAACGAACACTCCTGGAAGCCCAACACGCTGCAGATTCTAGCACCACGTACGGCGCACATGTCAAAACAGCGGCACCACAGAGAGGTTCCCCAAGTCCCTCTTCCAAGGGTAGGAGGTCACTGATAGGCAGTGAGATAATGGAGAAACAGGAGCATGATGCAGAGGATGCTGCATGGATACTACATGCGACATGCAAGAAGTGTGAATGGCATGCCCATTCTTCTTGCTCAGGGACTGGCTGCCGTTCCCAGGTTACCTCGCGTCCCAGGGACTTGCCGCAGTTCCCAGGTCGGCTCGCAAAAATGAATTGAAAAGAAATACGCGGTTTTTCAGGTTACGGGCCATGTGCCCGTAGTCCAAACCCTGTCCTAGATGTTTGGCCTCATTGTGGTCGTCGTTGTTCCCCCCCCCCCCCCCCCTCCATGTTTGACAACTGATTCACCTGGTTAGTTCCATCTCCGGCTGCTTCATGTTGCCGGCAGCTGAGCATTCGGCCACAGATGAGACAAGAGATGCGACGTTACTCACAGCCGCCAACCGATGCGCTTCCCCAGACCGCACAGATCATTGGCAGGCGGCACAACGGGACAAACTGCGCAGGGACTGAACTCAGCATGAGAACTCGGCCATGAGCGTGAGGGCGTGAAAAATAGCTCCAAGGCATGAGTCTCACGCCGAAAGCGTGAGAGTTGGCATCCCTGTATTATAGGCCAAATATGGGCAGGTAGGACTAGCATAGATGTGGCATCCTGGTTGGCAAGGTCAAGTTGGGGTGAAGGGCCTGTGTCGGTGCTGTATGACTCTGACTCCTAACAAAATTAAATGTAAACACATGCTGCCTGGCTCACTTAGTTCTTCTGGCACCTTATTTTTTGCTCAAAATGAAATGTAAGAAATTTGATGAAAAAAATTATAACATGAGGCCTTTTCTGCTTTCTTCTATGTTTCGGCGATGTTCAGCAGAGATCATTAAATATGGGGAATCTTGGTGAATTTTCCTATCTCTTGCACAGGGACACAGACCTGCTGCAGTATTTCACTTGCTGTTGCATCTGAGATTAGCTCATTCTGGAAATAAATCCAGCGATCTCAATCAATGCTGCATGATATATGTGGCCACTTGTAATGAGTGCAATTGCATCATCCCAAAATATTCAATGTATGGTGCTCTATCATTGTCAGAGTATTTATTGCCAATGGACTAAAGGTAGAGGGTATAATTCACAGTAGTCTTGTGTACAGCAAGTTAATTTATTTAGTATGCAGTCTGTTAAAATAACAGAGGACATTAACTGCAGCAACAGCTCCAAGTAAAAGGTAATTTCTCAAGAAAATGCAGTGAGTGATGGATGGTTACATATAAGTTACATATGAATCAAATCAATCTCATTTGTATACAGCAATAAGTTCACCAAGTTTGATAGGTCAGGGAATTATTCAAATATTCTCCACTCTTATTGGGCATTGCATTGTCAAAGATTTGGCCTATTTGTCTTTATGACTTGATTTTTAGTTGAACATTACTCATTTCTCTCCATGATTTGATTTTCTTACCTCTGTGTTGCATCAATAACTTAGCACAGTTCCCTCAAGCAATAGCAGCTCTTTCGAGTTTTCACCCAAGTGAATATTATTTGTCAGTATCCAAGTGTATGTTATTTATGACTGGGGTAATTAAAGCTCAGTGGAATGCATAATCACAGGAAAAGTCTCACTCAGGATTGTGGAGTGTATACAGATAGTACAATTAACTTCTGACCAAGGAAGGGAGATCCCGCAGTAGTCTTCCTCCCCTAGTCTCGGTGACATTGTTGTACACTCCTAGTTCCTCTTAGTTGAGATGAACTCATTCAGCATAGTTTAGAAATCACATTTAGGATGGTTTTCTTCTTTGGATAGCTCAGTATCTCACTTGCAATTCACTTGTCCACTGAACAATAGAACAATATTACATACAATTTCCATGCAACTGTTCACGCGTATTCATCAATATTGTGACAGAGAGAGTAATTTGAAATAAAAAGCATTTGGTAAGAAGCTTTCAGAAGATCATTGTGAAGCACGCACAGAAAATGCTAAATATTCAACTCGGATGGTTTGGTTAAAAACCTATGAAAACAGATGCATCTAACTCAACAATAGTGAAATAGTGAGTTAAGAAATGCCACTCGACCCGAAACGTCGCCTATTTCCTTCGCTCCATACATGCTGCCTCACCCGCTGAGTTTCTCCGGCATTTTTGTCTACCAGTGATCTGTAATATTCATTAGGTTTCAGATGCACTGAAATTTGTTGGCCATCAAATAATTCCTTGTTAAAAGAGGGAAATTATGAGGCACTTCAGAATCTTTCTCCCACGGGGGAAATGTCAAAGATTAGAGAGCATAACTTTAGAGGGCAAAGTTCAAAGGAGATGTGTGGGGCAAATTGTTTACATAGGAAGTGGTAGGTGCCTGGAATGTACTGCAAGGGGTTGTGGAGCCAGACACGATCATTGTGTTTAAGAGGCTTTTAGATAGGCACATGGATATGCAGGGAATGGAGAGATCTGCAGGCAAAGGAGATTAGTTTAATTTGGTATCATATTTGGCACAGATATTGTGGCTCAAAGGGCCTATTCCTATGCTGTACTGTTCTATGTTCTAATATCTTGATTAGTAGGGGTGTCTTGGGGTTATGGGGAGAAGGCAGGAGAATGGGGTTGAGAGGTAAAAATAGATCAGCCATGATTGAATGGTGAAGTAGATTTGGTGGGCCGAATGGCTTAATTCTGCTCCTATCACATGAACTTATGAAAATTACAAAATTATTTTTTGCTTTTGCTTTCCAGAATAAAGCCTTGAAAGTGACAGCACTAGATGAGGCCCCACCTTATCCATACATTATTAATTTCCTGCACAAAGTCACTATTTCCGGCTTCAGGGAATCATTTGTTAATATTACATTCCACTTCAACATCTGGAACTAACTGGGTGTACTGAAAATGAGAGCAGACTTGGCCTTAATGCAACCCTGTGCAAACAGGTGTCTGGTTATGGTGTGGTGGTTATCAGTGCCCTGAGAACACTCTGCAGCTAGTCCTGCCAAAATGGTTTGAGTAACATAACACTATAAACTTTGTACATAAACATTTGAAGTGCTGCAATAATTCCTGAGGACTTGTTCAAGGTGTTAAATGCTAACAAGTTTTATGTGCCATCTGTTATTAATGAGGATGCCCTGTTAAAATTACAAATGCAATTGTTCCCATTTGTTGCCACTCTGAGCGATAGCATGCACTTGTCTTTACCTGGGAAACATACACCAGACAAGAGTATTAAACATCAACTTTTAAATGTCAAAATACTCTTTCTAGTCTTGTCACACTAATCAGGGACTAAAATAGTCAATTCCAAATCGTAATTTCAATACGTCCTGGAATACTGACATGAAATAGAACATAGAACAGTAGTTTAGTTTAGTTTAGAGATACAGTGCGGAAACAGGCCCTTCGGCCCACCAAGTCCGCGACAGCCAACGATCCCCCTATGCTAGCGCTATCCTAAACACTAGGGCCAATTTTACCAAAGCTAATTAACCTACAAACCTGTACCTCTTTGGAATGTGGGAGGAAACTAGAGAACCCGGAGTAAACCCATTTGGTCACGGGAGAACATACTAACTGTACAGACAGCACCCGTAGTCAGGATCAAACCTGGGTCTCTGGCGCTGTAAGGCATCAACTCTACCACTGTGCCACGATACAACACAAGAGCAGGCCATTTAGCCCACAATGTCCGTGTTGAACATGCCAAGACCACCCCTTATCTGCCTGCACATAATCCAATTCCCTCCATATCCATGCGCCTGGTCAGAAGTCTTTTAAATACTATCATATCTGCCTCCACCACCTCCCCTGGTAGGGCATTTCAGGAGCCCACCACCCTCTGTTTAAAACACTTGCCCTGCACATTTCATTTATATTTCATATTCCATAGGAATATTTCATAGGAATATGGTTTACAACCTTGGAAATGCAATTAAAAGTGTAGAGAAGTATTTTTTGACCTGGATTTTCATTGGAGCATGGCTAGTAACGCAGATAGTCCAAATTATCCTTATGTAATTTCCTAAGGGAATTTAAAAGCATGACATTATTTTATATTCCTACCACTGGAGAATGGTGGAAGACCATTTTTACTGCTCCCTATAAAATACATGTGACATTATGAGAGGCAATGCATTTTTGAAGAAGTGTGCTGATTAATTTGTCTAATTCTCAGGGAATACCACTGACTTGAATTTGCCTTGTATCTGTCCACCCCACTCCCTCTGGTTTATGATGCAGGAGTCAGTCATGTTTGTTGCTTTGTGCCCAACTATTAGTCCATTGGGCAAAAAACATAAAGTGCTGGAGGAACTGAACGGGTCAGGCAGCATTTGGAGAGGGAATAGACAGTCGACGTATAGGGTCAGGACCCTTCTTCAGATTCGTTCCTTCCAAGGATGCTGCCTGACCCACCAAATTCCTCCAACATAATGTGTTTTGCTCAAGATTCCACCATCTGCAGTTTCTTGTGTCTCTCTCTCAGTCCATTGAACTAGAAGATGGGGAAGCAAAAGAAAACGAGCAAATATGTGAAAATAAGCTTCCTCTCAGCAGAGCACATGTTGAAGGCAGGTTGTGAGAATATGTATGTGGTGGTAGTTTGATCACACAGAGCGCCACTGGTAAGTATTTGCAATTGAAAGTCTATAAGCAGTGGCTTATGAAGGGATTGGTATTGAAACACTTACTGTCTGTTATATACTGTATGTACATGCATTGGCTGGGAATATAGGAAGTACGATAAGTAACTTTGAAACTGATATGAAAATTGGTGGTGTTTTTGATAGTAAGGAGAGTGTTTTATTGTCATATGTCCAAAAACAGAACAATTAAATTCTTACTTGCAGCAGCACAACAGGTGATTAACTGTACTCAATAGATAACATAATAAATAAATAAACATTTAATAAATTTTTAAAAACCACAATATTGTGCAAAAGCACAAAGTTCTCAGTGCAAGCCAAGCAGTTCATAGTTTAGTTGGAGTTCATAGTGTGATGGTTGTTGGGCAGCATCTGTTCCTGAACCTGAAGATCACAGTTTTCGGACTCCTATAACTTCTTCCCGATGGAAGGAGTGAAATGAGAGCGTGTTCAGGGTGGTGTGGGTCCTCGATGATGCTGGCTGCCTTTTTGTGACCGCACCTCCCATAGATCTGTTCGATGTTAGAGGAGTCAGGACCAGGCAATATTCACCACTTTTTGTAATCTCCTTCATTCCTGGGCGTTCAAGTGGCCAGTTCAAGTTTGAGGAGAGCTGTTCAGGCTGCTGAATGATTTTGATAAATGGCTAGGGTTGGTAGAGCAATGGCAGAGTGAATACTGTGGTGAAGCAATTTGAGAGGATAAGACAAGGATGTTCCGAATGATTGGTCGGGCCCTAGACAGTATGGAAGAACAGAGGGCTTTCGGCACATGAGTCCAAGGATCTTCAATGATGGCAATAGAGGTAATTAAGCTAGTGAAGAATGCATATAGGACACTTGCCTCTTTAACTAGGGTATAGAATGCAAGTTGACAAGACGTCATTGAGGCCATACCTGGAATATTGTGTAGCACTAAGTCTCCTTAAATACCATCATGCAATTTAAATAAAATTACACATTGGAAAAACTGTAGATTATTATCAAAAGGTTTCAAACCACAAACATAGTACGTAGTAAATTAATGAAAGTCATATCTTCTGCATACTCAGATAGTATAGTAGTTATAGAATATTTGATTTTTTGTAGTCATCCTCCAAGCAAAAGCTCACTGAAATGTCAGTGCCTCTTACTGTCATAAAACCTGGCAGCAGCATTTTGACTTTATTAAAGTCGTTATTTTTTCCTTTTTTGTTTTTGTGCCTTTTTGTTTGGAGATTATTTGCTTTGATTAAGATTGTTTACATTCCAGCAAGATGCTCCGTTACTAAATTAACAAATCTGTCTCTGTTGAGATGACTAAATATTCCTGGAATAATGTACTGTCTGCATGTAATACATTCAATCTCAAAATATGATTGGAATGTATACTATTGCACTCAAACTAAATGGAAACTCCATTTTATGCTCCTTAATTAAAGGGCAATGATGAATATTAACAGATAACCAAAGGTGCATATATTTTACTCCTAAATATCAAGTTTATCAGTATTATAACCAGGGCAATTTAAAGTGATAACAAACACAATTAGAACAAAAATCTTCAGCATCAAGAAATGGAACTCAAATATAAATAACATGCTGTACAATAAGACCATATCTTATACCAAGCATTGTTCTGAAGACAATAGTATTAAACAGTGAGGAAGGTGTTATCTGTAGATCAGATTCCAGAGTCTGATAATATTAATCTATTCAAGTAAATCTTTCCACGCTTGATTTAGATTTTTCATTAACATTTTCCTGACCCATTCCATTATGTAATCATATTTATTATGTAATTTATTTTGGTGACACTTTTACACTTTTACAAATATAAGAACGTTTATTTTTCAGTTTCACCAAGCCAAACAAACAAAGATGTTGGCAATATGTTTAAACTAGTTTTTCTTCTGATTGCCAATCCGAGAATATACCTCTCTCTAAATGTTTCGTTCAATGCTTGCTGCTTCAATGAATTCACCTGATTATTGTCTATGAGGAAAGATTCATGCAACCGACTCACCAAAATAGATGATTGTAAAAATGCTTTCTCAGTGGAGGAATAACTGGAAACTGATAATAAATACTGGCATTGTCAACAATGTCCACATCTTGCAAGTGAATAAAAGGAAGAAACTCTCGCAGAGCGTTGTACAACACCAATCTGATGAATTTTATGATTTAGCTGGGGTTGATAAGTGAAAGGAATCAATGCAGACACAGACCCATGCCCAATTCACAAAGCTGACCTAACATTGCCTTGCACGTTCTGTACGGGAGCTTCATTTTAATTTGTACACCCATGATAACGAGATTTTCTCTTAGGGAATGCATCTATTTAAAGTAGGAAATGAAGGCCAAGCTCATTCCAATTTACCATATGGGGCATAATAAACACATCATTTTCAATTTAAAGCCCCATCTATTAAATAGCTAATGTGTTATTCATCAAGATCACCCTTCCTTTACTATTCTGAAGTAAACCTCACAAAGAATGTGAAAGCGCTGCGATTTTTCAGAATCTTAGAATTCTTCATCTTCCAGGGTGTTTTTTTAATAACATCCATATGGCTCTACACAAAACACCATATATTTTATTACAAGCAGTTGCAATCCTTCCACTGTTAATCAGCAGTAAATGGAAATTAAAAAAAATGGAGTTGCAATACCTGTCCTTTGAGGCAGATAATCTTTTGAGGTGAAGCGGTGATTCACTTGCACTTCTTCACATCAATTGTACTGAATTCTGTGTTAACAATGTTGTTTCCTGTACGTTGGAGAAACCACAAACAGATTGCGTGATGGCTTTGCAGAGAACCAGCATTCAGTGCATAGAGGTGCAGAGCTCACATAACTCTCCAGTCCAGCCCCATCTAGCCTCTATGCTTATTGGGTCTCTTGCACAGTAAAACCCAATGCAAGCACGAGGAACAACACCTAAGCTTCTGTCCGATCACACTGCAACCTTTAGGGCTCAACATTTGAATTATCATTATTTCTTTCTGTGTGTATCAGAACTGGTCACTTCTGCCATCTGTAATTTTGGCTCAGTTTTCCCTCTCTTCATCTGTATATTCTAGTGGCCATGTCCAAGAGGTCCATTACTAATAGTCAAGTCAAGTCAAGTCACTTTTATTTCTATAGCACATTTAAAAAACCAACTCTCGTTGACCAAAGTGCTTTACATTGGTGGAGGTACTAGCGTTATACAACAGTGGTCCATAGATTAAAGTACATACATAAATACATACATATAGCTCTCCCTCAGAGGACGTCAAAAAAGGCTTGAGAGAGTAAAGATTAGTTTTAAGTCTTGACTTAAAAGAGTCGATGGAGGGGGCACTTCTGATGGGAAGAGGGATGCTGTTCCACAGTAGGAGCTGCAACCACAAAGGCGCGGTCGCCCCTGAGCTTATGCCTAGACCGCGGGATGTTCAGTAACCCCAAATCAGCCGATCTGAGGGACCTGGAGGCGGTGTGGTGGGTAAGCAGACTTTTGATGTAGGTGGGGACAAGCCCGTTAAGGGCTTTGTAAACATAAAGAAGGATCTTGAAATTTATTTGGAACCGCACAGGGAGCCAGTGGAGAGAGGCCAGGATCGGGGTGATGTGGTCCCTCTTTCGGGTGCCCGTCAGGAGTCTCGCTGCGGCATTTTGGACCAGTTGCAGGCAGGACAGGGAAGGTTGGCAGATGCCAGTGTAAAGGGAGTTGCAGTAATCGAGGCGGAAGGAGAGAAATGTGTGGATGATCTTTTCGAGGTCATCAAACTGGAGAAATTGTTTTATTTTAGCTATTGTCCGAAGCTGGAAAAAGCTTGCTTTTACCACGGCACTGACTTGTTTGTCAAATTTCAATGCTGAGTCAAATATCACACCAACGTTTTTGATGTGAGGTTTGAATAATGGGGTAAGGCTTCCAAGGCTGCCTGCTATCGTTTTGATTGAGTCCGAGGGGCCGAGAAGGATGACCTCAGACTTATTCTCGTTTAGCTGGAGGAAGTTCTGGGCCATCCAACACTTTATATCCTCGAGGCAGTGGATAAGGTTAAATAGATTTGATCGGTTGTTGGGCTTCAGGGGGAGATGGGAGTTCAGGGGGAGTTGTGTATCGTCTGCATAGCAATGGAAGGAAATGCCATGCCTTTGAATGACTTGGCCTAAGGGGAGCATATACAGGGGGAAGAGAATGGGGCCAAGGATGGAACCTTGTGGAACCCCGCAGCAGAGGCTAGCTGGGGAGGAGAAAGAGTTGCCAATGTTAGTAGAGAAACCCCTACCTTTGAGGTAGGAGATGAACTAGCTCAGGACAGTGCCATCAATACCAACCCCATACCGGGGATGGTCAATTAGGATGGTGCGGTCGACAGTATCAAATGCTGCGCTGAGGTCGAGAAAGAGCAGGATTGCAGTCGCCGGAGTCAATGGTGAGAAGTAGGTCATTATGTACCTTCAGCAAGGCAGATTCTGTGCTGTGGTGGGCCCTGAAACCTGATTGGAAAGTTTCCAAGATAGTATTTTGCTGAAGGTAAGGCAAAAGTTGACTTAAAATTACCTTTTGCAAGGGCTTTTAAAAGGAAAGGCAGTTTTGAAATAGGACTGTAGTTACTTGGCAAGGTGGGGTCGAGGTTAGGTTTTTTCAGGTGGGGCTGGACCACGCGTGCTTGAAGCAGGTAGGAACAGTGCCAGTGGCCATAGAACTGTTGAAGATGGCGAGGATGCTGGGACCAGCTATTGTAATGACATCCTTCAGAAGGGCAGAGGGGACAATGTCGAGGGGGCAGGTAGTAGGCTTCATGATGGTTACCAGTTTTACAAGGGAGGGTAGAGTAACGGGTTGGAAACAGTCTAATTTTGAAGAACAGACCAATGAGACAGCCAGGTCACGGATGGGAGGGGAAATATTCGATCTGATGTTCTTATCTTTGCTGGTGAAAAATGTAGTAAATTCCTCGCACTTAGCAGGGGACCCAGTTGAGCTGGTGCTGGGGGCAGGACATATAATAGAGGTGGATGTAATACATAACAGAGACAACAAAGCATAATCTGATTCAACCTGTCGTATTAACTCATTTTGTCTCTCCCTGTCAGCAATATTCCCGTTGTCACAACCTATCCTCCCTTCCTACTTACACTGCGATTGAACGCTAACTGATTTTTCTCCCTTTCCCAGTTGTCATCAAGAATTTTCCACCTGAAACATCAAGTCTCTTTCTCTTTCCACAGATGCTGCCTGACCTGCTGAGTGTTTCTGGCCATTACTGTTTTTATTTAAGCCAAACATGGAAAGTGGTAGGTGGTCATAAAAAGTGAATGACAGCGTTCAAAATACCAATCACAAAAGAATTATATATCCCATTTATATCAAGACTTCAAGACTATATAAAAGGAAATACTATAGAAACAAAACAGAAATGGGAATTGGAAATGAACATTATTATTACAGACGAAATATGGGCAAGGACATGTCTCTTGGGCCATAAGCTGACAAGCAGCCCCTCTTGGAGGGAGTTCGACTGGAAAATTAAAATGAGAGTATTTAGGACCCCTTTAGTGTTGGCAAGATACAGTAACACCTCAAATTTATGCTGGCGACAATGTGCGAAGATCGGTGATCACACACATATTTTTTGGGATTGTCCCAAATTGTACCAATACTGGAGAGACATCCAGGTAGAGATTAAATTAATTCTGGGAGTGGATCTACCTTTGGAACCGGCTTGTTTTGTATTAGGAGATACTCCAGCAGCAGCAGATATTCAAAATAAGAAATACTTGCTTGGGGTGATGCTGTTGATTGCTAAAAAGATGATAACAGTGCTATGGAGAAAGGAAATGCCACCAAATGTTCAACAGTGGAGGGAAAGATTGAAAAATGTATACTTTATGGAATGTATAACTGCTAAACTCCAGTTGAGGACCGATGCCTTTAATATTATATGGAAACCGATACTATTACAAATGCCAAGATTGATTAAGGATATGAATAGATGAGCTTGCTATGGTGCCTGTGAATAAGATGCTTCTATGATAGAATGTTAAGAGGATCCGATGTGATGCAAATAGAGGTTAGGTGATTTGTATTTTGTCATTTTGCGATTGTCTTTTGTGTGTCTCTTTGTTTTGCCTGTATGTGTATTTTGTTATGTCAATAAATGTGGAGTTCAAAACACCAATCACAATTCTCAGTTTATAACTGCTCTTTACAACTGAGCTATTTAAAGAAATCTGGAAGAATGGGTCTCAGAGGAGCTAGGGTACATTTCAGTTCATGATATCATTGCAATGTCAGTTGAGTATAGGTATGAGACGTGCAAGCATTGTGGTAATGATTGCATGTAATATCAGCATGAAATACATCTTGATCCAGCATCTTAAGCTCCTGAGGATCAACAGGCAGCTAACCCCAAGATCTGTGTCTCTATTAACTTTAATTTAACTCCCATAATAGTTCTATAATGACAATGACATGCTGCAACAGCACAAAGCTGAGTCAGGTCATTGATTGTTTACCGGGGAAACTTTTTTTTCTTTCTGCCAGTGATCCTGCAATAAAAGTCACTTATTCATTTCATATGTTGCAACAATGCAATGCCATTAATGGGAAATATTGCAGCAATGTTTTGATTTAACAGGTTTCCAACTGGATATTGGGAGACACAGCATAGAACCTTATTAACTGAATTTGACTTCATTCTAGATTTAATGGAATTAAACTATTTGTTTCCAGTTTATAAAGATGATTAAAACATTTACTTTGGATGGTTTTGTAATAGCCATTGCAGTACAGAAAATAGACTATGTTGCTCCTACGGTGGAAAGTTAAGTCACAGATGATGGAAAGCTCCCCAACATTGAAAGTGATAGCATGTCTATTCATATAGTAAAGATGCACTTCTCGCGTTTTATTTTAACACACATTGCTTTAGCCAAGGCACATGGAGCATTAGCAGAATTATTTTCCAAAAATTCAGATTCAAAAATATACAAAACAAGAACTGTGCTAAAACTCTTCCAACATTCTCAGCAGCTATCCATAGATTAATTAGCGTTGGTAGCAAAGATCCTATAGCGGATAGGATCTTTGGTTGGTAGTGTTCACAAAAGCTATCAGTTTACCAAGCATTAGCAGAATTGTTTCAAGTCAACTTGGCTCTGCCAATAGCTCATTCACTGCTGAGTTAGAAAGCTATGGTTCATCTTCCACTCTTAGAACTTAAGAAAGAGAGGGTTAAAGCTGTTATAAAGCTGATATCATTGCAACTTTAAAGTATTATAGGAAGAGTAAATTTGTGTTCTCAATAATTTTTCCCCCTCAAACATTAAAAACATTACATATCCATTGGCTGTTATGATACAGACACTGGATTTAACTACATTACCCTTGTGTTTTAAGGAAATTGATTAGTTGTGAAGTGCTCAAGCTATTTTTGCTGGATGTATGTAAACTAGATCAATGGAAATGCCTGGTGCTATTGTTTTGACAAATGGGAAAAGATTAATATCTAAGAATCTATCAATGCCCGAGTTTAACGACATCGTCTCCACAGCACTTTTAGGTAGATAATTCTCTGGGTGAAATTATTTTTCTCAACCCTTTATCCTTGAATCCTTTGAACGTTTATCCTTTATTATGAGACTGGGCCGAAGGAACTCGTTCCTGTGTTGTACTGTTCTGTTCTACATTCCTTCATTGGGCATTGTGCACAATATTCCAGATCAGGTCTTACCAGGGCTCTTTCTACAGTACCTTCCATAATGTTTAGGGCAAAGACAGATCATTTATTTATTTGCCTCTGTACTCCACAATTTGAGATTAGTAATAGAAAAAAGTCATATGTGGTTAAAGTGCACATTGTCAGATTTTATTAAAGGGTATTTTTATACATTTCGGTTTCACCATGTCGAAATTACAGCTGTGTTTTTACATAAGTAGACAAAAGTGCTGGATAAACTCAGCGGGTGCAGCAGCATCTATGGAGCGAAGGAAATAGGCAACATTTCGGGCCGAAACCTTTCTTCAGCCTGTTTATACATAGTCCCCCCCATTTCAGGGCACCATAATGTTTGGGACACATGGCTTCACAGGCGTTTGTAATTGCTCAGGTGTGTTTAAATGCCTCCTTAATGCAGGTATAAGAGAGCTCTCAGCACCTAGCCTTTCCACCAGTCTTTCCATCACCTTTGGAAACTTTTATTGCTGTTTATCATCATGAGGCCCAAAGTTGTGCCAATGAAAGTCTTCTTCTTCTTTCGTGTGGCGTGCACAGCCTAAAGTTGTTGGACAACTTGTTCTATTTGATCATCCGAGTTGATTGCATTAGTCGAAACAGGGCGGACCACGTGAAGGCTGCAATCTTCCACCCCCCAATTTAAGTCAAAGAAGCCATTATGAGACTGAGAAACAAGAATACAACTGTTAGACACATCAGCCAAACCTTAGTCTTACCAAAATCAACTGTTTGCAACATCATTAAGAAGAATGAGAGCACTGGTGAGCTTACTAATCGCAAAGCGACTGGCAGGTAGGGCCGGATTTAGATAAAGAGAGGCCCTAAGCTATCCCCCACCCCCACAACTAGTCAAGTCAAGTCAAGTTTATTTGTCACTTACGCATACGAGATGTGCAGTGAAATGAAAAGTGGCAATGTTTGCGGATTGTGCAAAAAAAAAACTACAAAACAGAATGGAACAAAATCACATATTACATATTTGTGGGAGGAAAAAAGAGAAAAAAACAGCAATCTTAAAAAGACACCACACAACAGTAAATTGGTACAGTAGGTTAGTCCCTGGTGATATAGGAGTTTACAGTCCTAATGGCCTGTGGGAAGAAGCTCCTTCTCATCCTCTCCGTTTTCACAGCATGGCAATGGAGGCGTTTGCCTGACCGTAGCAGCTGGAACAGTCTGTTGCTGGAGTGGAAGGGGTCTCCCATGATCTTGTTGGCCCTGGATTTGCACCTTCTGATGTATGGTTCCTGCAGGGGGGGTGAGTCTAGTTCCCATAGTGCGTTCGGCCGAATGCACTACTCTCTGCAGAGCCTTCATGTCCTGGGCAGAGCAGTTCCCAAACCAAATTGTGATGTTTCCGGACAAGATACTTTCCACAGCTGCTGAGTAGAACTGGACAGCACTGGAGGATCCTCAGAGGCACTCTGAATTTCCTCAATTTCCTGAGGTGGTAAAGGCGCTGCCTTGCCTTACTCACCACTGCAGCAGCGTGTGATGTCCATGTCAGATCCTCTGAGATGTGGACTCCCAGGTATTTAAAGCAGCTCACCCTATCCCCAGTATCACCATTTATCTTCAATGTTTTGTACATCCTAGGATGTTGTGCCCTCCTAAATTCCACGATCAGCTCCTTAGTTTTTTTGACATTCAAGAGGAAGCTGTTGTCTTGATACCAGTGCCAGATCAGCCACCTCCTCCCGGTAGGCCTTCTAATCGTCATAGGAGATCAGGCCCACCATCACAGTGTTATCAGCAAACTTGATTATAGAGTTGGAGTTGAACCTAGCAACACAGTCATGTGTGTACAGGGAGTGCAGTAGGGGGCTGAGGACGCAACCCTGGGGGGGATCCTGTGCTAAGGGTGAGGGACTTTGATGTATTTCCTCCCATCTTGACTACCTGGGGCCTGGCGGTGAGAAAGTCCAGGACCCAGGCACACAGGGGGGTGTTGAGCCCCAATTCCAGCAGCTTCTCAGCAAGTCTGGTGGGGACTATCATGTTGAAGGCTGAACTGAAGTCTATGAACAGCATCCTCACATAGCCCCCCTTCTGGCTGTCAAGGTGAGAGCAGTGTGCAGAACCTGGGAGATGTGGACTCCCAGGTATTTAAAGCCATCGTCCGTGGATCTGTTTGGACGGTTATGCGAATTGTAGCGGGTCCATGTTGCGAGGGAGGAAGGCGCAGATGTGTTTCTTGACCAGCCTCTCAAAGCATTTCATGACTACCGAGGTGAGGGCCACCGGATGGTAGTCATTCAGACAAGCTGGGGAGGCTTTTTTTGGTACAGGTACAATGATGGATCTTTTGAAGCAGGCAGGGACCACGGACTTGGCCAGGGAAAGGTTGAATATTGTAGTGAGCACCAGAGCTAGCTGCATAGCACAAGACTTAAGTACTCGCCCCGAGATGCCATCTGGGCCTACAGCTTTCCTCGTGTTCACCCATGTCAGGGCCCTCCTCGCGTCATGCTTGGACAATGGGAATGTGTGCACATCCCCAGCAATGGACCTCCCCTCAGCTTCGATAGCCAGCACGCTGGCTGTGTTGGTTACAGTCCATAGCCCCTGCCACAGGCGTCTGGTGTCCTGCTGCTCCATCAGAGGACCATGACTACCCAACACTGACAATGTGACACTTTTAGATCCTACTATATGTTGTCATTAAACAGTTGGTTTTTAAATAAATATTGGATTCATTGCGGAGCGGGCGATGCCTTACCTGGATCGCAGTTTGAAGCTCTGGAGTGTTGGGCCTGCTGCTTCAACATCATGGAGCTGTGGTTTGCAGAGCTCCCAGCCTCGGGCTGCGCTGATTTCAATATCGCGGAGTCCTGGCATCCCTTTGTCGAGGGCCGCCAGCGTGAATCTCCGCCCAGCTCGGACTGTGGACTTCGGGAGACGTGATCTCCGGTAGGAAGTGGCCGATTCGGAAGTCCAAGCCGCTGAGAATGTTCTCCCGTTCCGACGTCCAATGGTGACCCCCAAATTTAATTGTACCAATGGCCATGAGGAGGGTCCAAGAGGAGGGGGTCCGTTGGAGACGGGTAAAGGGATCATCGATGGGGGTGAGGACTCCTTCACATGGAAGAACGGTGTGAGGCGGAGGCGACGGAAGAAGAGCTCCAAATCGCGGCGGGTGGGGAACTCATTGAGGTGGGGACGGAGGGGGACAAAGGAGAAGCCTCTGCTGAGGACATACCATTCGGTAACTGAGAGGGGGATGTCAGGGGGGATGGTGAACACACGGCAGGGATGTGGGTTGGGGCCGGAGGAAGGCAGGTGAGTGGACTGAGGCCGAGGCGATGTCTGGTGGGGAGGTGGTGGGTGATCAGGGGGTAGGGGGGGTATGAGGACTGTAGTGTGGGTGGGGAAGAACTGGGGTCACATGGTTTGACGGGAATGGGGAAGACCCAGTGGAACAGCCACTGAGGTTACCAGGGTTAGGGGGATTAGCACTAGGACCCAGCACAGTCAAACTCAGGGGAGTTGGAGTCTGCAGCGTGGAAACTCCAGGCCCGGTGCGGAGTCCAGGCTGCAGGTAAGGCGACGGCTGTGGGCTGCTGGAGGGCGTTGGAGTGGCCAGGGTCAGTGGGCAAAGAGTAGGAGGTTCTCTCCACAATGAATATAAACCTCACCTGCATTTTAATCCGCCCCCACACCACCAAAGCCTCCGAAATCGCAAGCACAGCGCCATTGTAGGGGTTTAACAACGCCACTATATCAAAAGTTTTATACACCTTGGTGGAGCGGGCTGAGGCCCCCCTAGATCTTGAGGCCCTAAACTTAAGCTTTTCTAGCTTATATGTAAATCCGGCCCTGCTGGCAGGCCAAGGAAGACCTCCATAGCTGATGACAGAAGAATTCTCTCTATAATAAAGAAAAATCCCCAAACACCTGTCTCGCAGATCAGAAGCATTCTTCAGGAGACAGGTGTGGATTTGTCAATGAGCACTGACTGCAGAAGACTTCAGGAACAGAAATACAGAGGCTACACTGCAAGATGCAAACCACTGGTTAGCTGCAAAAATTGGATGACCAGGTACTTGGATGCCAAGTACTTAAAAGTGCAACTATAGTTCCAAAAAAAAGGACTTGTGGACAGATGAGACGAAGATTAACTTATATCAGAGTGATGGCAAGAGCAAAGTATGGAGGAGAGAAGGAACTGCCCAAGATCCAAAGCATACCACCTCATCTGTAAAACACGGTGGTGGGGGTGTTATGGCCTGGGCATGTTTGGCTGCTGAAGGTACTGGCTCACTTATCTTCTTTGATAATACAACTGCTGATGGTAGTAGCATAATGAATTCTGAAGTGTATAGACATATCCTATCTGCTCAAGTTAAAACAAATGCCTCAAAACTCATTGGCCGGCGGTTCATTCTACAGCAAGACAATGATGCCAAACATACTGCTAAAGTAACAAAGGAGTTTTTCAAAGCTAAAAAATGGTCAATTCTTGAGTGGCCAAATCAATCACCCGATCTGAATCGAATTGAGCATGCCTTTTATATGCTGAAGAGTAAACTGAAGGGGACTAGCCCCAAAACAAGCATAAGCTAAAGATGGCTGCAATACAGGCCTGCCAGAGCATCACCAGAGAAGACACCCAGCAACTGGTGATATCCACGAATCACAGTCTTCAAGCAGTCATTGCATGCAAAGAATATGCAACAAAATACTAAACATGACTACTTTAATTTACATGACATTGCTGTGTCATGTAAATGATACAGCAATAATAAAATCTAATCTAATCTAATCTAATCTGTGTCCCAAACATTATGGCGCTCTGAAATGGAGGGACTATATATAAACACTGCTGTAATTTCCACATGGTGAAACCAAAATGTATAAAAATGGCCTTTATTAAAATCCGACAATGTACACTTTAACCACATGTGATTTTCTCTATTATAAATCTCAAATTGTGGAGTACAGAGGCAAATAAATAAATGATGGGTCTTTGTCCCAAACATTATGGAGGGCACTGTAATTGGAGCAAGGCAACTCCTTTGTAAATCCTCCTACGATAAAAAAACAATATCCAGCTTGCCTTCCTAATTGCTTATCGTACATCAGGGTCAACTCTGAAAGCCTTTGAACTTCTGCCACATATCCTCATTATGAGCTATAATAAGAATTGTGGAGGTGTTAGTACAATCAAGTTGCATATACAACACAAGGTCTACAGTTGGAAAACATGTTTAAAATAAAACATCTAAATAAGAATAAAACAGAAAAATTACAGCTTATTCTTGGAACAGTGAAAATTTGAAGATTTGAGAGGAATAGAGAAATGAAACATTCCTTGAAAAACATCTGAAAAAGTATCAAACTGGAGTACCATTAAATGGATGTTTATATTGCAAATAATGTTTCTATGATACAAAATATTTTAATTATTTAATTTTATTTCTTCTACTATTTTCCAATGGTGTCTTCATGCTTTATGGAATGTATGCAAGCTTTGTACGTGGTGGCATCCCATTACAGCATCTTTGTGAATGCAAGGTAACTCTACAGGGAATTTTAGAATGTAACCCAAATGATACTGTTTCAAATAAAATGTGCTAAAGAGGAAGACAGACAGCTGTGCTGGAGACACAAGAATTTACAGATGCTGGAATCTTGAGTTGTGCTGCTCTGCCATCTACTTATTTTTAAGCTTATGGATGATTGGAAAATGCCAGAAAGACTGAAATGAATAACACGGACACAGAAAAAAAAGGATGAAAAAAACAAAAAAAACCAGCAATTTAAAAAAGCATCACACAACAGTAAATTGGTATTGTAAAGTTAATATATTTGCAATGAGCCTTATTCTCAAATCTTGGCACAGCCTTAGAACGGCTGCCCATTCCGGATGGACAACTAACTACATGTTGTTTTCAAATGACATCCATCTTGTTTCTCGAATAGGGATCTGTCTGTGAACTAAAACAAGTTTGTAAGACTTGAATGAAAACCACTACCTTGTCCTTAGCTAGAAGTTCTAGCCGTAGGTACTCGGGGCATCAGTTAAGTCGGGACTTTTTTTCAGCATGATGAAAAATGTCCACGAGTGAAAAAATATCCCCCAGTACCTACGGCCGGCATAACGAGCCGCTACGATATATCCACGGACTCCTACGGCCTCCTACGGACTCGTTACGAACATTCTGCGAGTTTGAAAACTCGGGTGAATTCGTGAATAACTCTGGAAAGTGGGACAGCCCCTTAAGACTTTACCGGACTTTTATTCTCTGGGAAAATTCTCTTTTAAACCTGTCTGCTTTCAGTTGTTCAGCAAATCTCCATTTTTAATTTACAAACAAAATTTGAACAAATTAAACTCTTTCAACGTCAGTGGCTAAAAGGCATAGAAAGAAATGATCACCTAGCCCAACTTTACAAAACTTTATAAAATGTTGCAATATTTAAAGGTTTAACATCTAAATTACTTTTGCTGTCAAGTATTTCAGTTCTCATCCATCTTTTCCAGATCATTTATAACAGTCACTGGGGAGTGAGAATCATATAATATTCTCTGATTTAATCAAACTCTCAATATAATTTTTCCAAATATTTCATCCACTGCCTTCAACTGGCCATTTGCATGCCATAACCCTTTTCTGAAGCCAAGTCTCCATGTTCAAACAACATATATCAAAGTCAGAAATAATACTCATTGCAACTGAAACTATTTTTTCTTAATCTTTATAAACTAGCATAGTGACCAGTATTCCCCAATGAGTCTCCTCTATTTTTCTGATAAGTGAAGGTGCCCATTTGCTTCAATTATTATCTATTTAATTGCAGCCAGAAAATTACCTGCAAAGGCTATTCTCAGCACTCTTACACCATTATTTTCAGTCAAATTAGAGTCTATCTTTCACCTCCTATTTTTCATCTTTAAGCTTACTCTGGCGATTTAATCTGCAAACAAGTGACAATCAGGTCTATCTCTCCACCACCTCAGATTGGTTATATTATTCAATTGCTATTCAAAATTGGACGGGCAGTAATGTCCTCAAATTAAAAATTGGAATACTGAAGTCATTGATTTTAATTCCTGTTAAAAAAAAAAAGATTCCTTGGCCAGCATTTCCATTCCTGACAACTCAAATGCTGAGTAAGAGCCTATGTAATCTAATTGTTGCATTAGAGAGTTTGGCCTCCTGTATATCTGTTCAATCACCACACTATACAAATGCTGTAATAGCACTGAAGAGTAAGGGAGATTGAAATGGACATTGCAAAGATGACGTTTCTTCAATCAGACTGATCAATCTAAAGAAGGGTTTTGACCTGAAATGGCACTTGTCCATTCCCACTGAGTTGCTCCAGGACTCCGTTTTCCTCTATACGCCTATGACCAGGTTGAATGTGGCAAGTGATAAGTCTGATTTGAATGTTTCGTACATCTCTCTCACAATAGTGCAAAATAACTAGTTGAAGATGTCTGAATGATGTAGGCCAATTAACATTCCACAGTATCATACGTATATTCAGCTAATGTATAGACTGGTTAGTACTTTACAGTACAATAGATTTTCTGAAGACTAGTTCTTGTTTGATTTAATGCCTGCTTTATCCACGTTCCTGTACTTTTATAATCCCTGAGAAGATTGCATGGAATAAAAACATATCTGCAGGCCTGGCTAAATGTTTAGCCCTTTCATATGCCATATTCTAATAGAAACAGTACGGGTCAGTGGCATATATGGCAGAGATCTTGCTCACAGCACCAGAGAAGTGGGTTCAAACTTGACCTTGGGTGCTGTCTGTGTGGAGTTTGCACGTTCTCCCTGTCACCGTGTGGGTTTCCCCTGGGTGCTCCGGTTTTCTCCCACATCACAAAGGTGTGCGGGTTTGGCCTCTGTAGACTGTCCCTGTGCCAAAGGTGGCCTGTTATGCTGCTGTCAGTAAGAATATCATTGTTCCATTGTCGATACTAATGACTATGAATAACTACATATGGTGCAACAAGTAAGAATTTATTTGCCTTATTCTCAGTGCGTGACAATTAAACACTCGACCATAGAACACAACACTAACCTCAACTAAAAACTATTGTCTGTCTTTGGTTGCACTTGGAACTTCAGCCTTGATTATTGCACGAGTATGGTGTTTACAGGCTGGTTAGGCTACAGCAAGCAGGAATTTCATCGTTCCCTTGTCGGTACAGATGACAATTAAACATTCTTGACTCTTGAATACTCCACAACACTAACCTCAGCTATGAACTGTTATTGGCTGCACTAAGCTCTTAGTGCAGCCTGAAGAAGGGTCTCGACCCGAAACATCTCCTATCTCCTTCGCTCCTTAAATGCTGCTGCACCCGCTGAGTTTCTCCAGTTTTTTGTGTAACCCATGTTTATAGGTCTGTTTGATTGAACAAATAATAATTTATTTGCCTTGTGACAATTAAAATACATAACAAATAAACACTCTTGAACACTATACACTAACCTCAGCTACAAACTATGGCCTTTGGTTGCACATGGGACTTCAGCCTTGATGATTGCACATTATCCATGAATATTACGTTCATAGGCCTGTATGGTGCAACAAGAATTTATTTGCCTTATTCTCAGTACATGACAATGAAACATTCTTGAAAACTACACAACAATAACCTCATCTATGAACTATAGTCTGTCTTTGACTACACTTGGGACTTCAGCCTTGATTATTGCATGATTGTGGCATTTACAGGCCCATTGGGCAGCAGCAAGCAGGAATGTTATCCATCGTTGGCTCATCTCTGCAGATGACCATCAATGTAACCCCGGCATTTCCTCTCTCTCTCTAACCCTCCCCCACCCAAGTCGCACTAGCTTCTCGTTCTCACCCAACAAACAGCTAACAACGGCCTGTTTCCTTTATCATCGTTACGTTTTTGCATATCATTCATTCATTGTTCTTTATCTCTCTACAACATCATCGTCTATTTCTCTCGTTTCCCTTTTCCATGCCTAGTCTGAAGAAGAGTCTCAACTCAAAACATCACCCATTCCTTCTCTCCTTAGATGCTGTCTGTCCCGCTGAGTTACTCCAACTTTTTGTGTCTATCTTCCGTTTAAACCAGCATCTGCAGTTCCTTCTTACACATCAATGCGGGTTGTTCTACACTTTAACTCCCCCTCCCATTCCCACACTGACCTTTCTGTCCTGGGCCTCCTTCATTGTCAGAGTGTGACGCAGCACAAATTGGAGGAACAGCACCTCATATTTCGCTTGGGCAGCTTACACCCCAGCGGTATGAACATTGACTTCTCTAACTTCAAGTAACACTTGCTTGTTTGCTTCCTTGCTTGTTTGCTTTCTTTCTTTTTCTTTCTTTCTTTCTCTCTCTCTCTCTCTCTCTCTCTCCATCCCTCCCCCTTCCCAGTTCTCTGACCAATCTTACTGTCTCTGACTGCATTTTATCTCTGTTTTTTGTTAC
This sequence comes from Raja brachyura, assembly GCA_963514005.1. The sequence goes on along the minus strand of OY740797.1, from coordinate 4,233,326 downwards.
CTTCTCCCAGCTAACAATGATCTATTCTATAATTCCCTTGATCTCCAATCCCCTTGTCTTGTTTTCACACCGTACACTTCCTTATCTCTGTATCTCTCCCCCCCAGACGCTCAGTGTGAAGAAGGGTCTCGATCCGAAACGTCCTTCTCTCAACAGACCCGCTGTTACTCCAGCATTTTCGTGTCTATCCCCTGTTGTTGACTGAAGATGCGTCTCGACACAAAACGTCACGCATTGCCTTCTCTCCACAGATGCTGCCCTGCCGGACCCGCTGTCAACAGCCTCCTTTTGCCTCTGGTATTTTATTTTATTCTTCACATGCTTTAAATTATATAACGTTTCACTTATAATTGTCTACTGTACATGGTGTTGTTATCCTTGCGAGTAGAGCGCCAAGGCAGGTTCATTGTATGGTAAAATGCATTCAATTCAATTCATTTTCGGGTCTACCTTCCTGTTGTTGGCTGTTGACCGTTGGCCCGCGCGGGGTCGAGCGCGGGCACGCGGGGGGGGCGGGAGTGGGAGCGCGCGCCCGCGGGGAGGGGGCGGGGCGGGGCGGATCGGATCGGGGCTGGCGCGGGGCGGGCAGGCAGGCAGGTGAGGGAGCGCGTGCTGCTGCTGGCTCCAGCTCCAGCTCCGGCTCCGGCTCTGGCTCGAGCGCGGCGGTTTGTTCGTCTCTCCGGATAAAAGGCCGGCAGTGGGCGGGAGGAGGGAGACAGAGCGACAGCTCCTGCCCAGTGCCCCATCGCTCACCACTCACGCCGGCCCTTTTCCTTATTTAAAATACACATATATATATATATAAATATCAAAAAGGTGCGCTCTGTTAGCATTGTCGCGCAGGTAAGGTGATTTATAATGCGGGGATGGACAAAGGACATGTTTATGGTGTGGGAGTGTGTGTGTGTGAGAGGGGAGGTCGGAGCGGCGGTGGCCATTAGCGACGGCGAACTGGACCGACGCCCTCTTCCCCTTCTCACTGTGTGTGTGTGTGTGTGTGTATATATATATATATACATACACACACACACATATATATAATGTACGCCCGGCAGCTGACACGCTCAGGGCTGTGACCGCCCGTGTTGTTTATTGTGCCGGCCAGCATGGCGGAGGCCGGCTAGGCCGCGGGCCTCCAGAGTTTGCTCTCTTTGTAAATACTTGGGGCCTGGGTGATTCTCCCCCTCCTCGGCCTCGCATTATCTGGGAAGGTGGTGGTGTTACTGCTGCAGCTTTGTGGCCGTGAAGTCCGAGTAATTCTCCCCACCTAACGTTTTAGTTACAGGACTGGAACAGTAAATATCTCCTGCTGAATAACCCCCCCCCCCCCCCCCCCCCGTGTGCATGTATGTAGACATAAAGCAATTTTAATGCACGATTCTCCCCGACGGTGAAGCACAATGAGCGGGCTCTTTGTTTCTGCTTGACACTTACTTTGCCTCTTGTGATGGGATTCGCCAGGCTCGGCCCTGCCCCACTCGGTGGGTAAACGTGGAGTGTTTAATGCCTGCAGTCCCAACACTACGTAATGTTGATATATTTTCACAAGTAGCAGGTGCGAATTAGGCCGAGGGTAAAGGGGATTCTTTTCCAAGTTGCCCTGCATGTAATGTTTAATTGTAAAATAAACTATTTGATTCCCTTGTGACTGACTAGTCTCAAGTTGAAGTAATTATAGAAACCAGCTAGCTGCCTTGACATTATGTGGTCCATTATTGTCATGCATGTTTTGTTTACAAACAGATCAGATGATACTATAGATAAATACAATAATTAAAGGTGAAGCTGCAGTTCTTTTGTGATTTTGCTATTTTTCGTTTTGACCATGACCTTTATGTTTTCCCAGTTGTGCTGATCATCAAGTACCATCCTATTTTCCGTGGAGGGCTTGATGTGGTAATCTAAAAACCAATGTTGTGAGAGTGTCCACCTTCACCACCCACTTGGGTAGTGTGTTCCAGATTTTGTAATCTCTGTTAAAAAAAATATTTCCTGGAATTTCCTGTGCCTCAAACTCTGTCTGATCGGAGGAACAGCATCTCGTATTTCGCTTGGGCAGCTTACACCTCAGCGGTATCAACATTAACTCCTCTAACATCAAGTAACCCTTGCTTTCCCCCTCTCTTCCCAGTTCTATGACCAGACTTAAGGGCCTGTCCCACTTGGGCATCCCAAAATCCTGGGGCGCGCCGCACACGTCACTACCTATGACACCACGCGCCATGCACCGTAATGCACGCCGTGCTCGCATCACGTGTGCGTAGTGGCGTGTAAATGATGTCGCGTAAATGACGCCCAAGTGGGACAGGCCCTTTATTGTCTCAGACTCATTTTATCTCTGTTTGCTTTGTTGTAACCTTCTCCCAACAAACAATGGTCTATTGTGCAATTTCCTTGAACCTCATTCCCTTTGTCCTGTTTTCACACCATACACTTCCTTATTTATGTACCTCCCACTCCCCTGATATCAGTCTGAAGAAAGGTCTCGACCCGAAACTTCACCCATTCCTTCTCTTCGGAGATGCTGCCTGTCCCGCTTAGTTACGCCAACGTTTTGTGTCTATTTTCGATTTCCTACACATGCTGTTTGATCATAATTGACCTTTCATGTACCCTTCTCAATTTTGAATAACTACTATGTCTCCCTTTGGCCCCTCCCTAAAATTATCTGACTGGTGAATTCAGTTGAAGTATTCGTCTAAGATCTTGCCTACATACAAATTGTCATTTTGGTCCATAATGAAATAAAAGAACAACTTCTTCCCCACTGTTATCAGACTTCTGAGTGGTCTTTCCATAAACTAGGTTACAGTTCAATTCATCTCTGCCCCATTGTAGACATTTGACTTTGTCTCTAGAATTGATGCGCTACAATGCAGCTAATGATGTACACACTGTATCTTCCCCTTTACTCTATTGTATTTGAGTTTGACTATTTATTATTATTTATATATAATATATCTGATCTATTTGGATAGCATGCAAACAAATCTTTTCACTACCTTGGGACAATTGACAATAATAAACCTAAACACACAATGAGTCCCACCCGCTCTGATTACACTTTTCTCTCAATGTACTTGTGAAATCCTCTTCATTTTTCATGATACTTGCTAGTGCTATTTCTTGTCTTTTTCAAATACGTTCATGCCCACGTCTGCATTTTCAATACTCCTGTCAGAATTCTCCAGTTTTCACTTCTTCCTCATGCTATAGGCTATTTATTTCTTGACAGTTTTGCCCCTTGGCACTCAATTTGCTGGAACTTACTACCCTTGCATTTCACCTTTACAGGAAAAGTTGACTGAACGCCCTATTCCATTTTTGAATAACTTGTTTCAAGTTAGGTGCCACCTCTGTCCCCTGTGCTATTCATGTGAAATTGTTTAAGCTTGTGGAATAGCAGCTTTTTTTACCAGCTTTGCTAACAATGTTAAAGCAAGCTTGATTTACTGACCAACAGTTTCAAAGCTTGTTCTCTTCAAGTACAGATTCTGACAGCAGGAATGGGTACATCAACATTCCTGGAACAAATGGTGGTTGATCGAACACAACAGGGTCAGCCTTCAAGTTGCTCTGCAATCCAGTAGCCTGTTCTATTTCTAGACTAAGTTCTCTCTGCTTGCCTGACATGTTTCACGTTGTCTTTCATTGTTGTACTGTAAACAATTTTATACTGTTTTGGATGATACAAAATTTGATTTCTCATTGCCTCTGTTTGTCACGTCATTATTATGTCTGTCATTTTACTCTCTTTAGTTTTGTGCACTTTTTGTTTCTGTGCAGGAAGTCTAACAATGTTTATGACTTCAGTGATTGACAACTGTTTCCCCCAAAATTGAAGACCCATGAAAGACTGAAATTATGCATTTTGGATTTTCATCTGAAAATCTAAATAATGAGTAACTTCTATGATCGTGCTTGTAATAATGTTCATTTCCTAAGTGGTCGGAGTAATCATTATTGTTGAGGAAATATTGATCTTTTGGGGAAATTGCTTGATCTGTATTCATACAACCGAGAACTTTGCATTCTTCCATATACAGACGTATGAGCATCATGGTCCAGACAAAATTCAAATTGATGAGCAGGTTCCGGTGTTTAAGGTGGTGCTTTAATGTCAATGGAACCTTTTTGTTACATTGATTACTTTGATTTGGAGCATTCTGGGTGGTTATTAGTTAAATTGGATTTGTCCTACTTTAGGGCAGTATACCTGGGCAATTCTCCATATGTGTTGTGACTGCACTGGAACATCTTGAAGGTGTAGATAGTTCTTGACTGGAGATCTTCAGTATGAAAGTTGTTTGTGGCCTGGTCTTGTGCCCTTTATATTCAGTGTTCTCAGTCATTTCTTGAATCAAGTGAGCTGGATTAAATTAGTTGAAGACGAGTGTCTATGGTGGTAGTTATACTTGAGAGAAAATTGAGAGTGATCATCGTTTGGCTTAATATAGTTATAAATGTTCTCCAGTGATTGCCTACTAGGCCCCGCCACCACCAGGGGATTGGGATGTTCTTAAAGTCGCTAAAATCATTTATTTTGAGATGTGAACTTCAACCTCATCCATTTGCTTGAGATAACTTGGCTCAGTTTTTGGTTTTCAGTACACATTTAATCCTGACCCATTTCACTAGGCCGGCTTCTCATAATTTGTAGGTGTATCTGGTGTTGCTTTTAGTATGTCCTACATTCATGGAACCAGGGTCAATCTTCTATCGTGATAGTGATGATAGAGCAAAATGATTTGCTGTAACATGAGATTAGATTTTGAAACAAAGAATTGTGTAAAACCTGCTGGTATCTGATTGAATCCTATACACTTTCAATATTCATGAAGTTGCAAGAAAATGGAATTTAACAGATCAAACATCATCTATGGAGGGAATAGATGGATGACATTTTGGGCCGGGACACTTCTTCAAACTAATTAAAAGGGTCCCCACCTAAAACATCGTCATTCCCTCCACAAATACAGCCTGACATGCTGAATTTCTCCAACAATTTGTGATTGATTGGATGAAGGGATTCAAAGTAACATTAGGAAATTTGCAGATGACACAAAGCTGGGTGGCAGCGTGAACTGTGAGGAGGATGCTATGAGAATGCAGGGTGACTTGGACAGGTTGGGGAAGTGGGCAGATGCATGACAGATGAAGTTTAATGTGGATAAATGTGAGGTTATCCACTTTGGTAGCAAAAACAGGAAGGCAGATTACTATCTAAATGGCGTCAAGTTGGGAAAAGGGGAAGTACAACGAGATCTCGGGGTCCTTGTACATCAATCTATGAAAGTAAGCATGCAGGTACATCAGGCAGTGAAGAAGGCAAATGGCATGTTGGCCTTTATAACACGAGGAATCGAATATAGGAGCAAAGAGGTCCTTCTGCAGTTCTACTAAGCCCTAGTGAGACCACACCTGGAGTATTGTGTGCAGTTTTGGTCCCATAATTTGAGGAAGGACATTCTTGCTATTGAGGGAGTGCAGCGTAGGTTTACAAGGTTAATTCCCTGGATGGCGGGACTGTCACATGCTGAGAGAATGGAGCAGCTGGGCTTGTAAACTCTGGAGTTTAGAAGGATGAGAAGGGATCTCATTGAAACATATAAGATTGTTAAGGGTTTGGACACGCTAGAGGCAGGAAACATGTTCCCGATGTTGAGGGAGTCCAGAACTAGGGGCCACAGTTTAAGAATAAGGAGTAAGCCATTTAGAACAACGATGAGGAAACACCTTTTCTCACAGAGAGTGGTGAGTCTGTGGAATTCTCTGCCTCAAAGGGCCGTGAGGCGGGTTCTCTGGATGCTTTCAAGAGAGAGCTAGATAGGGCTCTTAAAAATAGCGGAGTCAGGGGAGAAGGCAGGAACAGGGTACTAATTTTGGATGATCAGCCATGATTGCATTGAATGGCGGTGCCGGCTCGTGCACCTAGTGTCTATTGTCTAATTATAACTTGGAACTGTGGACTGTATCTGAATGGTGGCCGATTAGGAAAAAGGGAGATGCAACGAGACCTGGGTGTCATGGTACACCAGTCATTGAAAGTAGGCATGCAGGTGCAGCAGGCAGTGAAGAAAGCGAATGGTATGTTAGCATTCATAGCAAAAGGATTTGAGTATAAGAGCAGGGAGGTTCTACTGCAGATGTACAGGGTCCTGGTGAGGCCACACTTGGAGTACTGCGTACAGTTTTGGTCTCCTAATCTGAGGAAAGCCATTCTTGCCATAGAGAGAGTACAGAGAAGGTTCACCAGACTAATTCCTGGGATGGCAGGACTTTCATATGAAGAAAGACTGGATAGACTCGGCTTGTACTCGCTAGAATTTAGAACATTGAGGGGGGATCTTATAGAGCCGTACAAAATTCTTAAGGGGTTGGACAGGCTAGATGCAGTAAGATTATTCCCGATGTTGGGGAAGTCATTTTTCACACAGAGTGGTGAATCTGTGGAATTCTCTGCCACAGAAGGTAGTTGAGGCCAGTTCATTGGCAATATTTACGAGTGAGTTAGATGTGGCCCTTGTGGCTAAAGGGATCAGGGGGTATGGAGAGAAGGCAGGTACAGGATACTGAGTTGGATGATCAGCCATGATCATATTGAATGGTGCTGATGCAGGCTCGAAAGTCCGAATGGCCTACTCCTGCACCTATTTTCTATGTTTCTATATGTTGTATAATTTGAAAGATGATTCTTCCATGTTGGAAAATTGACTTGGGGCTGCAATAAAGACCCTTTAAAAAGGACACATACCAACATTTTATTATTATGCAATTTCCTGCGAGGGTTGCCTTTTTTTCTTCAAAAAGTAAAGAAATTTACATAGCCTTTGCTACTCAAATGTTTCAACGTGTTTTTTGTTTAGGTATTGTCGTTGTAATTTGAAGTTAGTGCCCAATTTGTTCATTAAGTTCCACATACTGCTGTGTAATTGCACTTCTGGCTATATTGATATGGGAATGTCAACTTCAGAATATCTGGATCTTATCTGTAGCCTTGGGTACCCACATCAACTTGTTCCAGAATATCAGCCTACCTCAATGTGTAGTACTCATTTTTTACGTTGTCTACATCCTCTTGCTCCAGGTATTAAACCCCCTATACTTCCAATTAATAATGCCCTTCTTGCATTTTATCTAATGGCCTTGTGACCCATTGGGCAAGTAAAATGTGTAGAACAGAGCATTGTTCAAATTAGAATGGATAGGATTGTGGTAGTGTTGGAAGATTGTACCATTAAAGAATAGATATGGCACTAAGGCTGTGAAAGCTTTGCTGGTATCATGGTTATGGACAACTATCCTAGGTGCTAGGACTCGATAGGAAGCACTTGGTAGTCATCGTCCACCATGATTCCAGAAATGTAAACGGAATTAAATTCTGCTGAAGGACCATAAGAGCCATAGTTTAAATTGTCAGAACCATAAGGAAATGATCTAGGGATTACTACCTGAATCATGTGCCAATTGGTTTAGTCAGTTAAATGTGCGGTTCAGAAATTAGTGGGGCGAAATGGGTTTACTTTGTGGGACATGGGATCTAATACAAGAGAACGGGAAAGGTATTACATTTGGACCGGCTTCAGTTAAATTTGATAAGACCAATGCCCTGGCAAATTGAATTTGTTTGTAGTTTGTTGATTGTTTGTTTGTTTTTTGCACAAAGTCCGCAGGCACTGCCACTTTTCATTTCACTGCACATCCCGCATGTGTATGTGACAAATAAACTTGACTTGACTTGAAATCGAGCTGGTTTCAAGATATTGTTGAATTAGAGAGAAAGTTCCCTTGAGTGAAAATTTGTACCGTTTAAGGGGACAAATGTGTAGTGAGGTGTGATAGGAAGGTTGTGCAACAGCAGACATGAAGATAAGAGGGAAAAATAGTAGGGAAAAAAACTGATCCTTTATTTAAATGTGCACAGCATCAATTGAAGCAAGTAGGTTAGGGAATGCCGTAAATGGTTTGAGGTACTTGTGCTTTAAAAAGATAGACAACAGAAAAATAGTAGCTCTGATGTAGTGTAATATGATGTAGTGCACCAGTAAGAAATTATCATGGCTCCAGATGGTTGAATTGGTTTGGATGGAGCTAATTGGCAAATATGTAGCTCTAAGTCACTCAAGTGTAGTATAAAATCAAGAACATTACTGCAGTAGATGATGAATTGTCTTAAAATGGGACTCCTTTTACAAACTTTGGAAAAATCTGGGCCAGTTTCATAGAACAAAAGTGATGAATAATGCAGATTGTTTTAGGCCTGGTATTGTGTACGGAATGGGATGAAATACTGGTGTAGGGCAGATGCAGGGTTTTGATCCAAAACATTGTCCATTCTTTACCCCCGTACACACTTGCTGCTTGACCTGATGAGTTCCTCCAGCAGATTATTTGTTGCTAAAAGCAAATGGTGTTAGATTATGCCTTTATCTCTGGTGATGATGACAGAGCATCAGGAATATATTCAAATTTTGTTCTCCATACCAGAAATTTTTCAATTGAAGGAGTACAGTGAAGGTTCACCAGATTGTTCTCTTGCGTTGTGTTTATTACAAATAATTTTCAAGGACAATGTTTGTACTTCAGTTAAAAAAAAAGGCAATTTAATTGAAACTTGTGAAAAGTCAAAGGGGTCTTGATGGGATAGATGTAGATATGCAGACGAAATGTGTAGGAAGGAACTGCAGATGCAGGTTAAAACTGAAGACTATCTGAAGAAGGGTCTCGACCAAAACATCACCTTCTCCAGAGATTGTCTGACCCGCTGCGTTACGCCATCCCGTTTGTATTAGATATGCAGAGGTGTTTTCTCTGTTTTGGGAATATGGCGGCGTCAACACACCCTAGCTAAAGAACCAGTAAAGTAGCAAATAAGTTTAGTCATCCTTTTGCGGTTTGATTCCATCCATTTTTAAACCAATGCTCTTAAGTCTTGAATTTGTTCTTTATTTTGGACTAATGTGCCCGTCCCACTGTACGAGTTCACCCAAGAGCTCTCCCGAGTTTTAAAAAAAATCAAACACGTGGTAACACGTAGAATGTACGTAGCGGTTACGTTGGAGCTCGGGACGCCTCTTAGCCACTCGTAAAGCTAACGGCAGGTACTCGGGAAGACTCGCTAACAGCAGGTATGCACGGGAAGGCTCATGAAGATTTTTCAACATGTTGGAAAAATGTCCACGAGAGCCCCGAGTACCGACGAGTAGCCATTACCGTAAATCTCTGAGTTATGATCAGGGCAAACTCGGGAGAGCTCTTGGAATGATCTCGTACCGTGGGACAGGGCTTTTAGGCTGTGATGATTTGAAACATTTATTTTGGGTGCTGCAATAGTGTTTGAAGGTTTGGATATATTTTTGATTTCAATTTGGAATAAAATAAATGTTATGCTGCTGTATATGCTATGTCAGCAATTAGCAAATGTGGATACTGTATATTTGAAATCCAGTAGTTGAGCTTTGGGAGTTTTTCCAGTTTGCTTGTAGATTACCACCAACATTTTCAGGAACGAGGTTAAAGACATTTATATTTATATAGAAACATAAATGATGAAATGCTCATCGGAATTCCTGACGATAGCAGAACAGATAGATAAAGTGGTTAAACAGGCACATCGGCTACGTCTTCATTAGCAAGGACATGGAGGGAGCAGGGAAAGATTGTATAAATGTGTACAACATTTTGGTCAGGCCGTAGGCCATACTGTTGGAGACATACTGTGAGAATGACATGACTCCTTAGGAAAGCCTTCAGAATGTTTCCTGGTGTGGTGTTTTAGTTATGAGGAGATACTAGATATTCTAGATTTGTTTTCCTTAGAATGGAGGAGGGATCTGATGTGGAATGCCAAATGATAAATGACATAGCAGATGTTTACAAAGCACAGAAGACATACCTTGGGTATCTTCTGATGTAAGGTTTTGACGTGAAATGTTGGATATTCCTTACCACCCATAGATGCTGCTTGAACTGCTGAGATTTTATTGCTCCTTTACAGTAAGTGAAGGCTTTGGATAAAATTTGAGGATTTTTGTCAACCTAAAGCCAGTTGGAATCTGGAACGCATCGCCTGAGGGGTTGGTGGAGTCCGAGATACTCACGACACTTCAGTATCTAGATAAGCACTTCACTGGACAAGGTATAGAAGGCTGAGCCAGATGCTGGAAAATTGATGTTGCATAAATGAATACTTAATGGTTGGCATGGACATGCCCAAGGGCTTGTTTCTGTGTTCTTACTCTGTCATGGGGTTATATAAGGGTTGAATCTTTTATAAAAACTTGGCAAAATGTGAAAACGAGCCTGTGGAGGTGCAGACAAACAATGAGGAAGTTGCCTAAAAACTGAGTTGTTGCAATATGTGGGCAAATTAAAACTGAAGCGAGTCAAGTGGTTGAGGTTGTAGGGACAGATGTAAGCTAAATGCTATTGTCTTAAACTGCAGAAGTGTCATGTGTTTAATTATATGCTCCTGGAACCGAAAAATTAAATTCCTGCAGCTTTGCGGGCACACTCATGCAACAACACGGCATTTATTATATTGTATATTTATCAGTTATACTAGGTAGCTGGGCTGAATGTAAGCTGAAGTACATTGTGCCACCATAGCAAAATTTCATTCTTTTGCTGAGGTAAGGTGGTGTGCTTCAAGAGCCTGATGGTTAATGGAAATAAGCTGTTCGATGGCGTGTACTATTTAGAACTGAGATCGGAAGAAACATTTTTACCCAGAAGACAGTAAAACTGTGGCAATAGATCAATCATGTTGAATAATGTAGGGATAATTTACTGTAACTTGCTAAATCGTCTTTAGAAGTGAATTGGAAGCTGCAACATATTTGGGACTGCTTGTGGCTGTTTGTGTGTAGCATAAGATAAGTAGATATTGTCTGTGTATAGTATTTTCTAGGCCAGAGATATTTTTCCCTCTTCCTGAGCCCTAACTGATAAAGGCCATCCAATACAGAGCGGGCATTTTTTGTGTAGGAGACCTTAGGATGGTGTGAAATGGAATCTTCCCCAAAATAGAGTGCTTAAACTTATTTCAAATTTATGCATAATTGATTTAAGTTTATTCTAAAATGTTCATTTGGTCAGTGACATGGAATAAGTTAAACTAATTTATTAAATGAACAGATTGAGAAATGTTGCAGCATTTTGAATTTTGACGTGAAACGACGTTACAAGAAAACAAATGTTACAACAAATTGAATAACTTGTTTAACACTTGCATAATGTGAAATCCAGTTCTATTTGGAGTTTGAGTTGCATATATGTAACATTTGTATGATGTGTGCAACGATTCAACCTGGATTACAGCAAGCGGTTGGAAAGAATGATTGCTGTTTGATTTTTTTGGGGGAGATGGTGAGGTGTATAAGTATTCTTTGGTACATTCCTTTTTATTTTAAGAATTACAATGGAAATTTCTTGTTTTCCCTTAAACAAAATTATGTCAAATACAGGAACATTTTTGTGGTTTGATAGGAATTTGGTTCTCTTGGGTGCATTTAAAATTAGAAATGCTTAAAGATGGGCCAGTGGATTTAGTGCTGATAAAACAATTTTATTTTTTAACTGTTCATGACGAGTAAATTGATTGCATCAATGGGTACTATTTCTGGCTTTAAAACTTTTATTTTACATGAATATTGAAGATAAATCTAAATGATCACCTAAGTAAAATTGGAGAATGTTCAGTAATGTAGGTCAAAACAGATTATATAGTGCACTTTGTACTCTTATCACAAGCATGACAACGAACCTCACTTATTTTAGCTTCCAACCAATTATATATATATATATATATTTTTTTAAAATCTGTAACAGCATAATTCTGGTATTTCTGACCTGGATACTTGGGTCAATTGGAGTTGACCAATAATTGCTATTGATCTTGGTACTGAGGTATATTTCCCAACCACCACCCCTTTCCAAAGACAAAGAAAAATGAAGAATCTGGTGATGTTTTCTGTCAATTTGGCTTTTGGCCAAACGTCTGGGCTAGAGTAAGCAATTTTGTTCTGGAGTAATGTACAAGCATTGATGGGCTTGGCTGAGGGCATGTGAGACTTGCGATAGAAATAGGTTGTCTTGGTGATGACACAGTCTTGATCAGAAGATGACCAGTCAAATATTACATTGTTGAAAAATATTAGTTGTATTATATGTATTCACCCCATCATTGAAATGCAGTTTAGTGAAGTATCCATCCAGCCTGGTCAGACCCAAAACATCACCCATTCCTTCTCTCCAGAAATGTTGCCTGTCCCGCTGAGTTACTCCAGCTTTTTGTGCCTATCTTCGGTTTAATTCAGGATCTGCATTTCCTTCCTACACATTCAGCCTGGTCAGCCTTGGTTTTGTTATCAGTCTGTATTGTATATTCTTCCTTATCACCTCCTTTGGACCTACTGGCAGTACATCCCTATCTTTTGCATTATTCAGTTTAATCATGCTAAACTTAAAACTTTATTAACTTGAATCAAAACAAACCATGCTATACTTAAAACCTTATTAACTTGAATTGTTACCATATGTGACGTGCCTGTGTTCCATCTTTGTTCTGCTAAAATTATTGCTGGACATGGATTAGAAAATTAATATCTTCCAGTTTTCATTCGTTGTGTATACTTCCCAAATGTAGGTACTTTCAAATTTTGATCTGAGTTTCAGAATCTCTAATGTAAATTTGAGTAATGTTCTGGCACTTATCTATGCAATCACCTCTTGCCTTCTTTTGTTCTAAGAAAGCATTTGCTCTTCTATTTTAATAGCCAGCTCTACCTGAGCTGCTGCTACTTCCTAGAGTCCTTGGTTCTGTGTTTTAATCATATGGTGTCCTATCCCATGGGTTATTGCCCTCTTGTGGTAGACCCTGATGTGCTGAGTATCTACAGTCTTTTCTGATCTTCAGATTGTTTTTGTTACTTGGCTGCTGAATGCCAAATTAATTCTCTAGTTTGAATACTTGGTGTGTAGGAAGGAACTGCAGATGCTGGTTTAAACCGAAGATAGACACAAAAAGCTGGAGTAGACAGCATCTCGGGAGAAAAGGAGTAGGTGACGTTTCGGGTTGAGACGGTTCTTCAAATACTTCGCATTGGATGTCCTAGGAAACTCAACTTGGCGAACATTGGTGAAGTACTATAACAAGCTTGTACGCTAGGGGATTTTACAAAGTATAACAAGCTTAACTAATTTATAACTTGGCAGAGTTTGCTGCTTTATAGGGAAATTACTGTATTTTTCAAAGAAAAAAATTGTCTTGTTTCTATCTTCTCTGCAAGGTTGGACCATGGAATAATTTAAGCTCATAAGTCATAGGAGCAAATTAGGCCATTTGGCCCATCAAGTCTGCTCTACCATTCAACCATGGCGCTTGTTCTTGAGGACGTTTGTGCACAGGTTAACAATTGTGCTCTGGCAACTAGGCCACAGTGAAATACAACCATTCTGTTGTTTAAAACGCCATTCCTACAAAACAAATCCTGGTTAAATGAAAATTTGCTGGCTGGGTAGAATGTATTATGAATATTTTTATGGTATATTCATGAAAGTACAGTGTAAGGTATATTCATATCCCTTAAGAACTATGGTGTAGCAAAAAATGATTGTAAAGAATGCTGAAAATGCTCTGCACATAAGACAGTATCAAAATACTTTAATGATCTTTCTGCAGAACCAGGGCTGCGGAGTTGATACCCAAAACACCCGACTCCGACTCCTTGATTTCTTGTGCATTTGACTGACCCCAAGGTATAATAATTCTAAATCTGTTATGATGACATTACACAAGATGGCATTTCAAAGGAACCACATGAATCATCAGGCTACCTTTTAAACCCATGTCCTTAAAGTTTTGAGTCTAATAGTTGTAGCTATGCTATTGTGGCTTTTTAATTGTTTATTCTTGAAATAAAACATAATTCATTATGCTAAAAAAAGGAAAAAATTACAGAAAGGACTATAACAAATTTTCAATTCCATTGAATTAAGTAAAAATTATAATAGCATTACTCCAAAATGTATTAAACTAAGGACACGTGTGAGCTAAATGGCTAAATTATGACATATAGAAAATCCCAAGTGCATTAGAAATTAAAGGTAAATGCATAGGCAGTTAAGTTTGCTACAAAAGTACATACCTAAAATGTATAAATAACTTGTCTTTAGGAACAGAATTGCTTCTGCCAGATCTTCTTTCATTGAAGCCCTTAAATCTGATTTAATTATTTTCAGTGGGGAGAACCGTCTCTTTACGCTGACCTGAGTGGGTGGTATGACTGTTACTATCTTAGCCGCAAGTTTTACTATTTCTGGATAAGCAGGGATGACGGGGAATTATAGACCAGTTAGCCTGACATCGGTGGTGGGGAAGATGCTGGAGTCCAATATTAAAGAAGTAAAATAATCAATACCCTAACCCCCAAACCATGTGCTCCAATTTTGCCCACTAATCTGTTTTGACCAATCCTCTTACTGCTATCCAAATGCACCATTATTACTTCTTTAATAATGGTGCATTTGGATAGCAGTAAGAGGATTGGTCAAAACAGATTAGTGGGCAAAATTGGAGCACATGGTTTGGGGGGTAGGGTATTGACATGGATAGAGAATTGGTTGGCAGACAGGAAACAAAGAGTGGGAATAAATGGGTCCCTGTCCCAGGCAGTGGCGAGTGGAGTGCCGCAAGGCTCAGTGCTGGGGCCGCAACTATTTAGAAAATATATTAACGATTTAGATGATGGAATTAAAAAGTAACACTAGCAAATTTGCCGATAACACAAAGCTGGGTGGCAGTGTGAACTGTAATGAGTTGCAGGGTGACTTGGACAGGTTGAGTGAGTGGGCAGATGCAGTATAATGTAGATAAATGTTAGGTTATCCACTTTGGCGGCAAGAACAAGGAGGCAGATTATTATCTCAATGGTGTCATATTAGGAAAAAGGGAAGTGCAACGAGACCTGGGTGTCCTTGTACACCAGTCACTGAAAGTAACCCTGCAGCTACAGCAGGCAGTGAAGAAAGCTAATGGCATGTTGGCCTTCATAATGAGAGGATTTGAGTATAGGAGTAAAGAGGTCCTACTGCAGTTGTACAGGGCCCTGGTGAGACCACATCTGGAGTATTGTGTGCAGTTTTGGTCTTCTAATTTGAGGAAGGACATCCTTGCTATTGAGGCAGTGCAGCGTAAATTCACAAGGTTAATCCCCGGAATGGCGGGACTGTCATATGAGGAAAGACTGGGCTTGTATTCACTGGAATTTAGGATGAGAGGGTATCTTATAGAAACTTATATAACTGGACAAGCTAGATGCAGGAAAAATGTTCCCAATGTTGGGGGAAGTCCAGAACCAGGGGCCACATTCTAAGAATAAAGGGGAAGCCATTTAAAACTGAGATGAGAAAACTTTTTCACCCAGTTGTGAATTTATGGAAGTCTCTGCTACAGAAGGTAGTGGAGGCCAATTCACTGGATGAATGTAAAAGGGTTGGATAGAGCTCATGGGGCTAGCAGAATCATGGGATATGGGGAGAAGGAAGGCACGGATTACTGATTGTGGATGATCAGCCATGATCGCAATGAATGGCCGTGCTGGCTCGAAAGGCCAAATGGCCTCCACCTATTATCTATGTTTACATTCAACCTCCCAAAGTGCAGCACCTCACACTTGCTCGGTCATTAGGCCAGAGGTAAGGAAGGGCATTGAATATGTGTCATGATGCAGCTCTGTGTGACTTTAGAGGCCGCAATAGAAACATAACATTTTAAAGGACTGTACAAGTTAGCGGAATCAAGGGGTATGGGGAGAAGGCAGGCACAGGTTACTGATTGTGGATAATCAGCCATGATCACAATGAATGGTTCGAAGGGCCTATTTGCCGTCTCCTGCACCTATTTTCTATGTTTCTATGCCCCATCTACACCATTCACTCTATTCCCCACAACATTTTATGCAAGTAGGGCTTTTATGCAATCGTATTGGTGTTATTGTTGTATTGAATTTGTTTATTGCATGGTATCTATGTGTATTGGGTTAATAGGCCTGTAAATCTGCACTGTAAAAATGTAATTGTTCCACTGTCGGTACATATGACATCCAAGAAAAGATAGCTGAATGGATAGAAAATTGGCTTCAAGGAAGGAAGCAGAGGGTGATGTTGCAAGGAGGCCTGTTATTAGTGGTGTGCCTTGGGGTTCGGTGCTGGGCCCGTTTACTGTTTGTCATCTACATCAATGATTTGGATGACAACATACAGGACAAGATTAGCAAGTTTGCTGGATACAAAAGTGGGTAGTTTTGCAGATAGTGAAGATGATTGTGAAAAATTGCAACCGGATCTGGATCGATTGGCCAGGTGCGCTGAGGAATGGTTGATGGAATTTAATACAGTGAAATGTGAGGTGTTGAATTTTGGGACGTCTAATATGGGCAGGGCCTACACAATGAATGGTAGGCCTCTCTGTAGAGCAGAGGGATCTAGGAGTACAGGAACATAGTTCATTGAAAGTGGCATCACAGGTAGATAAGGTGGTCAAAAACACTTTTGGCACATTGGCCTTTATCAGTCAGAGTATTGAATTTAGACGTTCGGCGCTCATGGTGCAGTTGTTAAGACGTTGTTGGTGAGGCCACATTCAGAGTTTTGTGTTCAATTTTGGTCACTATTTTCGAGGAAAGATGTCGTCAAGCTGGAACGGGCACAGAGAAGATCTACGAGGATGTTGCCAGGACTAGAGGGTCTGAACTATAGGGAGAGGATGTGTAGGCTAGGACTCTATTACTTGGAGTGCAGGCTGATGAGGGGTGATGGAGTAAAATCATGAGAGGAATAGATCGGGTAGATGCATACTCTTGCCCACTTGCCTATTATTGTGGATAATTGGCCAAAACGTCGCGTTTGGGAGAGATGCCTCCTGTGTTTTTAAAAACAGGTTATTTTTATGATCGAAATTCAGTTGCAGGTACATAGCTCCTTGAAAGGTAGACGGGGTGGTTAAGAAGGCTTTCGGGACATTGGCCTTCATTAGTCAGAGCATTGAGTATAGAGGATTGTGTTCAGTTTTGGTCACCGTATTATAGGAAAGACTCTTTTAAAAAAAAAAAAAACATTGAATAAAATGAAGAGATTGAATGTTATTTGCACAATGTTCAACACGGACATTGCGGGCCGAAGAGATCTAATTCGCCCTCCTAACCCCATTCTCCTGCCTACTCCCCATAACCCCTGACATCTGTACTAATCAAGAATCTATCTATCTCTGCCTTTAAAAATATCGACTGACTTGGCCTCCACAGCCTTCTGTGACAATAAATACTACAGATTCACCACCCCCTGACTTAAGAAATCCCACCTTATCTCCTTCCTTAAGGAATGTCCTTTAAGTCTGAGGCTATTACCTCTAGTCCTAGAGTCTCCCAATAGTGGAAACATCCACTCTACCCAAGCCTTTCACTATTCTGTATGTTTCAATGAGGTTCCCCCTCATTGTTCTAAACTCCAGCGAGTACAAGCCCAGTGTTGACAAATGCTCATCATAGATCAACATACTAATTCCTGGGATCATTCTTGTAAACCTCCTGGACCCTCTCTAGAGCCAGCACATCCTTCCTCAGATATAGTGCCCGAAATCGCTCACAATATTCAAAATTAAGCCTTACCGAGCCTAATTATAAGATTCTATGTGCTGAAGTTCTATCTCTGTATGTAGGTGTTTGCAGCAACAGGGTTTTATCGGCATGGCAATGTGTGAGATTAGACGGCAGGTGTTTGGCAGAGGTTGGGCATATTTTAGAGATGTCGTCATTTGTGGGGTTGTGGGTGGTGATGGTGTCATTGGCATTTATGATCCACCCCTAACAAACAGAGTGCAGATTTCACTGCTGAGGCTTAGTGTTATGCAAGGGTGAAAGCTGGAGGCTTCTTCCCCGTATGTCCTTACTGAACTAGCTGGGATTTGTAAAGTTTCCAGTAGTGTGAATGAGAAATTTAAATGCTTCACCTATATGCTTGATTAAACGTTGAGCATTCAAATATCACTACTTGACCTATGCTCGAGATTAGGAGCTGAGCATAGAGGCATGACACAATTAAGATTGGTGAACTATATGAGACTGGCAAGGCTTACTTCATAATGCGGGCTGCAGGCCAATGGCTAACTTTGGACTAACTGCAAGGTACCATTAGGCCGCGGGAGGAAACATCTGTATAGTTACACCGATAATATGAGAAGTAACTGGAGAAGTGTAGAAGGTGAACCTGTCTGGAAATTGGGTCGTTAGTGCTGGGTATGTGGAAAAATCTGGTAAAACCGGTAACTGACCAAATGGCCATTTGTACATCTGTTGGCATTAAATAAGAATAACTTGACTCTTGACCAACTGTAAGACCGTTTGTATTATGTAAAGGAACACATGATCACCCTTGAGTGATCCTCATTTTACGTGTATCACCCTTGAGTGCTCCTCATTTTACGTGTATAAATATGCTGCTTACCCACTCCATCAGTGAGTGGGTCTCCGAGAGACAAGTAGTATGTAATCATAATGATTATAACTCTCCCACTCCCGGTACCGTAATAAATCTTGATTCTTTTAATGATAATTTGTCTGAACTCTGTTGTCTTCTAACAAACTTTTATAGTAGTTCAGTTTCAATTGATGTATAGGAAGGAACTGCAGATGCTGGTTTAAACCGAAGATAGACACAAAAAGCTGGAGTAACTCAGCGGGACAGGCAGCATCTCTGGATAGAAGGAATGGGTGGCGTTTCGGGTCGAGACTCTTTTTCAGACTCCTTTCTTTCCAGAGATGCTACCTGTCCCGTTGAGATACTCCAGCATTTTGTGTCTATTTTCTGTTTCAGTTTAGTTTATTATCACGTGTATCCAGGTACAGTGAAAAGCTATTGTTGCTAGCTGACCAGTCAGCGATAAGACAATACATTATTACAATCGAACCATTTGCAGTGTACAGATACACAATAAGGGGATAACATTTAGTGCAAGGTAAAGCCAGCATAAGCCGATCAAGGATAGTCTGAGGGTCACCAAAGTGGTAGATAGTAGTTCAGCACTGCTCTCTGGTTGTGGTAGGATGGTTCAGTTGCCTGATAACAGCTGGGAAGAAACTGTCCCTGAATCTGGAGGTGTGTGTTTTCACACTTCTGTGCTTTTTACTGATGGTAGAGGGGAGAAGAGAGAGTGGCCAGGGTGAGACTTGTCCTTGATTATGCTGCTGGCCTTGCCAAGGCAGCGTGAGGTATAAATGGAGTCAATGGAAGGGAAGTTGGTTTGTCTGATGGGCTGGGCTGCATCCACGATTTGCTGCAATTTCTTAATGCTGAACTTTTTTCTTTTTTTGGGGAGTTTAGTTTATTGTCATGTGGACGGAGTCATATGGTCAGCATGGCCTGATTCTGTTCAGTTTAGCTTTATTACCATATATTCATATTGAGAACATACACGGCATGATTAGAACGTTTGCCGAGAGTACTAAAATAAAATTGGTTAGTACATTGTCAGGGATTATGGGGAGAAGGCAGGAGAATGGTGTTCGGAGGGAGAGATAGATCAGTCATGATTGAATGGTGGTGTAGACATGATGAGCCGAATGGCCTAAGTGTCTGTTCCTACTTGTGAGAGAGTCTAGGACTAGAGGTCATAGCCTCAGAATTAAAGGATGTTTGTTTAGGAATGAGATGAGGTGGAATTTCTTTAGTCCGAGGGTGGTGAATCTGTGGAATTCTTTGCCAAAGGCAGCGGTGGAGGCCAAGGCAGAAATTTACGTAGTCTCTGAAATGTATGTTGAGGTCGGAGTCAGGACCTTTTTACTGACTCCGACTCCAGCAGCACCAAAATTGCTCCGACTCAGACTCCACAGCCCTGTGCAGAACTAGGAAAGAAATAGGTTTGAAAGAACAAGGTTGAGAGGGAACAATTGGAACATTTGTTAAGGTGGAGGCCAAAACTGAACAATGCATAGTGGTGTAGCTTAAAGAGAATGGTAAAGACTCATTAATAAAATGTATTACTGGAAGATATGAGACACGAGCTAAAACTATGAAATACCAGGAGGTGCAGCAAAGGGGTACTAGAATGTCTGAGAATTTGTAATTTCAGTCATGCTATGATCTGAGGTGCCATTCCACAAGTTTGCATTGCCTTTTTTTAGATCAAACAAGGACAGGTGAAAGTGAGATGGAGAAGTAAATGAGCATGTAACTGGATTTACTCCTAAATTCATTTTTTACAACAGCCGCACTTTATTTGGGTTTATTATTGACAGAAAGACTGACTGAACTTTATTGCCTTCCATCACTGTGGTGGATGTTTATGTTAAGTTTTATCACTCTTTTTAATTGTGTTGTGCTCTTTTAATTGTATGGTAACCCAAATATCACTATCTTAATTGGTGCATGTGACAATAAATGTGAATCTGAATCTGCATCACATGTACTGAGGTACAGTGAAAATATTGGTTTTGCATGCTGTCCAATCATATCAGAGAAAACTATAGATAAAACAATGTCAAACTTGAATACATTAGAGCAAAGGAGAAGATTCAGTGTGTAGAATATAGTTATCAGCAATGTATCGCATCAGTCCTGTAGACCAAGTCAATTGATGGATGTGGATCGGCTACAAAGCTAGCTTATGGAAGGACTGTTAGAACCCTGTTAACAGAGGGGGGGGGGGAAGCTGCTCCTGAGTCTGGTGCATACTTTTAAGCTTCTATAACTTCTGCCAGGCAGGGGAAGGAGTGATCAGGCTCAGATTATGTTGTCTGCTTTTTGAGGCAGCATGAAGTGTGAAAGGGGTAGAGGGTGAGGAAGTCTGGTCTGTGTGATGGACTGGACTACAACTACAACTCTTGGGTAGAGCTGGTCCCAAACCAAGCTGTGTTGCAACCTGACGGTATGCTCTATGATGCTTCTGTAGAAGTTTGTAAGAGTCAGTCAAATGTTCCGAGTCTCTGATCTCAGGAAGTAGAGATATTGCTGGACCCCCTTGGCTGTTCAATTAATGTGGTTAGTGATATTAATGCCAAGGAACATAAAGCTCAACCATTAACATTTTGGCACCATTGATGCTGATTGGGGCATTTGATCCACCTTGCTTGTTGAGTTGATAACTAGATCCTTTGTCTTGCTGACACTGAGTTAGGTTATTGTCTTCACACCTACTAAGTTCACTTTCCTTTCTCTACTCCGTTTTTTCATTGTTCGTGATCCTGCCCACCACAGTGATGTCATCTGCAAACTTGTAGACGGGGTTAGAGCCAAATTTGGCCATACAGTCATGAGTGTGTATGGAGTATAGTGGGAGACTGAGTGTATCTGTATAGACATGTGTGGTTGCACGCGGGCCTGTGTGATGGAGATGGATTTGACATTAACTATCTCGGAACATTGTCCCACTAGTGCAGGAATATGTGTGTTATGAGAAAACACCTTTGAATGGGAGAATATCAAAATTATCTTGTAATTTTCTATTGTTAGCTCAGTAATGTTTCTAACTGTCAAGATGCAGAAAATGTGCCCAATATTTTGACATAGAAAATGAAGAGGTCAATTACTGGCAATAAGATGACATTTCGTTATGGCTAAATGTCGCTATCTAACATTATTTTCTTTACCTTTTCCAGAAATGAGTCGTCAGACTGCCACGGCACTCCCTACAGGTACATCAAAGTGCACTCCTGCCCAGAGAGTCCCTGCATTGACTGGAACCACAGCTTCCAATAGTGATTTGGCAAGTCTTTTTGAGTGTCCGGTTTGCTTTGACTATGTGCTGCCACCAATTCTTCAGTGCCAGAGCGGCCACCTCGTCTGCAGCAACTGTCGTCCGAAGCTTACATGCTGCCCCACTTGCAGGGGCCCATTGGGCTCCATTCGTAACCTGGCGATGGAAAAAGTGGCTAACTCTGTACTGTTCCCCTGTAAGTATGCCTCTTCAGGTTGTGAGATAACACTACCGCACACAGAGAAAGCAGACCACGAGGAACTCTGTGAGTTCAGGCCATACTCGTGTCCTTGCCCTGGAGCCTCGTGTAAATGGCAAGGCTCTCTGGATGCTGTAATGCCACACCTGATGCATCAACACAAGTCAATCACAACCTTGCAGGGTGAGGACATAGTTTTCCTGGCCACAGACATAAACCTTCCAGGGGCAGTAGATTGGGTCATGATGCAGTCCTGTTTTGGCTTTCATTTTATGTTGGTCTTGGAAAAACAAGAAAAATACGATGGCCACCAGCAGTTTTTTGCCATAGTACAGCTAATTGGAACACGCAAACAAGCTGAAAACTTTGCATATAGACTTGAACTGAATGGCCACAGACGGCGATTGACTTGGGAAGCAACTCCTCGATCAATTCATGAAGGCATTGCCACAGCCATTATGAATAGTGACTGTCTGGTTTTTGACACTAGCATTGCACAGCTTTTTGCAGAAAATGGTAACTTGGGAATCAATGTAACGATCTCAATGTGTTGAAACCATGACATTTCATAAATTCTCTTTCCAGGGGCCGGAAATGGGGCAGTAAATGCTGTACATTGAGCTAAATATTGGAGGAACTGTGCAACATTTTGCTGCTGAGCATTTATCAGACTGGCTTCATGGATTCTGTTTGGAGTCACAATTCTAACGTAGAACTGGCTTGCAGCAAAGTTAACACTAATTATAAATGCAGTAAACCACTGAAGATACTTTTTTTGTAGAAAATAGTGCTAGGAGCCTTAAGAAAATGGGCATAAACACTTGCAAGTGCTACAATTCTGTTTGTTTTGACTGTACTCAGCTAAAAGTGTTGAAATTGTTCTGATTGTCTTTACCGACAAGCCATGTTGTGCAGTTTAAGTTGCTGCTTTTCTCATTTGTTTCTACATAGAATTGCTGCTGTTTTGTGTACATTTTGTGTATGGATATTTTTTATGAACTTACTAGTTTTTCATCAATAAATTTCCCTTCCTTTTTTGTACTAAGCCCTTTGGAGCTATTTAAGTTCATCTAATATCTATTCAGTTTACAAGGTAGAATCCCATAATCTCCCAATAATGAGTCTTGACTATTAGGCTCTTGACTTTCAACATAGTTTGTGGCAAGTATTTTTAAATCCCTTAAGCTTTTGAGTTGTGATATCTATTGTCATTGTACAATGGTTAACAGAACTGACATTAATACATTTTGGTTATTTAGAATCGAGGTGCATTTGTATCTGAAATTGGAAGTGTTTTAAACTTCCTAATGTTTATCCAAACCTACAAGACACTTGGCCTCTTGCTCTTTTTCTCTGCCTGTTGCTTATCTTTTGTTACTCCAGCATTTTCCTCAGTGGTGCTACTTAGCTATTCCTCTTCGTTTTTGTGTGTGTGTGTGGGGGTCGGGGGTGGGGGTGGGGGGAGGGTGGGAAATAACTAATCGTGGTAAAATGGAATAAAAGGTTCAGACATCCTTTTTGCTGTGGTGAAAGTAAGCTGGTGTTATTGCATGAATGTAAACTTCAGTACCTTTTCCCTCTTTGGAAGAGAAGACTATTAGTTTAGGCAAGCCTGCTTTAAAACATTTTATTTGTAGTTACATGTGAATAACTGATTTAAAAATTGCCAAGCCCATCTACTCTACCTACGTTTTCTGTAGTTTAATGTTTTGCTGAAATGCAAAAAGTTGCACACTTTTTAATTTTATACTGTGTAAATCAATACTTTCATTTAGTCCTGTTTGATTTAATTTTGTGATCATGTTTTAATGACATGCAGCTGCTTCCCTGAATGTTTCAACAAACACTGTCATTTTACTGTAAGTCAAGGTTCAGTTGTGGTCATAATTATGTGCAGAGCTTTTCCGATTCTCTGTTGTCCGAATTAGTGTTCTTTCAAATGGCTTCCAATCAGAACTATTCAGGTACACACTGTACAATATGTGTGTGTGTCCTCTTTTTTGACTCTTTAAATTTCTCTCATCATCCCATGCAAAAAGCAGAGTTTAAGTACTCGGGCAACTTGAAAATGAAATCAAATGTCTGCATTTTTGTAACGTAATGTTTTTCTCCTCCCCTCCCATGTCCAATGCATTCAGTGAAATTATACATAAATACTCATATTCTCATTTTTGTTTAAATATGCTTGTCATAGATATTATCCAGAAGTCTGACCATAACTAAACATGATCCAGTCATTAACGCAGATGATGTTTTGCCTCTCTGACAGTATTACACCACAAGGTAATATAGTATGAGTTGCTATAATACCCAATTAGTATACATTTAACTGCTTTTATGCAATTAAGAGCTGATTGTTTAGATCATTAAACCAGTTTGTGTAAGTATAAAGACAGGAATTTGTTTTTTCCCCCCGAACATTTTGTTTTAAGGAATGCCACCTTCGCCCAATTTCAATTATTTAGACAGAGTTACATTGCCAAAACTGCATGATGCACATTGTTAACAGTATTTAATGTTTAAAACTAAATTAATAAAGATGGAACTCTGCAGTTGAAGTCTGCAGCGTCTGGTCTATGTGGAGTAACTGGATTACTTTAAATACACTGCACCTGGCTAAATTCTGTAACCATTGAAATTTTAAATTTGTTCTATTTTCAAAGATGCAACAAACAATGTCCTCTGAATTTTAAATATCAAACTACAGTGGGAATGGATTTATACACTTGTGTAGCAAGCTTTACTTGGATACAATTGGCATCTATTATTGCATTAATTTCATGTGAACCTTTTTGAATCATTTGTGAAAACACTAAATATTGATCCAGAAGCTGTTAATAATACAATGCAAGAAGAATAAATATTACTATCAGATCCTAAATGGCAGCTTATGTTCGATTAAACTGTTGTAACTTTGTAATTAAACTTGCTCAATGCATTTCTTCAGATTAGAATATAATGAACTAGTTGAGTTTGGCTGCAATACTACTTAAATAGTAGAATTTTTACTAATATTTCCACTTATAGAAAAAACCTTCCCCCAAAATGAGTGAAGTATCTTTGTGCTATCTCAATAGTAATTCAGTCATACAAATCCTTAATTTTGTTCTAAGGTTTATGGAATTGAGCCACCTATTGTGCAATGTACTGCCTCTTGAAGTTACTGGTGAACTTGCTCTCTCCTGCATTATTTGCAAGCAACATTTTATCTAAAACCACTTGTCTTACACACACTAAGTTTATCTTTAATACTAGGTGGCCCATTTACTTTAACCATGCTATTGTACAGTAAATGCTGTGTAAGAGTTTCGGTTAAATCTTTTTAATACTGTTCTGCCTGAAACTTGATTTATTGTGTGTTTATGCTTCTTTGCATTTTAAGCTCCAATAAAAGTTGATTCTCACCTGTTTTTAAATGGTCAGCTTCTTCTAGCAATTAGGAGAATGGTGCCTAACTTTTAAAACTGCCAGGAATTTGTTTGAGTTCTTGGGTTATTTGAATTGAACACTCAACTGTTCAAAAGCAAACTTGTTGCAGAATAGCATCACTCTGTTGTCTATGGATTTGATGTCATTCCCCACTTATTTTTTAAAAATACAGTTGCCAGCAGTCTAACATTGAATTTTGTGTGGGTTTTTGTAGCAGGGTTTTGCACTTCGAAATGCAAAGGTACCTTGGACAGTTTCTTTTCAGAATGGGAGTGGGATTTTTTTGGTGAATATTTTAAAGAAAATGTTCAATTTCACCTTAATTGTGAAAGATGAAACACACTCCTGTGCAAAATAAGGTGGCACTCTACTCTCAAAATGTTTTGACATTGGTCAATAACAAATGAGGTACATCTTTTCTAACTAGAAAGAAGTGGGACCACATTCAATTCAGCACAGCTACTGCCTCTTTGCTGTTCAACAAATCACAATGATGTCAGCTTTTAAAGATGCACTCTCCATGGCACGCAGATCACAACAGTATTATGAAAGTTGCAGGGAGAAGAGATGCAGTGTCCCAAGGTATGTAGAAATGCTCATGATTTAGACGCATGACAGGAGCTTGAGGCTCGTTAGGAGCAAGAAACAACATTGGAATAAATTCCAGATTGCTAGACATGTCAAATATACATCTTTTCACACTAACTTGGCCAAAGATGTGCACATTCTTGCCCTGTGTCTACAATCTACCCAACACGGGTTACACAATGACTTGCCTACATCAGTTGCCTAATTTGAGAAATAGAGACCATTGACGAAACTCAAAATGACTCCCTTTCCAAAGTGCCATCCATCTCAACATGCCAGTTGTGTTCTCAACATTTTCATTGAGTAGTTTATCCCTTTTGCAATTCATTAAAAACAGATCTATGGCGTGTTGCTCTCCTACTCCCTCCCACCCCCGAAGATATGTGTATGCACATACAGCAGTAATTCTGTTAATGCCTCTAGGTAATCCGATCATCGCACCCCCAACATGACTCGAATGGATTACAGTGGTGAATCCAAGAGTTTCTGCAGGGCCACTTGGGATATGTGCTGATTTGAAGCAAAATGAAGTAGTCTTCCAGCAGCAGTCAGAATGCAACCACAAATTTAGTACTAGACCATCGTTCCCGAATAATGATTGATCAAAATGGAGCCGCATTAAGATGATTAAGGTGAAAAACAAACATAATGGGTTAAGGTCAATACATTCTTTGACTTCACTTTATACTGTAATTTGTAACACCCAAATAACTTTTGTTTTCATTTAGGACAACTTTTTCAAATTGCAGTGCTGACGCAGCTGCTGGGCCATTCTGCATAGCCAGTGACGCTTCACTTTCACACTTAGCAAGAGAATGGTATGCATTTTGGGTCAATGGTGGAGTTCTTAGCTTCTGAGGGATGTTCCTTAAACAAAAGGGATTGCTTTACGATGGTGCGGCATGAATGCAAAATAAGTGCAACTGAAGCTATTCCTAGTGTTTAATATGGGGGAAGAATGACAATGATCTCTGATATTAACTTGGAATTCTCCACCTTGTTTGTGCTCTTAAAGGTTTCCATGACATTGTGTGAAGTGTGGGGGGGGGAAGGGAAGAACCTTCTATGAGATTCGTACCAAGACAACAGTGCAATGAAACATCCTCTTAGCAGAGATGAAAGCTGCACAAGCACATCAAATGCTGTTTGGCTATGATTCCTTCATCAGAATAGCAGTATGAATATGGTCATTCAGTGAAGGTTTCATCTGCAGTTGACCATTGTGTACCATGATTATTTGTTTCAGTGGCTTATTCAGAAGCTAGAGTTCAATGAAGGTGCTTTCATTGCTGAAGGTGTGTGGACTTAATTGGCTTGAAGTTATCCCTTCAGTGCATCTCAATAACTTTTGCATGTTGATCTCATAAGTACATTGTGACAACCATTACTCCAAGCCATGGAGTAAATATTTACCATTGATGTTGAGCAGCCAGCAAAAATGTTGTCTTTTGACCATTAATAAGAGTGAAGGATCTCCAAGGAAAATGTTTTTTGTGCAGTTTAGTGTTTTAAGTAAGATGTTATTCATCAGTATATACAGAAATATTGGTCATTTAAATGGAGCAAAGATTGCTTACTAGATGTGCCATATGCAGTGTAAGGAATTTGCAAAACAGCATTTGAGGGAATTGATTCCTCATCTGTGAGCTCTCAACTGTTTAATAGTGTACTGCAGCGGTAGACAGGGTTGCTTGTTTTTTTGCAGAGATGCATGTTCTGTAAGCATGTTCATGCAAGGTGAATCTCAATATGGGAATTGAATGCTGTTTGTCGGCTGAACTGGTGATGTTATGATGGACATCTCGCTCTTGAAGCACGGATTACAGAAACAGTATGTGGATAGTCCAATTTAAAAGCTATCCCAAGATTCTTTATGCGTATCTTAAAAACAGAGTAACCAGGGAGAAGGTAGGACCATAGAGAATAAGGAGGGAATTTATGCTTTGAGTCAGAGAATGTCGTTGATGTACTAAACAAGTACTTTGTATCTGTATTCATCGAGGAGATGAATGTGGGGAAGACTAATGTGCTATGAGTTTGCGATCAAGAGGTGCATTGAGATGGTTATTGTAAGAAACCTGGAGATTGTAGGTGCCTTAACAAAGATGTTTGCATCCACCCTAACCACAGGCGATGTCCAGGAGGACTGGAGAGTAACTAATGTTTTTGTTTAAAATGGAATGTAGAGTTAATCCAGGAAATTATAGACTGGTGAGCCTTGTATCAGTGGTGGGGAAGCTATTGGATTGGATTCTTAGGAATAGGATTTACTTGCATTTAGAAGGATAAGAGCATCAGTCTGAAGAAGGGTCTCGGCCCAAAACCTCACCTATTCCTTCGCTCCATAGATGCTGCCTCACCCGCTGAGTTTCTGTCTACCTTTGCTACTTGGGGGCAGTCAGTGTGGCTGTCCACAGGTCATGTCTTGTGTCTTCGAGTTGTTTGAGGAGGTGATCAATGAGAGTAGGCCTGTGGATGTTAAGGCATTTAATTACGTATCTCATGGAAGGCTGTGCCATAAGATTATGCATGGGATCCACGGTAACTTAATTGTTTGGATTCAGACCCATCTTATTCATAGACGATAGTGGCGGAAGGATGTTATTCTTGCTGGAGCTCTGTGACCAGTGGAATTCCGCTGGGATCGGTGTTGAGATCTCCAACCTGTGATAAAGTTGTAGAATAGATTTGCTAGAATGCTGTCTATATTACGAGGGTATTACCTGTAAGATGTTGGCACAAACTTGTATTGTTTTCTCTGGAATGTTGGAGATTAAGGGGAGACTTGTCAGATGTATAGTTTTTATGGATGGTAACATATTTCCAGACATTTAGCTTTGTAATCATACAATTCTGATATGGTTAATTTTGTCAGTCGCTGCAAATGTAATCTTTCAATTCCTTAAAAGTGAGGATGAATAGTTTACTGAGTTCAGGAATTTAAATTAATCTGTAGTGAAATAGATTAAAATGATGGTTAAAGGTGCAAAAAATGTTACGAGAGAAACAACGCAAGGATATGATTTTATATAAATGTTATAGTAATCAACTGCATAAATTAGCTTAGTACTTATCTGTTGATTCAATACTACATTTTCTGGAAACATCAATGTAACTGAACACAACTCAATATCTTAATTGTACCATTTCCACTGCATCAGACATGTCACAATATAACAGGAATACTGTTTAAACCCTAATTTTCCCCAAATTATAATGTACAATTTAACTTCATCCATTTTATATTCTTTATCTCTAGACCACAGTCCTAGGTAACCACCAGAATAATGTGCATGTGCTTGAAACCAACTTTTTTTTTCTTCCCCTGCTCAAGGTAAGTGTTTGGCCTTTACACAGCACCTTCCTTTGACTGGGATCAATGAGGGAGGAAAAGTACCAGTGTAGGATAGTATCAATCAAGCACAATTTCTTGAATTATCAGTTGGACTAATGTTAAACCATCAACAGATGCTATTTTAAGTGGCAGAGATCTTAGAGTTTACTGTCTAAAATACCATGCCGTGACTCAGCTGGGAATCCTCCTTCAAATGCAGCATTAAGCACTTCATCTAAACAAAAAGCAGTCACAAAATCCAGATCTTCTCTCATGTTGGCAGGAATCTCCTCTAGGTCCTTCTCATTTCTCTTTGGTAGTATGACTCTCTTCAGACCAGCTCGATGTGCAGCTAAAACTTTATCCTTTATTCCACCCACCTGTTAAAAAACAGAAATTATTTTTTTTCAGTGGGATTATTTACAAGATCTAATTCTTCAAAAGATTAAACTGACAAAATAAACTTTTAATCCACCATAAAGATTTAACTGAATAATAATTTTCCTCCTTAAAGAAAGCAAACATACTTTTATGTTTTAACTAATCCTGAACCCCTCGTACTTACTGGGAGAACAAGGCCTCGGAGTGTTATTTCGCCTGTCATGGCAACATCAGAACGTACTAAATGGCCACTGAACAGAGAGGCAAGGCAGGTTACTATAGTAACTCCAGCAGATGGTCCATCTTTTGTGACAGCTCCAGCTGGAAAGTGCAGATGTATATCTGTGTTGTCGAGGAGGTCAAAGCTTCCAGCAGCTAAATGTCGATACAAGAGAAGGTTGTTACTGTCTAGATTAGAGACATTGTTCCCATAAAATCAAATACACTTGTGCACAGTAAGGAATCATAGTTGTTATACAGCTATTTAGTTGCGATAGCAGTGCTACTGCCCCAAGAGATACTCTTGCTCACAAATTTCACTTCAACAGCTGAACAGATCTAGGACAAAGGACATTTATTATCACATACATCAATTGGTGCAGTGAAATTTGAGTTACCATGCAGCACACAAATAAGATAAATACAACACTATAGAATTTAACATTAAACATAAACATCCCCTCACAGTGGAATCAACATTTCCCACTGAGGGAAGGCAAGAAAGTTCAGTCCACTTTCACTGTTCACCCGTGGTCGGGGCCTATTAAGGCCTCCGCAGTCGTCGCTACGGTGGCCCGATTTTTCTTGCCCTCTCGCCGGATGATGGTGCTCCGGCGTCGGAAGAACACCCTCAGCAGCTTGGAGTTCCGAAACGACCGCTTACTACCGGAGACCGTGGTTCCCGAAGTCCACGGGCCGCGCTGGGCGGAGCTCCAACACTGGTGCCCTCGGCGAAAGGTCCCAGGCTCCGCGGTGTTAAAGTCAGCGCCGCCCGACTATACAGCACAAAACCTTCTGGTCCGGATGCACTCCGCCATTTCAGTAGCAGTGTGGTGTGTTTTTGGGGGAGCTTGGAGGCTTTGGTGGAGAACTAACGTTGATTTAGTTGGCAGGAAGGATTGGGTTCAGAGGTTGGGTATTGGGGTGGTGAAGTACAGAGGAGGTGGATTGTAAGGTAGTAGGATTGACAGAAACAAGATGAATGTAAAAGAGTTGGAATAAAGGAGCAAATCAAGAGAATGAAGACAAGTGGTCAGATGGGGTATAGGGAACGGGGAAGAAATATTGCTGATGAGATAGTTAATTGGGAGGATCAGACAAGAATAAAACACACTTGCTCTGGAAATAGTTGTGGAAGTGAAGGCAAAGGAATGAACAAAAATTTGCATCTCTTCTGGCACAATAAAAAAAAAACCTGACTTTAAAAATATGTATGACCATTCTTCCGGGCTAATGGGGATTTGTTACCAGAAACATACATTTTTGATTTTTCCCAGTCTACTGCTGGATTTTGAATGGCAAATGTTACTTAACTTGATGCTCAGAAGCTAATTGTTGTATTTTGTTGATTCACAGTGCATCTTATAAAACTGAAGATCAATACAGTTGCTGAAATCATATATACAGCTGTTCTCAGTAGAGAATTTATTAACATACCGTTTGTCAAATGGTATTTTTTAGCATTGCTGCGTAACCAACTTATTGCGAGATGAGCCGATTCCTTCATAACATCTCCTAACTGCCCTGTTAAAGTAAGCTGTCCCTCTCCTTCCATTCGACTTGCTTCCACAAACATAATCTCACCACCCAATGGTGTCCAAGCCAAGCCTATTGCTACCCCGGGCTGGCTCAGCCGCTGAGATACCTGTGTAGCAAAAGAAACATATTTATCAGGAAACTAATGCTTTTATAGTGTGTTAGATGCCCTGCCTTATCTGTAGTTATGCAAGTTCAAAGTCTTGGGCCTATTATCTATCCTATCTGTACTATTCAAGTTATGGTAAGGCTGCTACATTTGGGTAGGAATTGAGAAAACAGCTGGTAATTCTGCTGTAAATTGCTCATCAAGTTAAAATTCATCCAATATGCCCACAACATCTGTCCCGACTAAGTCGAGACAAAAACACTAACTTTCTCTTCCCACGGATGTTGCCTGACCAGCCAGGTTTTTCACTGTGTCAATCAATGACACTTCAACAGAATTGGGGGGGAAAAAAAACAGAAGATGCGAGTATTTAGAAAAATGCAGGAAATAATCAAAGGGAAAGTTCTTTGTGCCAGGATGAAAGGCAGAAGATACTAAATAATAAAACGATGAACACTTGGACAAAGGAACACTTCTGGAGAGAGAAATTATTAAGAATAACAATTGGGTTTCATTAAAACTGAACTGGGAGTGCTATTCCTCCAGCCTTGTTCTCTTTGAATCTACACGTGGTTTCCTGCTCTCTGATCAAATTAAAAGATGAAGTAGCCCACTTAGTTCACAATGACCATCGATTCTTGCTAGTTCTATGTTACTCCACTTTCTCATTCACTCCCTACACATTAGGAGCAATTTAGAGGACAATTAACCTTGACACGCACACATCGTTGGAATGCGAGGTAACCGGAGCACCCGGAGGAAACACGCAGTCATGGATAATTAAAAGTAGAGAAAATGATCAAATGTTTGGTTGGATGGATGGTATAATTGACCTAATCTGGACGACATTGCCACAGGTGGTGGATGCAGATATGATAGTGATGTTTAAGCTGATTTTAAATAGGCAAATTGATTTGCAAGCAGATGAGATCCGTTCAGCTAGACACCATGTTCAGCACAAACATTTTGGGCCCAAGTGCCTGTTCCTGTGCTGTACTGTTCTACAGATGACTAAAATTGTGCAAAAATTACTTGCCACCAGCTATTCAAGAATAACTCCCAAATTAGTAGCTGTTCCCTCTGCTTTAATCATAAAATACTAGAAAGCTTGTTGCATAATGTGGAGGGGGGGGAGGGCATGATAGTTAGGAGCACGGCAGTATGTTTACTAAATATTTCCGATTGCAATCTGAAAGGGTAGCTGGCCCTCACTTTGCACCAATTTATAAGAAAGGTATTGATTCCAGTGTAGGGCCTTCTAAACTAATTCCAAATGGAGCTTGTATACTCGAATTTAGAAGGATTGGAGGGGATCTTATTGAAACAAACAAGATTATTAAGGGATTGGACACGCTAGAGGCAGGAAACATGTTCCCGATGTTGGAGTCCAGAACCAGGGGCCACAGTTTAAGAATAAGGGGTAGGCCATTTAGAATGGAGATGAGGAAAAACATTTTTACCCAGAGGGCTGTGAATCTCTGGAATTCTCTGCCTCAGAAGGCAGTGGAGGCCATTCTCTGGATGCTTTCAAGAGTTAGATAGAGCTCTTAAAGATAGTGGAGTCGGGGGATATGGTGAGAAGGCAGGAACGTGGTACTGATTGTGGATGATCAGCCATGATCATATTGAATGGTACTGGCTCGAAGGGCATACTCCCGCAAAATGGTCAACCAGTTATTGTCAAAATGGCCAACCAGTCAAGCTGAAGGCATAACACTGCTATTCACTACTCCCCATTAACAGTCATGAGTTTTTCTAGGACACCCATACATAAATATCACAAGGCTGCCTAGGAGAGATTTCTATCAACGCTCTATAACAACAATGAAATTGATTCTCAAATGGTAAAGTAAAAAATGTAAATCTATTGAAAAACTCATTCCTCATCAATTTATAATTTCACAAAGTTCTGACGACTTTGCTAATCTAATCACCCGAGTGGATTAAACAAGATTTAAAACCAGAATGGTATCACTGGAAATGCAGATCTATATTTATTCCCCCCCATCAAACATGGCAATTTCTCAGAGATATTTTGACTGTAGCATTGTGCCTGCATGCACCATAATGCTTCCGGAAAAAGGTTTATTTAAAATCAAAATATGTTTTAAGCTTTTGTAACCAATATCTGCATTTAGTTGACATCAAAATGGATAAATACTGCAAAACAAACATAAGTATCATGCACCCACCAGTTCACTGGTTATCACAAATATTCTGTTGCCATTTTCAGGTAATTGCAATAAAGAGATTGTCCTCGCATACCAAAATAAAATTACAAATTCCATCCTACCTCCATTTCATAAATGGGTGGTCCCAGAATGTCTTTCAATGCATGTCTATCAATCACAATGGGCATCTCAGGTGGCAAGGCAAGATCAGTTACATCATCAATGGATTCTTCTTTGGTTTCCTCAGGGACACTTTCTTTAACTTTAAAATAAGAAAACAAAACATTAGTTGAATCATAAAGGCATTTCTTATTACACAGAAGTGGATATATATCAAATAGGGAGGAAACAAAATTCAGGGAGGGTACGAATTAAGTTTGGAACATCTGAACATTTAAGTGAAAGTTTAGTAAATAAGGCATTGCTGAAGATTGATACATTTACCAGGGGTGATTTTTTTTTTAAAGGCAGTCACGTTCGTGCTCCAATATTAAGAAACTGTCTGCGTCTCTGATTTTAAACCAATTTAAATGTTGAATGGAGAGCAAATACACTGCTATATTGATACTGAGCTGCACTACCAGAAATGCTATGCTACAAATTTAAATTTTAGTCTACAATTTCAGCTGGCTACTCACGACCCTACAGTATTATTTCTTGCCTATGGAGTTTTCCCTGGATCTTTGTCAACATTTTGCTTTCAATCAAATAAACAATAAAAGTTGTCAACGCAAGTAATCTTTCATTGTTCTTTATGTATTTTTTAAATTGGGTTTGCCAATATGACAACACATAATTGTATTTTGACAGATCTGATAAAACCCAAAAGAAATGCCAACAAGTTCTAACCAAATCTGACTTTCTTTTCTTGTGTGATTTACTATGGTAATTAACTGAGACTGAGAGATTTCTTTCAGCCCATGATACATTCCCCTGAACTGCGCAGTTTGATCGGGCATTGCAGAAGCCCACTGCTCTGCTATGGGTGTGGAGTTCCATCCTGGGATGCCATGTAACGACTGCAAATTTTCCTTCCCAAAGGATATGAGTAAATAAGATGGGATTTCAAATAATAAATCATCGTTTCATGTACACCATTGCCAATTAACTTACTGTTAGATTTATTTAATTAGCCAACCTTGAACTCTCCATCTGCCATGATGGGATTCAGAACCATGTCTGTATCATTAGCCCAGGTGTCTGGATTACATAAACATTATTTGACAGTATCTCATGTCATCCTTCCTAGGAAAGGAACATTTACCTCAAACCCTTTGAATTTAGGAATGTTACACTTTCAGAATTATGACTTGGTTTAGGACACCCACACAAATGGAAACATTCCGTTCTCCGATTTAATCTTTTACTCTATAGAGCCCCGGGATCTGTTTTTCTCCCCCAGTTTCCCAGGACTATTATCAGGTCACCTCAGTTTTCGTATTACTGTATTTATTTTTTTAACTTTTGTATCTTAAACTTTATGTAGTGCTCCAAACTTCCACGTTTGTTTAAACTATTGATTATATTCCTTTAGTGGATGGTAACTATAAACATCACTTACACCTGCATACAAATTAAAAATAAACTAATTATTTTTTCAGGAGATCTTTGATGCGTTCTATCTAACATATGATAAGATTAAGCTAATCCTTAAGACTCAACATTTCTCAAATATGTTAAGACAATGCAAATTTTGATGTTTAATGATTTTGCTAAGTTGCAGATGAGTGATACAATTAGATTTGTAGTTCTTGTTACCAGCTGGATGGTGGGTTGCCAATCAGTTCTGTTTCATGGTTCTCATTACTTTGCACCACCCTTGTTATATATTGCAGAAACACGCTCGTCGGCCCATCCATACTAATCCCATTTACCAGCACCGTGTATATAACAAGAAGCTGACTTGAACACTTACACCAATCCTGGGTCTTTATGTCAGTGTCTATCTGTGTCCTTATTCCTGTGCATGTCATGGAGTGGAGGCCAGTTGATGTGGTTGAACATGGGTCAGGTAACATAATAGTACTCAAAACACAATCAGGCCACTTAGTGCGGGTGAAAGGACTATCAGTGTAAATTTAGAAGAATCAATAACTACTTTCAGAGTATAAGAAATAAAAGCAAGTGTGGCCTATTCAGCTCCGAGTGCATGTTTGTGCATCTAATGGCCGACATTTCGCCGCGGGAACACTACTGTACCAATCCCATCTTCCTCAATTCCCCATAGTGTTTAAAAGGCTATTGATCTTGGACAAATACATGCAGGAACCTGAATCACCACAGCCTTCTTGGGTAAATTATTCCAATCATTCACTACTCTGTGGGTGAAGAAACGTCCCATCTCACTTCTGAATGACTGGCCCTTATTTTGAGATTAAGAATGCTTTTTTAATTTTACTACCAAAGTGGATGATCTGCTATTTCTTTATGTATGCTGCAGTGTTAAATTGCAATGTCAGACATGTGTTAATGCGTGCTAATTAATATCCAGTTCTTTCCAAATGTTGCATGCTGATGTTTCTAATTTGTCTGCATTTTGCCCATACCCTCCTAAACCTTTGCTTTCCATGTACTTGTTTAAATGTCTTTTCAATGCTGTAATTGTATCTCCCTCAATCACTTCCTATACACCTGCCACCCTGTGTGAAAAATGTTGCTCTTGTCCCCCTTTAAATGTTTTCCCTCACCTTAAATCTATGCCCTTTGGATTTAGATTTCCCTACCCTGAACAAATGAAACAAATTCAGTTCTGATGAAGAATCTTCAGTGTAAAACATTGGACAGATTCTGAACTGCAGAATGTTTCCAGTTTGTTTGTGTTCTCTTCTAACCTGAAGGACATTTTTAATTGCTTGAAATGAGTTTAGTTATTGCTTATTCTTTTTATAACCTTTTAGGACATTATAACCAGTAAGTGTGAATGTACATATGTTAGGCACAACTTTATTTATTAATTGAAGTACCACCCAAGGGATCAAGGTAGCAGCTGCAAACTTGCTTTATAAAATTATTCCTAAATACTAAACCCTTTACAGAGATTTGTCAAAAATGAATGTTAAATTGAAGCAAAATGGTCATTATTTTAACTTTCTTTGAAAGCAGCTGTCCTCCTCCCTTTTCAAAAACCCATTTAAAATGCTAACAAGATTTGAAACGTCTTCCCTGAAGTCTAACTTAAGCCTTGGGCTGAAGACCTGCTCTTACAGAAACAGGATCATCTGCCATTATATCGTACATAAAACTAGCACTGAAGTGGTGTGACCAGAAATCCAGCAATAATCTCACAAAGTAGGAGTTCCCTGGGGAAATGCTGGCAGTTACAAATAGAACTAAAATCCAGGCCATACAGTAAAACTCCAATAGTCAGCACCCTCACAAACAGTCTGGAGGTTTATCCAACTATTGGATATTATTCCCTTCAATGCCCTAACATAGTTTTAATTCACTATTACTTTGAAAAAAGGTATTTCACAGCAGTATATATTTTTTATTTGTTTTAGTGAACTGTTCAAGGGAATACAGGGAACATTACTCATTGAGACAGATGCCAAACCATTAGGATTTCTGAGCAATCAAATAGCAGATTACTAGTTTGATGGTATTGGAAAACAAGTGTAAACATTAATAGTAAGATTAAACGAGAACTTACCAGTTTGAAGTTTGATCTTTATTTTATGAGGTGTCACGATGAGGGATTACGTGAAGACCCCGCCAGCACGCATGCGCGACATTCTTCAAAGCAGTGGTGTGAAATCACAGAACAAACAGTCACAATGACTGACATAGTAAGAGAAAAAAGAGAACTTTCATACCAGGTGATCTTTATAATAGAGGGTCGGGAGCGGAGGGCACGTAATCCCTCATCGTGACACCTCATAAAATAAAGATCAAACTTCAAACTGGTAAGTTCTCGTTTAATCTTACTATTTTACTTCGGAGTCACGTGAGTGACTACGTGAAGATTTCAAAGCTCTGTGATTTCATGCCCTGGAAGCTCCATGCTCACACACCGCTAAAGCTGGGATAAGAGGATGGACGTGATTCAGACAAGACACTGGCTGAAAAACAAAACAGGTATTTATTCATACCAAACACAATATTGTGTCCCATAAGGGTTATTTATCTGGCAGCACTTAAAATCCTCCCTGCATAATTGTCAGGGGAGGTCACGGGTTTGTTATAAAAGCGGTGGAAGGTTTTCTCATTGTTCCAACCCGCTGTGGCCAGGATGTGATCCAGTGGTACCTCCATCCTTCTAGCCGCCGAGGTGGATGCTGCCCTGGTGGAGTGAGATTTGTACACATTAGTATCCACCCCCGCCGCATCCAGTACCACCCTTAACCATCTGGAAATGGTTTGCACCGTGACCCTGTGATGAGGCTTCTTGTGACTGACAAGCAAAGCTGTTTCCGTGCCCCTTAGATCTTTAGTGACTGAAATGTATCGCAGAATCAATGTAACGATACAAAGACGGGTGTCCGCTGGGTAAGCCAGGAACTCCAAAGTATGTCCAGACACTCCGGGTCGATCTTGCTTCAATAGTCCCTGCACCTGGAATGTGATTTTCCCACTGGTAATTGCCATGGCATCCAGACTAAGTTTGTGCAGGGACTGGACCCGTTGCGCCGTGATCAGTGCCATTATCATGACCATTTTGTAGGTTAATTTGGCCAAAGGGAGTCCCGTGTTCGGTGTCCATCCTCGCAGCATCGTCAATACCGTGCTGATGTCCCAGGTATGGCTATATCTGGGCCTGGGGGGATTAGAATTAAATATTCCCCTCATAAATTTGGATACTAGGGGATGTGACCCAATTCCCAATTGGTCACTCCCCTTGCCCAAGTAAGACGATAGGGCACTCCTGGCACAGTTAATGGCGCTGTAGCTTAGACCCTCATCGTAATGAAGGGTAGCCAGAAACTCCAGCACTTCCGTGATGGTGGCGGTTTCGTATGTTGTTTTAGTAGTCACGCAGAATCCTTCCCATTTCCTGATCCATGAAGTGGCCGTTTTAAAATCTGCAAATTAACAAATCCATGCGGTCATGACATGGATGACATTCTCCTGTAACAGGATGAACAAGCAGGCTTGGTCTTTTATTCACCCTGATACAGGGTTCTGTGGCCATCTTCTGTACGAGAGGGAACCATGGTTGAGTAGGCCAGTCGGGCACTACCAAGATACCCGATGCGGAGTCTTGCTTGATTTTTTGCAAGACCCGACTGATGAGGCAGAAAGGGGGGAAAGCGTAGCAAAATAAATCCCCCCAGTGTAGCGAGAAAGCATCCATCGCTACTGCCCCCGGGTCTGGCTCCCAAGCAACATACGTTGGTAGTTGGTGATTTAGCCTGGACGCGAAAAGGTCGATATCTGGTGTCCCATAACGTTCTACAATATCTGTGAACACATTCCGATCCAACATCCATTCTATGTTGTCGTTGAATTTCCGTGACCTGGTGTCTGCCACTGTGTTTAGTTTACCTGGAAGGTAAGTTGCAGAGATCCAAATTTCTCTTTGCAGACACCAGTACCAGATATTGTTGGCCA
This sequence comes from Raja brachyura, assembly GCA_963514005.1. The sequence continues at coordinate 4,194,065 of OY740797.1, read as the reverse complement.
ATTCATCACACGATATCGACTTTACACCGCCCATGTGGTTAATATAGGCTACCACCGTGGTGTTGTCAATCTGTATTCTAACATGAACTTTGTGCATGTTAGTGCAGTATGCCTTAAGGCCGTGAAATGCTGCCAGCATTTCCGAATAGTTAATCCCTAAGTTTTTAAATAGGGTTAACTCTGGTGCACTCCATCTACCTCCACAGCTAGAGGTAGTGTTAGTAGCTCCCCACCCTTTGGCACTGGCATCCGTTTGTAAGGTGATCGAGGGATTGGTGATAGTTATGGGTTTGGAACAATTTTGGGCATTACCCATCCACCAATATAATTCGGCTTTTGCCTTTTCTGGAATTTTCATGGGCCTATCAAAATGTCCAGCATGATTTTTGAGCGCCGTAATTTTGGCTCTTTGTAAGTTTTGGTAATGTAAGGGCCCATATTGTGCTGCAGGAAAAGCAGCTACTATCTTCCCAATCACCCTGGCCACCTGCCGAATGGATGGGACCTTAATGCCAATGAGGCTCCTGCAAGCCTCTATCAGGTCTTCCACCTTGCTTGGTGGTAACGTGACAGACATTTGCACTGAGTCAATAATGAACCCCAAATATTTCATGGTGGTAGAGGGTTCCAATATTGATTTATCTGGATGTATCGTAAACCCCAGTTTCTGAAAAATATGTTTCGTGGCTGTGACTGCCAAGGTAGCCATCTCCAAATTCTCCCCCACTATGAGGATGTCATCAAGATAGGCCATAACAGTATGATTCTGTTTCCTTAAATAGGCCAAAGCTGGTTTCAATATCTTGGTAAACAATCTGGGTGCTGACGATAACCCATTAGGCAAAGCTTTATATTGCCATAATTGTCCCATCCAGATAAATTTTAAGTATTTCCTATGATCCTTGTGTATGGGTACTGAATAGTATGCATCTTTGAGGTCAACGCATGCCATGTAGTACCCATTGGCTATAAGCTGAATAGCAGTGTCGAAGGTGTCCATTTTAAAATGAATATACTGGACAGAAGTATTCAGGTCGGTCAAATCTATGATGATGCGGCAACCGCCATCTTTTTTGTTTTTAGTGAATATATTAGACACGAACTCCTGAGGTTCTTTAAAGGCCTTCTCAATTACCCCTTTTTCTATCAACCTCTGTAGTTCAGCATGCCCTGCTGCCTTATCTCTATGAGAAAGGACGAATTTCCGACTAGGTGCATGCTGTACCGGGGTAGGGAGTTCGTGAATAAATTCAATTTTGTAGCCCTGAATACTCCTGAGTATATAAGGATCAGAGGTAAAAGTGAGCCAATTCTCGAGGAACATGTGCAACCTGCCCCCTATGCAAAGTGAATTTGGGTCAGTAGTGTTCTTGGGGATCCCAGACCCACCTACCTCCATGGTTACTGCCGGTGTGGTGGTTTCTGCCCTTGCTTCCTCGGCTGGTTGTAGGTGTTCTGGGAGTGGCGCATCTTCCAAGGAGGCCGGCCTGGGCCTTGGCCTAAAAAAGACCGCTGAGCAGGTATGCCGGCCTTCGAGCTTTCACCACCGGCAGACCTGTTAGGGTAACTCTGCCCGGTGGGTGCGTAGGGGTGCGTTCTGTGTGGGTGATGAGGCTTAGTGTACCCAGGTACTTTAATAAGGCCCAAAGCCTTAGCCTCCTCGTCAAGATCTTTAACCTGTTTGGGGAGATCTTCCCCAAATAGCAGGCTTGGAGGCTGCGTCTTCCCAGGCTTACACAACCCCGCGAACTTGGGGTTAAGCGCCGGCTTTATAATGCTTTTCCTGAAATTATTTATTTCATACTGTGTGTTGCACAGTAAGGCCAAAGCATCTTGTAGTTCTTCCGGCATATCCACTCCCACTGCTGTTCTGGCTACTGCAGTAATCCCTGCGGTAAGGAGCTTCAGGATCTTCTGAAGTTTCATCTCCTGCCCTCTACTCGAGGGGCTCATGTTTCCCCATATCGGGTTGTTCACCGCGGGTACATTTAATGACTTGCAGTTTTCTGGCGCCATATATTTATCTACTGTGGCATTGATGGCCTGTTCCTGAAGTTGGTTAGTGGCCATATAATCAATGCTGGCAGCCAGCTTGGGGTGGATGGGTAGGCCCTTCTGGTTGGGCATGGCATGTTTGCTCACCACATCCATATAATCTTCACACACCCCTGACGCTGCAGGTGCTTCAGCCAACTCCCCTTCTTCTGGGTCAGCCCAGTTCTGACCCTCAATGCTCCCCTGCAGAGAAGGGGATACATTAGGCAGTCCTCGAAAGGAACTTGCCGTGGGCCTACTAGGGGTCCCACTGTGATCCTGCCCCTGCTTTAGCAGGTCACGTTGGAGCAGCTGCTCCATCATCCGCTCAATGCGGTCAAGGCGACCTCCGTCGCTGCCAGCGAGCGGGGTGCCCTCGGGACCGGACTCCGCTGAGTCCGCCCCGGCCGACTTCCGGGTAGTTTTCCCCGACCGTGGCGTACCAACGGTCTCAAAGTCCGAAAAGTCGGGAGCTGCAGGTAGAACCTGTAGCTCTGGAGAGGCGGTTCTCCGTTGGCTGCTGTCCTTAGCCGCTGATTTGGCCGCCGCTCTCTTTGATTTTCTCCCTTCCATAATGGTCGACTCACTCCTTCGGTGAGACTTACCTGGCGTGAGCTTTTTAAACTCACGCTGGAGGAGCCCCGCTCCTCCCGACCGTCGCTTCCGCATGCGCACGACGATATGTCGCGCATGCGTGCTGGCGGGGTCTTCACGTAGTCACTCACGTGACTCCGAAGTAAAATCTCCAATACAAGAGCCTAATTGAAAGCTAATACTGATTCTATACTTGACATTTGGTTAAAATCATGAGCAGCAGTATAACAGGAGGGTTCATTTTCAAGTGCATGCACAGACATGTTGAAAGCTGGGCACAGTTGTCCAAGTGAACAATTACTGAACCAATGTGGGCCAGTGGAGTCAATCTTTTCAGAGAACTTCCGTTGTGGGAAGAATTTGTTTTATTACAAAGTGTCAGAAAACAAGTTGTATTTACGGAAAGTAATATTTTCAAATCATAATGTGCATCCACTGTTCAAATATTGGTGACAATCATTAAAGGCTACCACACATTAAAATATTGTTAACTATTGCCTGATCTCCCAGACTATTTCATTGCGGTCCTTGCACTTTAAATAAACTCTGGTGTTGATATGCTGTAATGGTGCAGCGCTGCATTCTGCACTCTGGTTATTTATTTAGTTTAGTTTTAGAGATACAGCATGGAAACAGGCGAGTCCACGCCGACCAGTGATCCCCTTACACTTGTTCTATCCTACGCACTGGGGACAATACAAAAAACAATTAGCCTACAAACCTGAAGGTGGACAAAACTGGATAAACTCAGCGGGTGAGACAGCATCTTTGGAGCGAAGGAAATAGGCAACGTTTCGGGTCGAAACCCTTCTTCAGACTCTTCCTTTGCTCCATAGATGCTGCCTCACCCGCTGAGTTTCTCCAGCATTTTTGTCTACCTTCGATTTTCCAGCGTCTGCAGTTCCTTCTTAAACCTACACGTCTTTGGAGTGTGGGAGGAAACCAAATCTGTAGTTGGGATCAAACGCGGGTGTCTGCCCGCTACAATATCGATACGATATAATGGCAGATGATCCAGTGCCACTGTATCAGGTTATTATCAGGTCGTTTCATCATTCTGTTTCGAGACATTGCAATAACACTCGACTCTTCACATTACCTATTGTGCTCATGTATGTTATGATTTGACTGGATGGCTCATCAAAGATTCCCATTATATTGTACTAGTAATAATAATAAAACAAACCAAAATGCAGACTTTTCTAATATTATTTAGCTAATTAATTACTTCAAAGATCCAACAATTGCTGATACCTGGATGTTTTTCTATCCTCACATTGATTATTAAGTAATTGACCAAATGGGATTATTCACATCCAGAAACAATATCATCAATGTAATTCACATTGAAACCAGGCCACAAATTAAAACACCAATTTTATAATATAAAACATTTATGGGAACAAAATGTAGACTGAGCAAACATGAAATTAAAAAATTGCAAAAGCAGAAATGTTTTTAAAAGAGCACATCTTCACACAAAATTAGATTTTCAGGCTGTGGTGTCTACTAGAAATAACAGATTGATATTCTGTTAAAATCTCAATTGTACTCAAATCAGTAAGACAACCCTGTTTTTGTACAGTAAGAGCAGTTCAAAACATGTTGAAGTTGTCATCAATTAAATGACATGAGAAAGATTTCCATCTGTCAGAAATTTAAAAAACACTTGCTGTGAAGACGAATATCACTAGAATACCACATTTAATTGTACCCATCTGGATATTAAAAAGTTGCTATTTCAACACATTGATGACGTTGATAACTTCCACAAAATATAGAACCACATCTTGAGATCTCAAACCTTCTGTTTGAAAGAAATGTGCTCAAACATATGCTTAATTCTTCCCTTAAGAAGACTTCCATCAAAAACTAACCATCTAGCCTACCACCTTCCCTTGCATTTCTCCACCACTGGATTCTTCCCATAACATGAGCAAAACTAATCACAGCATTCCCAGGGGCCTCATGAAGTCAATCTCACATTCTTAAACAGATCCTTGTTTCCTCACCTTTCTCACTTACTGGTCCGCAGTTAGACTCTGTAACCTTCTGTTGACTCTCTGCCACCTTTACAGCCACTGCCCGACAAATGGCACCTATTTTCCGCTCAAGAGACCGCACTCCTGCCTCCCTGGTATATCTGAAAAGAATTAAATTATTTTTTTTACATGTTTAACTTGTTTTAAAACGAGGTACTCAAAAACCATTATAAATTGTAAACGTCGCCTATTTCTTCGCTCCATAGATGCTGCCTCACCCGCTGAGTTTCTCCAGCTTTTTTTGTCTACCTCCTATTATAAATTATCAAATCACCTACAGTTAATAAGATCAGCATTAAGTTACATGATTCATTGTTAACTGGTGGGCCTGTTTTTGAATGTTGTACTCCGTTTGAACAGATGTAACTACTTTAGTTTATAAGAAATTTATCAGCATCTCAATAGGCATCAGAATGAAAAGCACTGCATCCAAGTTGCCCATTGGCAAATGCATAACTTGGGAGTCATAGAGTCATACAGCACAGAAACAGGTCCCTTGCCCAACGCACCAAGGTGCACCCATTCATACTAGTTCTATGTTAACCCACTTTCTCATCCACTCCCTACACACTAGGGGCAATTTTCAGAGACCAATTAACCTACAGACTCGCATGTCTTTGGGATGTGCGAGGAAACCCATGCGGTCACAGGGAGAACGTGCAAATTCCACACAGACAGCATCCAAGGTCAGAATCGAAGCAGTCTCTGCCGCTGTGAGACAGCAACTCTAATTAGTGTGAATGGGTGATCGATGGTGGGTGTGGACTGGGTGGATGAGTTTCCATGCTCTAAAAGTTACTGACCTGCTGATTATACCTTCCGTTGCTTCATGTTGAATCTGAATCTCTCGGGGTGTTAGCCCATGCAGCTCCAGTTGTTTAGGAATCAAATGCCTATGGGCAATTTCCATCTTCTCCTCCTGAATATAACCTAATATTTGAAGAATTGATTAATATTAAAACTTGTGATAAACATGCAATTATAACATATGCAAATGCAAATCCTCTTCTTGCATCTTGTTACATCAAGGAATTCCCCAGAATTTTCCAATTCTCCACTCAACTTGCACACGTTCCTTTAAATAATGCATCGTGTCATGTTAATTTGTGGGTTACCTTATACAAACGGATTGGAAATTGATCCGACAATGCAGTTAGCCATTTAATACATGCTATTGCTGTTAACTGTGGCATTGGACTGAATTATGTAATAACAAAAGAAATTGAAACACAAATTGTGGAAAATTATGAATAAGATGAATGCATTCTGAATCAACCATTCTCGAGAAAAAACACTAAATGCCGGAGGAACCGAATGGGTCAGGAAGGCTGCTTCCACATGTGCTGCCTGACCTGCTGTGTTCCTCCAGTATGGTGTGTTTTCCACCGGTGTTCAAAGCAGCTTAGGCCAACAGGCAGGCAAGACCAATGATAACTTAACTTTGGATATGTAGGAGATAAGTTCTCTGACATTAGAGCTCAGAAATCCTGGCGTTTGGGCTTTCTTCCCTGATAATGCATGAATTCAGATTTGATTAAAACAATAGACAATAGGTGCAGAAGTATGTCATTCGGCCCTTCGAGCCAGCACCGCCATTCAATGTGCTCATGGCTGATCCACAATCAGTACCCTGTTACTGCCTTCTCTCCATATCCCTTAACAAATATCAAAAACAGTTGATATTTGAGCAATAATTTCCTTTTGAGTTGACAGCGTTGGCTTTTAAAACCGCAACACTTTGGGATTTTACCTGGCACTTGGATGAGTTCCATTCTGTCAAGTAAAGCCGGAGGGATGGTAGCAGTAGTGTTGGCAGTAGCTATGAAAAGCACTTGCGACAGATCAAAGGGGACATTTAAATAGTGGTCCGTAAAACTATGATTCTGCTCAGGATCTAGCACCTGAAAATAAATAGGCAACATAAATTATTCTATTAAAACATAACCCATCAGTGCAGAGATCAAGACATATAAAACATTGACAACATGCTGTAAAGACACACACTGCAAAAAGATAAAAAATACCATTCAATAAAGTTTTCATTGTTTTGTGTTACTAACATCACACGTTCAGGGTTTTCACTGATGGTTTATGATGGCTGTAGGTGATCTATTAAAGTCGGTTTTAGTGAGCCTAATAGACCCCACCAATTGTAAAACAACAATTACGACCATTAAACCATGAAATGGACTCGGTGCCAACTCTTCCACTTAAACTACTCAGCTTCCCAGAACAATGACAGCCCCAGAAGGAAATATTTACTTTCAATTAAGTATTTTTTCCCATGCAATTGGAGCATCTACTAGATGGAGAAGTGATGGAGATCTAACTGGGAATAATGGTCTAAAGAAGGTAGTGCAGTTAAATAAAAAGTGAGGCATCCATACCCTTTAAAGTGTAAAATGTGTTTCTGAATTTTCTCATCCCCATTTTAAAATAAGAATGGTAAAATAAAACGTTCTGAGATATTTAAATCTGTTAGGATGCCTGGTACTAAAAGTAACTTAAAGTAAGCATGCAGGTACAGCAGGCAGTGAAGTAAGCAAATGGCATATTGGCCTTCATAACAAGAGGAGTTGAGTATAGGTCCTTCTGCAGTTGTAAAGGAACCTAGTGAGACCACACCTGGAGTACTGTGTGCAGTCTTGGTCTCCCAATTTGAGGAAGGATATTCTTGCTATTGAGGGAGTGCAGTGTAGGTTCACCAGGTTAATTCCCGGGATGGCGGGACTGTCATATGTTGATGGAATGGAGCGGCTGGGCTTATATAGTCTGGAATTTAGAAGGATGAGAGGGGATCTTATTGAAACATATAAGATTGTTAAGGGTTTGGACACGCTAGAGGCAGGGGGAGTTGGGGGGAGCCCAGAACCCGGGGCCACAGTTTAAGAATAAGAGGTAAGCCATTTAGAACGGAGATGAGGAAAACCCTTTTCACACAGAGTTGCGAGTCTGTGGAATTCTCTAACTCAGAAGGCAGTGGAGGACAATTCTCTGGATGCTTTCAAGAGAGTTAGATAGAGCTCTTAAAGATAGTGGAGTCAGGGGATAAGGGGAGAAGGCAGGAACGGGGTAATGATTGTGGATGATCAGCCATGATCACATTGAATGGAGGTGCTGGCTCGAGGGGCCGAATGGCCTACTCCTGCACCTATTGTCTAATCACCCTCAGGATTTCTTCAGTTCTACTTAAAACAGGTCAAATAGAAAATGTATTCATGCAAAAGTTCAAGACTAGAGAGCCTGCAAAGGTAACATTTCTATGCTGGACTAAGGAGGGTCTGTAAGTAAAGTGGAACAGTTCAAAGTGAAAAGGTTCCTAATAATTTCTACTTGGTGATGATGGACTGTGCTCCCACTTTTTTCTAAAGTAAAATGCAATCTGAAGGGTCCTGAACCGAAATGTTGCCTATACACGTTCTTAAGAGATGCTACCTGACCTGCTTAGTTACTCCAGCACTTTGTGTTCTAAAATGCATTTCAAACCATATTCAACTAATTGTTGGCAGAAATACATTTTGAGATATGAAGAAACAAGCTCTAATGCATCATAATTTAAGCGTTCCTTTAAAGCCAAGAAAAATATCATTTATTTAAGCTTGTTTACATAAATTATTTGTATTAATCAATGTGGAGCATTGGGGTAAATGCAGGAGATGCCTAATTCAATGAGTGCACAATTTAATAGTGGAATGCTTCTTTTGTACCTCCAGCAGTGCTGCCGCAGGGTCTCCTTGCAGACTTTTTCCTAATTTATCTATTTCATCCAGCAGGAAGACAGGATTTCTCACGCCAACAGTCTTTAAGCCGTTCACGATTCTGCCAGGCATGCTACCTACATATGTCCTCCTGAAAGACAAAGCACTTAAATACTTCAGAAGATAGGAGGCACGGGGTGTTGTTTACATACGTGGATGTACTTGAGAGCAATATGGAGGGCACTGATCGACTGGAAGCATCTATCAGAGGTAACAAATCTCACCCACATCTCTTTTCCAGCTTTCTCCCACCCCCGCTCAGTCTGAAGAAGGGTCCCCACCCAAAGTGTCGCCTGCCCATTCACTCCACAGATGCTGCCTGACTCCTGAGTTACTCCACCCCTCAGTCTCCTGTACTGCAGGGAATAAAATAGTCCCTACCTATCCAGTCTCTCCCTATAATGCAAACCCTCGAGTTCTGGTAACGTCCTGGTGAATCTTTTCTACACTTTTTCCAGCTCAGTGACATCCCTGTGCTAGAGGCGTGAGCAAATGCACCAGTTTGGAGGAGAGCTATAAAAGGCCTTATGCCTCAGGACTACCCATAAAAACAAAGTAAAAAGGTAATGAGGAGCAGCCAAGCTTAATTAAATACCAGTGACATCAAAATCTCCTTTTCCCTTTTGGATCTTTTGCAAGATCTTAGAACAAGAGTTAATTTTTTTAAAGCCTGTACAACATAACACTTTGAGGAAAGACAAAAAATGCTGGAGCAACTCAGCAGGTCAGGCAGCATCTCTGGAAATGAGTCTGAAGAAGGGTCTCAACCCGAAACATCACCCATTCCTTCTCTCCAGAGATGCTGACTGTCCTGCGGAGTTACTCCGGCTTTTTGTGTCTATACTCAGAGATGCTGCCTGAACCGCTGCGTATTTCCAGTACTTTGTGACTTTTTTCATAAACCAGCATCTGCAGATCCTTGTTTCTAAGTAGCACTATGAACTCTGAACCATTAGGGAGTAAAAATGTCCCAATGTAAACAACATAAGTATAATTACGCTAAAGGACTGTATTGGGCTTTGTTACAGTGCTTTCAGCTGAGGGCCAAACATGTTAATGAATAAATGCATAATCGTCACTTAGACACAACTAAACCATATTTATGGATAACGATTTCAGGGTGTGTGGAAGACACATACCCTGTTATTATAATGGGATCCCTTGTTAAAGAATTGTTTACCTCCCTTCCAGATATCATTTTTAGAAGCAATTATTTCAGGCAAAATAAAACAAAAGAGATCACTTGTAAGAGATAGGGCGTGAATGACTAATTGGTGTTAAAATCAAATGTACACAAATGCAGTCTCAAAATATTACTTTTATCTAAAAATGCAATTTATATTAGTGATTGTTCAATACCTGTGACCACGGATGTCAGACTGATCACAGACACCACCCAATGCTATCCTGTAAAACTCTCTGCCGAGGGTCTTTGCTATTGATCTGCCAACACTGGTCTTGCCCACACCAGGAGGTCCCACAAAGCAGAGGATGGGTCCTTTCAAATTGTTCTTCAGTTGTCTGACAGCGAGATACTCCAACACCCTCCGTTTTAGCTTCTGCATTGCATAGTGGTCACTGTCGAGTAATACTCTTGCAGCATGAAGGTCTAAGTGATCTGGAAACCAATGACATTGAACATAGCCGTTTAAGAAAGAAATGCAGATGCTGTAAAAAAGCATGCCCTTCATTTATCCTAATGGTGTGGGGTGCCCAAAGGAAATCAGAAGTTCAGTTTGGGGGCTCATGTTTGGGTAGTGTCACGGGAAAGGGACGGTGTAGTGTGGTTTGCGCTAACACTGACTGACCAATAGAGAGGACACAAGAAACCACAGATCTGGAATTTTGAGCAAAACGCAATGCGCTGGAGGAACTCAGTGGGTCAGGAAGCGTCTGTGGAGGGAATGGACGGGCGATGTTTCAGGTCGGGACCCTCAGACAAAAGTCTTAAATCCTTCTTCAGCCTTCAGGGTTTGAAGAAAGGTCCCGATCCGAAACATCCCCTGTCCATTCCCTCCAATGATACTACCTGACTCGCTGTGTTGCAGCCATCTTTAGCTTATGCTTGTTTTGGGGGCTAGTCCCCTCCAGCACTTTGTCAGTAGAGAAGTTGTGTTGAGGTTTGATGTTGAGTTCCAGGCGAGAGTCAGTTGTCAGGAATCATTGGAAGAAAGGTTTAAGAACTGCAGATGCTGGAAAAATCGATGGTAGACAAAAATGCTGGAGAAACACAGCGGGTGAAGCAGCATCTTTCGAGCAAAGGAATAGATGACATTTCAGGTCTCGACCCAGACGGGTCTCGACCCGAAAGACCGCCTATTCCTTCGAGAAGAAGGGTCTCGACCCGAAACGTCACCTATTCCTTCGCTCCATAGATGCTGCCTCACCCGCCGAGTTTCTCCAGCATTTTTGTCTACATTGTTTCATGAGAAAATCCTTTCTAAAACATAGGTTCATGCTCAAAAACAAGTCATCTTTTAATTCTTTCCAGACCTCCTCTAATGGCTATACCTTTGGTATAATCTGGTTTCAGCATTTAACGCTTCTTATACTTTCTATATGATTTAATTTTTAGTTTTAGAGGTACATGGTGGAACCAGCCCCTTCTGCCCCTCATACCTGCACCAACCAGCAATCACTCGTAAACTAGTTCTATTCTACACACCAGGGACAATTTACAGAAGCAATCAACCTACAAACCTGTACGTCTTTAGAGCGTGGGATGAAACCGGAGCACCCGGAGAAAACCCACACGGTCACAGTGTAGATTGGTTATTTCCTACTAACCAATTGCAGTGCTTGTTAGTAGTTACTCCGCCTAATATGCGATTTATATTACCAAGGTCTTGCTTACGTAATTCAGGCTGAGTAGCTGCTAGTTACTGTAATGTGCTACAGACCAATGCTGTAAGTGGACTTTAATAAATATGTGTTGTATCTTGACCTGTGTACGACTCGACTCATTACACACAGGGAGAATGTTCAAACTCCGTACAGACAGTGCACATAGCCAGGATTGAACCTGAGTCTCTGGTGCTGCAAGGCAACAATTCTACCGCTGCGCCACAATGCCACCCATATTTGTAAATACGGTTATTAGCTGTTTATGACAGGAACCTCTTGGTTTACATCATAGTGTTTATCATTTTTGAACAGAATGTATTGAAGAGGTCCAACTCCAAAGTAAATTTGATCAGAAGATTATCTCAACAGGGAGTAACATCTTGTCGAGGAGGATTAGCAAAAAAAACTACAGGTTCCAGATTACCGAACAAAGGGAATTAACGGCACTGAACAATGAGGACCATTCATAAAGCAACTTCACTAGACACAAATCTTTCTGCAAAGATAAGAAATGTGTTTACAAATACATTGAAATGTAAAAATGTAGACGTTTAAATTAGCCATTTATAGGACATTTGGACAAGTACGTGGAAAGGAAAGGTTTAGAAGAACATGGGTCAAACGCAGACAGGTGGGACTGATGTAGTTGGGACATGTTGGTCAGCATGGGCACGTTGGGCCGAAGGGTCTGCTTCCATGCTGCACAACTCTATGACTTTAATGGGAATTACTGCTGGTTTGATCATCCATAGCTACTAAAAGAACAGGGAATGGTTGCTGCTAGGGGCGCTGCATTGAAGGCGCCTCTGCCTACGGCCTGTCCGTTTTTCCTATCTTATTTTTATTTGAGTTTGTCTAAACAGTTTTGTTTGGGGATTCTTTAGTTTTTCTATGTGGGGGAGGGGGGAGGCGTAAGGGTGAAACCGCTTCCCAGTCGCTTCCTGGCGAGTATGCGACTATTTCTCCGAGTCGCGTCCTCGCCCCCTCCTCGCGGCCTACCAGCTGGATCGGAGGGGCCTTTCCTACCGGAGACTGGGGACCGGACCGGACCAGGATAGCGGCGCGCGGCGCTGGATTCACCGTGGAGCGGGCGATGCCTTCCTGGATCGCCGTTTGAAGCTCCGGAGCGTTGGGCCTGCTGCTCCAACATGTTGTTGGAGTTACACAAAAAGCTGGAGAAACTCAGCGGGTGCAGCAGCATCTAAGGAGTGAAGGAGATAGGCGACGTTTCGGGTCGAGACCCTTGTTGTTGGTTGTTGGCTGTTGTTGTTGGAGTTGTTGTTGGTTGTTGGCTGTGGTTCACGGAGCTCCTAGCGCGGGCGGCGCTGAGCGACATCGCGGAGTCTTGGGGCCCTTTGCTGAGGGCTGCCAACGTTGAATCTCCGCCCGGCATGGCCTGGGGACGTCGGGAGCTGCGGACTCCGGTGGGAAGCGGCCGATTTGGAGGTCCAAGCCGCTGAGGTTGGCCTCCCGTTCCGACGTTGGAGTGCCAACATCCCGGCGAGCGGGCCTGTGCGGCGGGCTGCCCGTAACGGCCACTGCGGAGGGCTCCGTAGGCCCCGACCACGGGTCAACGTCAGAGGAAGTTGACTGACTTTGGTGCCTTCCCTCATAGTGGGAAACTTTTGATTCTGCTGTGTGGGGATGTTTTATGTTGAACTCTATCGTGTTGTGTTCTTTATTTTAGTGTATGGCTGTATGATGATCACACATTTCACTGTGCCAACTGGCACATGTGACAAATACATGTATCTTGTATCTTGTTGTTCAGCCCATCACACAACCACAGACTTCTAGCATGCACAATTTGACATCATCTTCCTGTGACCCATCAACAATCAAGTGAATGCAGCCACTTAATGAATTACAACTCAGCAAACGCATCAACCACATCAAGCCACTGTGCGAATTGCACAATCCACAGGAACATATGAAGAGTGTTTCACAAGACCAACTACTACATTCAGCACTTTTGTCTGTATTTATAGCAAATCCCCAAGGTTTAAAAGGCAGCACGAGTGCAAGCAATTTTTACGCAAGGCATTACAAAAGCTTAACCACTTCAAATCGGAGTGATGTGGAATGTATTTATTGAGATACAAGTAGGAGTTATTGCTGTGAAACATCGTATGAGATTAAATGCAACAAAAGCATACCAATACAAAAAAAGCGTACAGGAAATAGGCAGAATTTGATGGCCAGACTGGTGGATGGGAGGATCAAAAAGGCAGGCAATTGGCCCATCAAAAAAATGCTAACAAAGATCAGTCTGTAGAATGGTCTCAACCCTAAATGTCACCTATCCACGTTCTCCAGAGATGCCGTCTGACTCACTGTGTTACTCCACCACTTTGTGTCTTTTTGTGTATTAACCGGCATCTGCAGTTCCATGTTTCTTCAATAAAACCAATCAATTTCTAGTTTTAGTGGGAACATTTCTTTACAGTGGTTTATTTAATCAAGGCATTTCCTCTGTGATTTACCTGATCGCATATCCATGGGTAGACAAAAATGCTGGAGAAACTCAGCGGGTGAGGCAGCATTTATGGAGCGAAGGACAAAGGCGACGTTTCGGGATGAGACGCAAGGGAGACCCAACCCAACCCGCTGAGTTTCTCCAGCATTTTTGTCTACCTTCGATTTTCCAGCATCTGCAGTTCCTCCTTAAGCATATCCATGGGGAGCAGTCAACTTCCCAGCCAACCTGCTCCACTGAGCATCACTGCATCCTGTGAGCAGGTGAGCAGATCATCGTGACTACTACAACACACCAGCCTGCAGGCTTTTCATCCCATTAGGATTCCAGTGCCTGGGGACCCTGCTTCAAGGTGCCCTATATTGAAGCTGATGACTATTCAGGAAAAAGAAAATAGCCTTCCATGACTCCTGACCTCACTCCCCTCAACCTCACACTCTGAAATGTTCGCAAGTTGCAAGGGTGTCTAACATTGTTATACAGTCCCCTCCATAATGTTTGGGACAAAGACCCATCATTTGTTTATTTGCTTCTGTATACAATTTGACATTTGTAATAGAAAAAAAATCACATGTGGTTAAAGTGCACATTGTTTTAATTTTAATAAAGGTAATTTTAATACATTTTGGTTTCACCATGTAGAAATTACAGCAGTGTTTCTACGTAATCCCCCCATTTCAGGGGACCATAATGTTTGGGACACAGCAATGAGATGTAAATGAAAGTAGTCATGTTTAGTATTTTGGTGCATATCCTTTACATGCAATGACTGCTTGAAGTCTGCGATTCATGGACATCACCAGTTGCTGACTGTCTTCTCTGTGATGCTCTGCCAGGCCTGTATTGCAGCCATCTTTAGCTTATGCTTGTTTTGGGGGCTAGTCCCCTTGAGTTTTCTCTTCAGCATATAAAAGGCATGCTCAATTGGGTTCAGATCGGGTGATTGACTTGGCCACTCAAGAATTGACGATTTTTTTGCTTTGAAAAACTCCTTTGGTGCTTTAGCAGTATGTTTGGGATCATTGTCTTGCTGTAGAATGAACCGCCGGCCAATGAGTTTTGAGACGTTTGTTTGAACTTGAGCAGATTGGATGTGTCTATACACTTCAGAATTCATTATGCTACTACCATCAGCAGTTGTATCATCAATGAAGATAAGTTGCTATATTTAAGAGGGCGTTAGATGTGGCACTTGTGGCTAAAGGGATCAGGGGGTATGGAGAGAAGGCAGGTACGGGATACTGAGTTGGATGATCAGCCATGATCACATTGAATGGCGGTGCAGGCTCGAAGGGCCGAATGGCCTACTCCTGCACCTATTTTCTATGTTTTCTAAGTGAGCCAGTACCTTCAGCAGCCATACATGCCCAGGCCATAACACCCCCACCACCATGTTTCACAGATGAGGTGATATTCTTTGGATCTTGGGCAGTTCCATCTCTCCTCCATACTTTGCTCTTGCCATCACTCTGATATAAGTTAATCTTCGACCCATCTGTCCACAAGACCTTTCTCCAGAACTGTGGTTGCTCTTTTAAGTACTTCTTGGCAAACTGTAACCTGGCCATCCTATTTTTGCGGCTAACCAGTGGTTTGCATCGTGCAGTGTAGCCTCTGTATTTCTGTTCATGAAGTCTTCTGCGGACAGTGGTCACTGAAGAGTGTTTCTGATCTGTCGGACAGGCTTTTGGGGATTTTTCTTTATTATAGAGATCATTCTTCTGGAATTAGTCATCAGCTGTGGAGGTCTTCCTTGGCCTGCCAGACCCTTTGCGATTAGTAAGCTCATCAGTGCTCTCTTTCTTCTTCATGATGTTCCAAACAGTTGATTTAGGTAAGCCTAAGGTTTGGCTGATGTCTCTAACAGTTTTATTCTTGTTTCTCAGTCTCATAATGGCTTCTTTGACTTTCTTTGGCACAACTTTCATCCTCATGTTGATAAACAGCAATAAATGTTTCCAAAGGTGATGGAAGACTGGAGGAAGACTAGGAGCTGGGAGCTCTCTTATACCTGCATTAAGAAGGCAATTAAACATACCTGAGCAATTACAAACGCCTGTGAAGCCATGTGTCCAAAGCATTATGGTGCCCTGAAATGGTGGGACTATGTATAAACACAGCTGTAATTTCTACATGGTGAAACCAAAATGTATGAAAATGGCCTTTATTAAAATCTGTCAATGTGCACTTTAACCACGTGATTTTTTCTATTACAAATCACAAATTGTGGAGTACAGAGGCAAATAAATAAATTAAGGGTCTTTGTCCCAAACATTATGGAGGGCACTGTATATACTGAAAACAGAACAATAAAATTCTTACTTGCAGCAGCAGAACAGGTCTGCAAACATTAAGCATAGATAACACAATAAACAAAAGAAATTTCAATAAATTACAAATACATATTGCCAACTTAATTTCAGTTCCATAACTCAGCACGATAAGCCTTACCTTCCTACAGAGTATACAATACTAAGTGTGCCTACCATTTATACATTTCACCTCTTTATCGTGTTAATGTTTTTCAATAGTTCCCTGTGGTGGAAGATTGTAACCTTCACGTGGTCCGCCCTGTTTCGAGTAATGCAATCAACTCGACGTGCACAAACGGAAGATCAAATAGAACAAGTTGTCCTACAACTTTAGGCTGTGCACGCCACACGAAAGAAGAAGAATAGTTCCCTGTGGGACCACAAGCCCCTGTATATCTACAGGTTTCAGCCACAAATGCTCCATCACCAGTAACCCCTTGCAAGGGGAAATAAATAAGGCGCAATATAAATGCATGCCTGGTTTACCAACCCTTTGTACAGTGGTTGCAAAAGATTTCATACCCCTTGAACTGTTCCACATTTTGTCACGTTACAACCACAAACGTAAAAGTATTTTATTGGGATTTTATGTGATAGACCAACACAAAGTGGTGTAGAATTGTGAAGTGGAAGGAAAATGATACATGGTTTCAAAATTTTATTACAAATAAAAAACTGAAAAGTGTGGCGTGCGCAAGTATTCAGCCCCCAAGTCAATACTTTGTAGAACCACCTTTCGCTGCAACATCAGCTACAAGTCTTTTGGGGTACGTCTCTACCAGCTTTGCACATCTAGAGACTGAAATTTTTGCCCATTCTTCTTTTCAAAATAGCTCAAGCTCAGTCCGATTGGATAGAGAGCGTCTGTGAACAGCAATTTTCAAGTCTTGCCAGAGATTCTCAATTGGATTTAGGTCTGGACTTTGACGGGGCCATTCTAACACATGAATATGCTTTGATTCTATTGTAGCTCTGGCTGTATGTTTAGGGTCGTTGTCCCGCTGGAAGGTGAACCTCCACCCCAGTCTCAAGTCTTTTGCAGACTCTAACAGGTTTTCTTCCAAGATTGCCCTGTATTTGCCTCCATCCATCTTCCCATCAACTCTGAGCAGCTTCCCCGTCCCTGCTGAAGAAAAGCATCCCCACAGCATGATGCTGCCACCACCATGTTTCACAGTGGGGATGGTGTGTTCAGGGTGATGTCCAGTGTTAGTTTTCCGCCACACATAGCGTTTTGCATTTAGGCCAAAAACCTCAATTTTGGTCTCATCAGACCAGAGTACCTTCCTCCACATGTTTGCTGTGTCCCCCACAAGGCCTGTGGCAAACTGCAAACGGGACTTCTTATGGCTTTGTTTCAACAATGGCTTTTTTCTTGCCACTCTTCCATAAAGGCCCGATTTGTGGAGTGCACGATTAATAGTTGTCCTGTGGACAGATTCTCCCACCTGAGCTGTGGATCTCTGAAGCTCCTCCAGAGTTACCATGGGCCTCCTGCAGGCACGTGTTGTCAGAGTAGGCAAGGTAGGCACTGCATACCCTGACTAAAATTATAATATAGTAATTACTAAATATAAATAGTAAAGACATGGGAGAATTATGCCTATGTAAGAGACCGATCTCTTAGGTAGGCATAATTCTCCGTGTCTTTCATCCGCAGCGCTTGTATCACGAAGGTCTGTGCAGCCCACGTGCCATCAGCGCTGCCTGAAGCCGTCAATTTCAATCGGGGCTGAAGGCAGCAGAAATTCTGCCTTTGCGGCACTTCGCATGCGCATCAGTCTACGGATAATGCCACTTGCGATGCTCCTTGCACGGAGGCGTGGAATGCCACCGCATTGAGGCCGGGGGGGGGGGGGGGGGGGGGGGGTGGAGAGAAGTAGCTCGGGTGGCTGAGTGGCCGCCGGGCCGGACAGCGGAAACAGCCGCCACCTTAGCTCCTTCTACCAGTCCCCGCTCACCTCTGGCAGCTCTCCGTCTAATAACCTCTCTCCTGCCGCTCGCTGGCCTCACTCATGTCCTTAAATTCCGACAGCGCGATTGAGGTTACTCGGCTATAGGAATTTAAGGATTTGCAGGAAGCCACTGACATGAGCGAAGTCGGCGAGCGGCAGGTGACAGGTGTTCCGATGGAGACCACTGCCAAAGGTGAGCGGGCCGGCAGAAGGCGCTGAAGTGGCGGCCAGTTCTGCTGTCAGGTCCCGGTGGCCGCTCGCAGTTCCCCGAGCTGCTTCTATCCCCAGCTACAGTCCGTGGCTTCACACCCGGAGAGCTGCGGTAGTGGTGAGTGAGTGCGTTACTGGCAGTATCCCCGACACCCTCCTTCTCAACACTCGTGCCCTCCCCACAACTTTACCCCTGGCACAGACTCTACATATGCTGTGAAAGGAACAGTTCCCCCAATTGGTCCCTTGAACAAGTGTTGTCATTCAATAAGATGACAACTGATTCAACTATTCCCTGTATTCCCGTTTTTCCCACCATCTCTCCATCTGCCATCACCCTTCACACCCCCCCACCCATTCAGTAATTCAGAATAAAGGAGACTATGAAGCCTTGGGCAAATTGAATGGTCACTGTTTTTATTTTATTTATTTTTTAACGGAGAGAACAATCTGCGCATGCGCGGTTTAAATTATTTTAAGCCGAATGAGTGCCTACCCTGAGTAAATACTCACGGCACGTGCCTGGCCTCTTGACTGCTTCTCTGATCAATGATGCTCTCCTTGCCCGGCCTGTCAGTTTAGGTGGACGGCCATGTCTTGGTAGGTTTGCAGTTGTGCCATACTCTTTCCATTTTCGGATGATGGATTGAACAGTGCTCCGTGAGATGTTCAAAGCTTGGGATATTTTTTTATAACCTAACCCCGCTTTAAACTTCTCCACAACTTTATCCCTGACCTGTCTGATGTGTTCCTTGGGCTTCATGATGCTGTTTGTTCACTAATGTTCTCTAACAAACCTCTGAGGTCTTCATAGAACAGCTGTATTTATACTGAGATTAGATTTCACACAAATGGACTCCATTTACTAATTAGGTGACTTCTAAAGGCAATTGGTTGCATTGGATTTTATTTAGGGGTATCAGAATAAAGGGGGCTGAATAACCATATAACCATATAACAATTACAGCACGGAAACAGGCCTTCTCGGCCCTTCCAGTCCGTGCCGACCATTTATTTTCCCCTAGTCCCATCTACCTGCACTCAGACCATACCCCTCCATTCCCTTCCCATCCATATACCTATCCACTTTACTTTTAAATGTTAAAATCGATCCTGCCTCCACCACTTCTGCTGGAAGATCATTCCACACAGCCACCACTCTCTGAGTAAAGAAGTTCCCCCTCATGTTACCCCTAAACTTCTGTCCCTTAATTCTCATGTCATGCCCTCTTGTTTGAATCTTCCCTACCCTCAATGGGAAAAGCTTATCCACGTCAACTCTGTCTATCCCTTTCATCATTTTAAAGACTTCAATCAAGTCCCCCCTTAACCTTTTGCATGCCACACTTTTCAGTTTTTTATTTGTAAAGAAATTTGAAAACCATGTATCATTTTCCTTCCACCTCACAATTATGCGCCACTTTGTGTTGGTCTATCACATAAAATCCCAATAAAATACATTTACGTTTGTGGTTGTAACGTGACAAAATGTGGAAAAGTTGAAGGGGTATGAAAACATTTGCAAGCCACTGTATTTTAACTGTCCCCACTTGGTCTTGACTGTGTTATATGAACGTGTTCACTTTGTCTTAAAATGGCAAGAAAGTTTGTGAGGGAAATATGGTGTATATTGTATTTTGTACATCGTGCTATTCCCAATATATAACAGTGAGAGTAATAGTGCTCTTGTGCACAGTTATATTATTCCGTTTTTAAGCCTTGCATTCGACTTGAACAAAAAATATAATCACAAAATGTTCTGGTAGTTTCACATATCAAAACCTATGCAAATTCATGTCCTAAAAAAATAATTCTAAACTTCCTCCTACAAGGAACAGCAAAAGTGAATACAGTGCACGCCCATCAAACAGCAGTTTGGGTAATGGAAAGTCACCCTTACTGAATTCACCAATCACTGCCCGAAAATTGAGATACAAGTACAATTCACTCTCTCAGAATATATATATATAAAATAATAAGATGAACACAAAATATTTATCACGTTATTGCCGCATGATTCATGCTGGGGATTTGCTAGGAACGCAACTCTTCCGTAATGCAATGATTTATATTCCAACTTTTAATCTCTTTGTCACAAGCATCATTATTCACTTCCCTCAGCCCAGAAGCATCCACATACAAGAGCATCCACAGCCTCACAGCACCACATTGATCCTAATCTTGGGTGTGGTCTGTGTGAAGTTTGCACATTCTCCCTGTGGATTTCATCCCAGTGCTCCGGTTTCCTCCCATACCCCAAAGACGTGTAGGTTTGTAGGTTAATTGGCCTCTGTAAAGTGCCCCCAGTGTGTAAGGAGTGGACGAGAAAGTGGGATAACATAGAACTAGTGTGAACGGGTGAACGATGATTGGCGTGGACTTAGTATGTTAATTAAAACAATACATGCAATGGATACAAGCGCAAATGATGCCAGCAGAGGATAGAAATAACGGGAGACAGAAGAAAAAAAAAATAGTGCTGCCATGAGCGAGATGAAAGATCTCCGCAATAATCCTGTTCTAATGATTCCTGCATTTCACAGGGCGCTTGCAGAATTTGAATAGACTTATAAGCATGAGGAATGGTAAAAAATATTTCACATTTGTGCCTTTTCCTTTTCCGGTGCTTCTGCTACAGGAATGTTTAAGACAAATTTGTGCAACATGAAGTATAATTCCCTAACCCTGGAGGCAGGGTTCAGACCACATTGCAAACAGCTGAGGCACAGTAGTAAAAGAAGGAATGTACATCAATGTCAAACCTGATGCACGGTTTCTCCAAAAGTTAACTGGAACCTTGACAGGAATTTGAACAAATGTCAAAATTATTGGGCAACTAAAATGTTAAAATATCCCACTTCATTTTCTGTCCCACTCAACATTTACTTAGTGTATAGAACTCACTGGCTTACAATAGAACTGCCTCAAAAAAAGCTCAGAGTACTGTTTAAATTTACTTTTTAGTTTCAAGATTGCAGGGAGAAGTCTCTTACCCGTTGTACTTTTATTCCAAGGTAATTCTGCCATTAATTCCAGGTAATTCCGGGTTAAAGCAAACTCTGGCATTGATTGAGGCATCTTTTTTAACCTGTAAGTGGCAAAATCCATAGAAAAATATAAGCAACATGGTTTGTGGGGTTTTAAGAGAGTTCTTACATTTATACGTTTAAGAAAGAACTGCAGATGCTGGAAAAATCGAAGGTGGACAAAAATGCTGGAGAAACTCAGCGGGTGACTTTCTCCAGCATTTTTGTCTACCTTCTTACATTTATACACTCACTTTAGTTCAGTTAATGCTTGCCACGTGTTCCGAGATACATTGAAAAGCTTGTTTGTCGCCTGCTATCCAGTGAGCGGAAATACTATACATGATTACAATCAAGCTGACCGCAGCGCACAGATACAGAATAAAGGGAATAACATCTAATGCAAAAGGAAAAAAAACTCTGTACAGACAGCAACTACAGTCAGGATCGAACGCGTATCACTGCTCTGTGTAGGACAGCAACGCTACCACTGCGCCACTTAATTTATTCAATTAAGCTTGGAGGTTATATTTGTTTAGTGTCAAATGCACAATTACAGTGGCGTACAGGTAGAATGAAAGTCTTAATTGTGGCAAAATCACAGACTCACAAAAACAAATTATCCATAAATTGTCCAGAAAATGCCACATAAAATTCTGCAAGACGGTAAAAAGACGACTGTGCATAAAAACTGGACATTAATGCAAAACACAATCAGAAAAAAACAAGTCCACAGTCGTGCAATAGGTGGTCTGTGGTGTTCCATTGTCGTGGTAGAATCGGGGGTTGCCTGGGACAGTTCAAGAACCTGTTGGATGTCGGAAAATCCTAGAATCTATCAGTGGGCATGTAGTAACAGGGGAATTAGAAAATCATAATGGGACACATATTGCAATGCTCCTAAATTTTCAGCTACCTGCCCTTGGACCATTGTTTCTTCCAGCAAGGAGCAGAATTACGTCATTCAGCCCATCAAGTCTACTCCGCCATTCAATCATAGCTCATATATCTTTCCCTCTAAACCCCGTTCAGCTGCCTACTCTCCATAACCCCCGACCCCCTTACTAATCAAGAATCTGTCAATCTCTGCCTTAAAAATATCCATTTGACTTGACCTCCACAGCCTTCTGTGGCAACGAATTCCACATATTCACCACCCTCTAACCAAAGAAATCCTTCCTCATCTCCTTTCTAAAGGAACATCCTTTAATTCTAAAGCTATGACCTCTGGTGCTAGACTCTCCTGCTAGTGGAAACATCCTCTCCACACTCACTTTATCCAGGCCAGATCAGCGTGAGTCCCAGCTGAAGCAGTCAGCTGTGTTGACATCATCCCTCTGGCTGGTTGCACCCTGCTCCAGTTATGATAGCTGCCTTAAAAAGGCAGCCAATATCAAAGGCCCACTCCACACTGGCCACATTCTCACATCACTCCCACCATCAGGAAGCAAGTATACTTTAAAATAATATTGCTACTTTGAATAAAAAATTGTACCTAGTTCATGAAGTTTCAATGCTGCCACAAAAGTGATTACCATTGCTACTCAAATGTTAATTACGCACCTTTTGAGTTCCTTCATGCAAACTTTCATTGCTTGCTCTGGCATATTTGTACTTTTAATCTTCTTTTCCAGCATGACAATATCATCACCATCATCATCATCTTCCTGCTCCAGACCATCCAAGTGCAGCTGTCCTCCTGGAAAATGGTTGTTTTTTCGAATAGGTCGGATGGTCACGATCTAATGGTCGCAAATAATTCTCCGGTAAATACAACAGGATCTCTAACATCAGTTATCACAACTTAATTGGGGTAGCTGTTTCCACAGCAATAAAACTTTGCAGAACATTTACTAAGAAGTACATACAGGCAGTTCTGTTACAACGAGCGTTTCCAAACCATGAATTGGAGATAGTGCAATTGATGAATCAGGAAACGATTATTTGCATTATGTGCGCCAAATTGTATACAAATGCGATTTTGAACAGAAGCCTGAGAACCACATTACGGATACTTTGAAAATCGACAGACAGATAAAAAGCTGTCGTGGATTTAAACTGTATAGGTTGAAAAAAACTTTTATCCATGTAACCTCCTCGCAGTAATCAACACCATTATCTTAGAGACTACTTTAATCGTGGGATTTCATTGAAATTGACAAGCGATCACTTCTGTTGACACTTATCCAAATATGTTTTGTTAAAAAATGTAAAAACACTTTGGTATCTTTAGTTTGCCAAAATAAACTTATTGCTATTGAATAGTCTTTACGTTTAGAAATTGTACAGGAAACATAACTTTGTAATTGCTTGTCTGAAACTCTCTAACTCCCTCTCCCCATTGACAAGGTTGTCTTTATAACACGGTTTTCCACACAGAAGGCTATATTGTGTTACAGCAGATCAACCTGCATTAGTATGCAGAGTTCAGAATCATTTTCTGCTCAGACACCTCCTCCTACTTATCCGTGGACCATGATCCCACAGATGAGCACCAGGCCTTAATCTCAACACCATTACTGAGTTCATCACTTCTGTCTGCCTTCCACAGCCTCCAATCATATCGTTTCCCAGCCCGCACAGCCCGTTTTTACCTTCTCCCCAAAATCCACAAACACAACTGCCCTGGCAGACCCATTGTTTCTGCCTGTTCCTGTCCCACGGAAATGATTTCCACGTACCTCAAATCCATCCTATCCCTCCCGGTCCAATCTCTCCTGACCTATGTCCAAGATACCGCACATGCCCTTCGTCTCTTTAATGACTTACGCTTTCTGAGCCCCCATCCCTCATCTTTACTATGGACGTTCAATCACTCTACACCTCCATCCCACACCAGGAAGGCCTTAAATCCCTCCGTTTCCTCTTCGACCGCAGAACCATTCAATTTCTCTCTACTAACACTCTACTCTGCCTAGCGGAGCTGGTCCTCACCCTCAACAACCTTTCCTTTGACTCCTCCCAATTCCTCGGTCCAAGGTGTAGCTATGGGCACCCGCATGGGCCCAGCTACGCCTCCCTCTTTGTAGGGTACGTTGAACAATCCCGGTTCAAGGCGTACACTGGCCCTATCCCCGAACTCTATCTCCGTTACATTGATGACTGCATCAGTGCTGCCTCTTGTACCCATGCAGAACTCATGGACTTCTTCAACTTCACCACCAATTTTCATCCAGCCCTCAAATTTACTTGGAGCACCTCCGACACCTCCCTCCCGTTTCTTGATCTCACAGTCTCCATCACAGGAAATAGACCATTGACTGACGTCTATTACAAACCCACTGACTCCCACAACTATCTCGACTACACTTCTACCCACCCTGCTTCCTACAAAGACTCTATCCCCTACTTCCAATTCCTCCGTCTACGCCGCATCTGCGCCCAAGATGAGGTGTTCCATCCTAGGACATCCGAGATGTCCTCATTCTTTAGGGAACAGGGGTGAGGCCCTCACTCATGTCTCTTTGGTACCCCACAGCTCTGCCCTTGCTCCCCATCCGCCTAGTCGCAACAGACACAGAGTCCCCCTAGTCCTTACCTTCCACCCCATCATTCGTCGCATACAGCACATAACCCTCCAAAACTTTAAGTGCTGGACACTTTAATTCTCCTTCCCATTCCTACACAGACCTTTCTGTCCTCGGTCTCCTCCATTGTCAGAGTGAGGCTAACTGCAAATTGGTGGACCAGCATCTCATATTTTGCTTGGGCAGCTTACAGCCCAGTGGTATGAATATTGATTTCTCCCACTTCAGGTAGCCCCGGCATGTCCTCTCTATCCCTCCCCCACCTAAGCCGCTCCTCATTTTCACCCTGCAAACAAATGCCTGTTTCCTTTATCATCGTTACTTTTTTGCATTTCATTCATTGATCTTTATCTCTCCACATCACCGTCTATATCTCTCGTTTCCCTTATCCCTAACCAGTCTGAAGACGGGTCTCAATCCGAAACGTCACCCATTCCTTCTCTCCAGAGATGCTGCCTGTGCCGCTGAGTTACTCCAGCTTTTTGTGTCTACTGCATAATATACAAATCTGCAGAACTCTTTTGTAGAAATTAATGGAGTCTAGCAAATTAGGACTTTAAGCTCAACAAAACATGAACATACACAAAATATTTGGCACATTTACCCACATTTTGGACATGATGCATGTTAAATGATGCAATAGTTAAATGCAGATCAGCTCCAACAGTTAGCAGATTGCAGCTATAAAGTACAGTGTTTTCTTTAATTATGCTATTTAAGGAAGGCAGTCTCCCAAGAAAATAAAGAGGAAAATTATTCGCCATGAATAACGCACAGATGATATTAATCGTTTTTTGTGAGTGTTTTGAAATGTAACTCCATTGGGAATTTATACCACACCCTAGACATAGTAAAACATGCCCATATACCATTTTTTAAAATTGTAACGTTTCAAGACACATAGAAGGACTAACAGCTGGGTCACTGAAAGCTCTGGGGAAGAAGATTTTTAGAAGGAGAGAAAGAAGTGCCAGGTGAAGGGTCTAGAGCAATTTAGACAATGGATCAGAGACACGATGGAGAAAATGGGTACTAAATAAATTATTAAGATCCTTTAATGAGATTCAACTATTAATGCAGATAGAGGGGCTGAGGCCTCCTGCTTGTAGTGTTAGAAAGGCCCAAGTTAAATACTTTCAAATACACATGAAAATGGAATTGGAAAGAAATAGTACACACTTTACAACACCAATGAACTCAATTAAACTTGCAGCACGTTTTAAATCAATAGGCATACTCCTAAATCGACAGTATGTAGAAACAAAGAACTGCAGATGCTGGTTTATACCAAAGATAAACACAAAGTAGTTGAGTAACGCAGCTGGTCAGGCATCATCTCTGGAGAACTTCAAATGTGAGTTTGAAGAAGGATCCCAACCCAAAGCTTTTTCTCCAAAGATGCTGCCCGAGTTACCGCATACTTTGTGACTCTCTTCCTAAATTGACAGGAACCCAAAAGCTCACTGGCATGCCAAATCATTTTACCTCCAATATAGCAAAGAATATGATATTTAAACAAGTTAAAATATGTTAGCTCAAGTATAGCACAGAATATGATATTTAAAGCAGTGAAAATATTTCACAGACCGTCCATTTTGCAATGGTTTTAGAAAAAGGTAGGTTTTGCAGAGTACAGTTTTTTTGATGTTCAACCATCCAATAACTTTTAAACTGCCTTTGGTCAACAATTAATACAGGGTTTATATTGCCCATTATTATGCTGTACCCTTACTTTCAAATAAAAAGATATAATTTGTGGTTTTGCAGTCTCCAGCACTGATGTTTATTGGACTAAATAATTTGATATGGCATTTCTGCAGAATAACTGATACCTACCCTCTTTTCATCACTTGGCGTGGATTTGCGGGTTTTTTGAAGTAATTTAAGTCCCTCAATTTGCCGAACAAGCAATGGAATGGTCTTCTTAAATCTCTCCTCTAAACCAACAGCATCCAGTATCTGTGCATCAAAGCAAAGATCAAAACAGTAATAGGTATTTCGGAACTGTTCCAAAAGTGTCACATCTACAGATCACAGACTAGAATTGCAGCCTACAAATGTTCCATACAATTATGCAAATTAAAAGGCATATGATTTGTTGCACAATAATAACACTATCAAATGTTACAATAACATGCCAAACTTCAGAATTGGAAATGCTGTTCTTCACTCATATTCAAGTGAAACAAAATGCATGTTGTCATGTATTTCAGGGGAGCCAATTTAAGTAATATATATTTCCCACTCCCCAATATATATACTCCAGCACTCCTCCTTACCCGTACTACCCAGTTTAAGGTCCCTATCCTTCAGAGGCCATTTGCAACAACTCAACAACTACTACCTTTCATCCAATGTAGACAAAAATGCTGGAAAAACTCAGCAGGTGAGGCAGCATCTATGGAGCGAAGGAATAAGTGACGTTTCGGGTCGAGACCCTTCTTCAGACTGATGAAGGAATAGGCGACGTTTCGGGTCGAGACCCGGAAGGGTCTCGACCCGAAACGTCACCTATTCCTTCGCTCCATAGATGCTGTCTCACCCGCTCAGTTGCTCCAGCATTTTTGTCTATCTTCAATTTTTCCAGCATCTGCAGTTTCTTCTTAAACCATTTTCCTGCAGCCGACTCTCGCCTGGAACTCAACATCAAACCTCAACACAACTTCTCTGCTGACAAAGTGCTGGAGGAACTCAGCGAGTCAGGTAGTATCATTGGAGGGAATGAACAGGGGATGTTTCGGGTCGGGACCTTTCTTCAAACCCTGAAGGCTGAAGAAGGCTTTAAGACTTTTGTCTGAGGGTCCCAACCTGAAACATCCGTCCATTCCATCCACAGACGCCTCCTGACCCACTGAGTTCCTCCAGCGCATTGCGTTTTGCTCAAAATTCCAGATCTGCGGTTTCTTGTGTCCTCTCTACTGGCCAATCAGTGGTAGCGCAAACCACACTACACCGCCCCTTTCCCGTGACACTACCCAAACATGAGCCCCAACTGAACTTCTGATTTCCTTTGGGCACCCCACACCATTAAGATGAAAGAAGGACCCGATTTGCCTCCAGGACGCCAAACATTCTATGCACCACCTCGCCCAGGACTCACAGCCACTGGGACCTCAATGCCTGTCATCTCGCCGCCCCTTCTCATGTCACGCAGCGACCCTCTGTGGCTCCGGTGTCAACAGGCTAGGAGCATGGAGAACCAGCTGGGAACCTCCTCAATTCACTGTTGCACCGAACACCACAGCCCTACCGACTCAGTCCTGCCCCGCAAAGAGTGGGTCGCCCTGAACCGGCTCCGTACAGGGGTCGGCCAGTTCAACGCCAACTTGCATCGCTGGGGGCTGCGTTCAACAGCAGCCTGTGTGTGTGGAGCAGACCAGCAAACAGCGCAGCACGACATTTCCAACTGGCGCTGTCCTCCGCCCCACTGGGGTAGACCTCACGGCCCTAGACAACAGCACATTGAACTGTCCGTTACATAACCTCTGCTGCCTCAAATGCAAGAAGAACATGGACACCCAATGCAATCTAAGACTTCACAAGCTTTGGAATTTTCCAAACGAGGATCCATGGCAAACAAACAGCTTAACCCAGCTCCACACGTGACTATTAGTTTCAAGCCCAATTTGTTTTCTGCAGCAGAGCTATAAATTGTATTTCTTATGAGCAAAAAATCAAGGACATTCATGAAACCATTTTAATTTTCAAGTACATAGTTATTCAACCTCCTACATGAATTCTTATCATTTAGGCTCCACATTGAGCATGAAGTGCACATTTTAAATTGAACTTACCTGGAGTTTTTCGTTAGCACTGGTGCGGATAATTGATGCCAAGATGTCGGGCAAGGTATCTTTGGGAAGGCTGTCCAACAATTGTCGCAGCTTGGCCACCACAGGTACTGACATATCCAGCATCTCCACCAGCTGCAAAGGTTCAATTCCCCCATTACTGCACAATTTCCAGCATGTGTCCTGGGTTTGTCAACAGTGCTTGGTTTCTAGGTTTAAGTTGGGATTATTGTCACGTGTACTGAGGTACAGTGAAAAGCTTTTGTTGCGTGCTAACCAGTCAGCGGAAATACAATACAATACTTGATTACAATCGAGCTGTCCACAGTGTACAGATATATGATAACGGGAATAGCATGAAAGTTTTACAAGATTAAAGAATTCACCATTAAATCACACCATCCCTTTATGAAGTTTTACAGGGTTACTAACTCATCCACTCCCTACACATTGGGGCCAATTTCACAGAGGCTAATCAACCTACAAACCCGCACGTCTGGGATGTGAGAGGAAACCGGAGCACCCGGAGGAAATCCACACGGTCACAGCCCATGGTGGGTCGCAGGGCCTGTTTCCATGCTGTTCTTTCAATAGTACATTCGTTTCTCCTAGCACAGCTAAAATTTACCATGATGGGTAATAAATGCAATCTGCTAAATAGAAACATAACCCATTACACAGCTCTTGCATCAGACCAGCGTTGATCCATGACAATTATGGAAGTTCCATGACAAGTATGAATGCAGAACACTTTATACAGACCTGTACCGCATATTTGTAGAACTCCTGAGAAAGGTCACTCAGCTCCCCAGTACCATCTGTGTATTCCTCTAGGTGGTCAAGTTGTTCCACTTTAGCCACTGGGAACGGCTTCTCCTGCACCACCTCGAGTATGTTGAATCGACATAGGCCCGTGATTAACAGTGTGTAGTGCGGCTTTGGCCAGTTACTCCCAACTATCTGCACAGCAATACCCGCTGTTCCGATCCTAATCACCAACACGAGAGAAACAACCAAATCAGCAAATTCAAAAGGCGCACAGTGTGAATTGACTGTTTTTAAGAAATGTTGTAATATAAAATTAGTAAATGCAATTACAGGAGACCCACAACAAAGAAGAAGCAAATAAAAATACAAGCATGAAATCAAGTCCAGTGTTTTATTGTCATATGTTCCAGATGTGGTGGGAGATTGCAACCTTCACGTGGTCCGCCCTGTTTCGACGAATGCAATCAACCCGACATGCACAATCAAATAGAACAAGTTGTCCTACAACTTTAGACTGTGCATGCCATATGCAAGAAGAAATGTTCCAGATAGAACAATGAAATTCTTACTTGCAGCAGCACAGCAGCATATGTAAACTTAGTACACTGTAAATAATATGATAAACGAGAGAGGGGACAAAAATCTTTGCCAATGGCCTGTCAATAAATTGTGAAAAAATAAACAAAGGCATGTAAATTGTCTAGATAATTTCTACTGTGACGCTACCTTACATCACCTGGTTCGATCCTGACTACCCTTGCTGTCTGTACGGAGTTTGTACGTTCTCCCTGTGACCGCGTGGGTTTTCTCCGGGTGCTTGGGTTCCTCCCACACTCCAAAGACGTGCAAGTTAACTGGCTTCTGAAAATTGTCCCTAGTCCGCAGGATACAACGAGTGCATGGGTGAACGCTGGTTGGCACGGACTCGGTGGACCGAAGGGCCTGTTTCCATGCTGTATCACGAAACTAAACTAAAGAAATACTGGGAGAATTTTTGAAATTAACAGATATTGCAACCCCACTCGGACTGGAAGACACAAATGATTTTGCAATAAGAATGAGGACAGGATGGAAATCTTCAGTCATGTCCTGTACACATGTCCTGTACAAATGATTTCCCTGCCTCTTAATTACCTATTTTTCAATTATATAGGCAATTTATTCTGTGAAATTTAAATTTCTTATTTAAATTTAGCAAAGGTGATTAAATGCATTCTTTATAAAGTTGGTCACGTTATATCGATTAGACTAAACAAACGAACAAGCTCGCTCCAAAGTTTTCAAACTAGGCTGAAGTCCACTGAGATTATCCTGATGTAACTGGATTGACATCAACTTTCCTTCATTTTAACCCATGCTGTTATTGAGCAGATCTCCAAATAGCTCATAATTTTGCTTCTCTCATTAACATCTTAGTTTGTGCCTGCTCCACAAACTGCTTTATGTTTGGTTATTTCACATTATATACGTAGCTGTTTTCTAAAGAATTCCCCTGTCTACAGGCTTATTTCAGGAACAGAGGACAGAGTTCAGGCTCCAGGGCACAGTTCTACATAGTTCTAAATCAAGCAAAATGAGAGCAAACCACTGCGAACTGGAAAACTACCAACAAGAACAAAAACTTTGAGGAATACATGCAGTCTGTGAGATACACAAGGGTTCCTTTCCAGACAAGGACCTAATAACTAATTTTTCCACATGTCAGAAATGGACAATTTTAATTAGGGTCAATTAACGTAAACTGTTCTTCCCCAGTGTAGTCATAATGGTACAGAATCAAAATGTCTCACATCCAAAGGCTGGAAAGGTATCAACTGATGTAACATTGCTGGTTTAGTATCTTACAAGTGTCAATAGAGGTGATTTGCCTCGTCAGTTTCCAAAGCAAATCTCTGCAGAGGGGTCTCGACTCGAAACATCACATATCCCTTCTCTCCAGATGCTGCCTGACCCGCTGAGTTACTCCAGCATTGTGTGTATCTCTCAAGTGATGTGCCGCTGTGAAGCAGCAGCTTCAATCTTAAGGACAACTAGACCAGGTGGGACCCGTTGGGTCCCGTCCCCCAACGCAGGTCCCCGAACGCAATATTCCACCACATCCATAGGTCCCAATACTCACCACTCCCTAGAGAAGGAGGGGGGGATAGAGAGGGAGGGGGTGGTAGGAGGGAGGGGGTGGTGGGGGGGGGGGGGGGGGTGGTTAGAGAGGCTCGTCCTGCCATGTGAATGTATTGTGACGTGCACTGGAGTGTCCCGCCTCCCCAGAGTGTCCCGTCCTGCCTAGCAAGTGGATTGTGATGTCGCTTGCTTTTTTTCCCGAAATGAGTGAGTTTTCGGGCTGTTTTTAAAACTTAAAATGATTAAAAAGTTCGTAAAATATAGGTGGGAATGCGACGGGAAGATGTTTATCGCCTCGACGGGAAAAATGTGAGTAGAATGTGTGATAATGGGAAGGCTGTGGCCCAGCGTTTGGAGGAAAATAGGAGAATTAACCAGATTGACACACACACACATACACAAACAAGATAATTTTTTTTAGTATTACAGAGATGTGTGGTTAATGAAAATGTATCTACTGCGGGGAGATTACATGCAAATAGTTGCTCTTGGTCTAAAGATTGGTTGTCTTTAGAATTAATTAGCTGCTACCACCATTGCATAACTACTGAAAATGATGACGCTGACCCTGGGCCTAGGGCTACCTGTCACTTGTCCTGGGCCTACTTGTGCAGTTCAATAGCACTTTATTGTCACTTGTAACTAGATACAGTCTGAGGAAGGGTTTCGGCCTGAAACGTTGCCTATTTCCTTCGCACCATAGATGCTGCCGCACCCACTGAGGTTCTCCAGCACTTTAGTCTACTTTCGATTTTCCAGCATCTGCGGTTCCTTCTTAAACACAATGAAATGCTTTGTTTTGCATATAATCCTGCAAAATTATACTAGACATAAGCACAATCATACACAAGTACAAGAGTGCAATGATTGTAGTGTTGTTGGTTTGGAGAATTGTAGCACCTGCTGTCTAAATAAAGTACCACTCCCTGTAGGTATGTTACAAAACGTACCTTTACCGGCGCTGCACTTCTGCCGCTCCCCGTGTGCGTGACTTTCGCGCCTTGCAGAGGGGGGCGGGCTTAAAGTGCCGTTTTTCAACAGGCAGGACAAATCGATCAATGTCAAATGATCGATCAAAGAAAAATCGCTCCGACATTTCATGAATGGTGGTATTTTTAAATTACTCTACATTATTTATTAACTAGAGTAATTTAAAAATCACATTCAAAAGCCGTGAGCGCAGACAATCGGAAGCATTTTCCGTAGGGGAGAAAAAAAGGTAAATACTTTATTTTTATATTAAAAGTTGGTTTTTCGGGAGGCTTTAATAATATTTTTATGTTGCGAAATGGGGTCCCCAAAAAATGTACGAACCCCCAGTATTTTTCCCCCCGACTTCACCGCTAACCGCAACGTTCTAATCCACCGCATTCCACTAAAACCCACTCGCTAGTTGATTTAAATGGCCATTAATTTACAGGCATAAAACACTAAATTCCTTCCATTTGCCCCAGAAATTCATGAAAATTAGATTTAAAAATTATGTTATATTGTGGATTATTGTGTGAATGTTATTTGGACACTTAGGCAATTTAAAAAAAGTTTATCTTTTCTTAAGAAATTGATAGATGTTTAGATCTACTCATTGAATTTTGTAATTAGCTACAATTAGATAACTAACTAATTATATGCTTTAATTTCAGGTCATCCAAGTAAGATTGTTTAATATTTGTTTCAGAATGCTTCAATCTATAATAACTGAAAATTTCATTGAGTTCTCTTAATTTTTAAGAATGTTATGGACTTTTAACTTTTCCAGATCACAGCTTTGAGTTAAGTCAATTGAAAGGCAATGGGGAACAAGATGCTAATTTCCGAGTATGAAAATGGCCATAACTTTCTTAATACTGAAGATATGAAAGTAAATTAGGTGTCAAATTAAACTTCTTTTTATGCTTTATCTGATGGGATAAACTGCAGACTTGATTTTAGAAATCTCAAAATTTTGTAACATTGCTACTCCCTGTGTGTGGATTTTAGGACGACTGGTCCAAGGCCCGGGTTTATCTGTGTAGGTGAGCAGGCCCCGGGCCCCCCTGTTACTGGGGCTGACCCCGGGCCTATCTGTGCAGGGGAGCAGGGCACGGGCCCATCCATCGCTGGGGCTACCCCAGGCCGGCCTGTGCGCGGGGAGTGGGCCTCGGGCCTACCTGTGCGCGGGGAGTGGGCCTCGGGCCTACCTGTGCGCGGGGAGTGGGCCTCGGGCCTACCAGTGCGCGGGCGGGGCAGTGCCCGGGCCTGGTTCCCGGCCTACGTATGCAGGGTTCCGGGCCCAGGGCCTACCTGTTGCCGGTGCTGACCCCGGGCCTCGGTTTGTGGCCTACCTGTAGCGGGTCCCGGGTCCCGGGACTACCCGTCGCTGGTCCCACCTGTTGCTGTGCTGACTCCGGGCCTGGGTTTTAGGGCCTACCTGTAGCGGGGTCCCGGGGCTCGGGCCTACCTGTGGAGCCGGGGCAGCAGTTGGTCGGGGCCGCCGCCGCCGCCGCCGCCGCCGGGCACCACGCCGATGATGGTGCTGCGGACCGAGCTGCCCCGGAGCAGGCGGGCCCGCACCAGCTGCAGGTTCCGCGCCGAGTCCACGCCGACGCGCAGCGAGGAGCCGGGCAGCAGCACCGCCTCCCCGGTCAACAGCAGCAGCGGCAGCCGCTCGGGCAGCCGCACCGCGCCCCGCTCCATCTCCCCGGCCTCCTCTCGCCTCCTCTCGCCTCTCCCCGCCGCCGCCGCCTCCTCGCTCTCCGCTCCGGCCTTGGTCTGTGCACACTGACGCCGCCCAGAGGGTCAAAACCATGCACCCTCTAAAAACATACAACCTTGCAATAAAACCAGATAAAGACTCATCTGACTATTTAAACCTATGCCCACAAAATTACTCTTTGTAGCAGACTAAAACCATGTTCAAGAATCACTGCCCAGAGTTTCAAAACCATTCACTCCCCAAAACTTGCAACCTATTTCTGATCATCTAAAATCAGTACCCCGTCCTGCTTTTCCCCTATAATTTCAAAATAGACTTTATTCGGGTAATAAATATATACAATGCATGAACCGTGCAAAAAAAATCATTCAACATTTTCTAAGCCCATACAGACCTTCAATACTGTTTACATACATTGCTTAAATTTCACAAATTTATCCCCCCACCCATCCTTTCCACCAAAGATTATAGAGGAGCAAGGTGCGCCACTCAGCGAAAAAAAGTGTAGTATCACATGTGCGATAGTCGACGCCATATTAGCGGACCAGAGATGGCGTCGACTATGGCGTCTACATCTAAATCTTCAGCGACGGCTGTTAGTCTTTCTTTAGGTTCCCCCCAAAAAAAAGAAACGTGACTAAAATATTATTATTCTGAACTGAAATGTTATTTTCTGTTCTCCCATCAACGGTCATGGAAATCTAGGCTCCTCTATAATCTTTGGTCGGTACATTAGAAAGTTATTAGAATTATTTTGAATATATCTTTACTTACCACAGTAATAAAGTCAATAATTTTAACACTTCTGAACGTTTTGGGTTTTGTTCTTGTAAGGCAGGGGTCTCCAAAATATGGCCCAGTGACCACGAGATTTTTCCAGCTCGGATTCGAGTCCGGGAACGCGACGGCTGTTACCGGTTATGTCCCTCGAATTGTCGAGACATCACAAGCAAAGATCACAAGCCCGTCGTGAAGAAGGGTGCAATCAAAGATTATAGAACTCCGCTCTATAATCTTTGGGTGCAAATGTGGGGCGGGGGGTTCGGCGGCGGCGGTCGGAATCAAAGATGCCAGAGGAGCTTTATATAATATCTTTGGTCGGAATGGGAAGGGTGCGCGTTATAACGTGCCCTTGTTCCACTCTCCCTGTTCTTCTCCCTCTCCCCCTCCCCGTTCTCCCTCTCCTTCCCTACCCCCTCTCTCCTTCCCTCCCCCTCTCTCCTTCCCTTCCCTCTCTCTGCTTCCCTTCCCTCTCCTTCTCTCTCTCCTTCCCTTCCCTCTCTCTCCTTCCCTTCCCCCTCTCTCTCCTTCCCTTCCCCCTCTCTCTCCTTCCCTTCCCCCTCTCTCTCTTCCCCTTCCCCCCTCTCTCTTCCCCTTCCCCCTCTCTCTCTTCCCCTTCCCCCTCTCTCTCTTCCCCTTCCCCCTCTCTCTCTCCCCTTCCCCCTCTCTCTCCCCTTCCCCCTCTCTCTCCCTCCCTTCCCCCTCTCTCCCTCCCTTCCCCCTCTCTCTCCCTCCCTTCCCCCTCTCTCTCCCTCCTTTATGTAAATCTTACCATGTATGTCAGAAATAAAGTTTTACCCATGTTAATAGATCTCTATTATTATTTATTTAAAATTGAGTGAGTTGGTGCAATATCGGTTCCAGCTGTCAGAGAATTCCACAGATTCACCACTCGTTGTGTGAAAAAAGATCTTCTCATCTCGGTCCTAAAATACTTCCCCCTTATCCTTAAACTGTGACCCCCTGTTCTGGAGTTCCGCAACTTTGGGAACAATCTTCCTGCATCTAGCCTGTCCAACCCCTTAAGAATTTTGTAAGTCTCTATAAGATCCCCCCTCAACCTGCTAAATTCCAGCGAGTACAAGCCAAGTTTATCCAGTCTTTCTTCATATGGAATCCTGCCATCCTGAATCAGTCTGGTCCTATTTACCTCTTCAAAATCATTATATATAATTATTAAAGATGTAATAATGGGGCATTTGGATAGCAGTAAAAGGATTAGTCCAAGTCAGCATTTATGAAAGGAAAATCATGTTTGACTAATCTTCTGGAATTTTTTGCCACAAGGCTCGGTGTTGGCAACTGTTTACCATATATATTAGTCAAACATGATTTTATGTTTATGTACATCATCTGACAAATAAGATAGAGAGTTATAGTGATGCTTTAAATCAGTTGCTTCTGATCCATGAGAAGGTAATGTATTTATCTCTCAAGGGCCTGTCCCACCATATATTTATATGAATGTGTGTTTGTGTGTGCATGTAATTTTGTGCAGTGTGTGTTTAAGCAATAGAAGGGAAGCTGCACAATGCAAGGGAAAATACGCAAAAGTGGGGGCTGGGGAGGAAAGATGCGAGGGAAATGGGGGAACAGGGGTGAAAGGGAGGGAGAGAGAGGGAAGGGAGGGAGAGAGAGGGAAGGAGGGAGGGAGAGGGAAGGAGGGAGGGAGAGGGAAGGAGGGAGGGAGAGGGAAGGAGGGAGATCGAGGGGAGAGAGAGATCGAGAGGGGAGAGATCGAGAGAAGAGAGAGATCGAGAGGGGAGAGAGATCGAGAGGGGAGAGATCGAGAGCGGAGAGAGAGGGATCGAGAGAGGATAGAGAGATAGGGAGAAGAGTGGGGAGAGAGGGAGGTCGAGAGGTAAGTAAAGATATATTACAAATTAATCTAATAACTTTCTAATGCATCTTGCTCCTCTATAATCTTTGCTTACAACTGCTCTGTAGCTTTGGAGCGGATGACACAGGGGGAGACAGTCCGCCAAAATGGCGGCCGTGACGTTCCGTTACGTACTACACACCAGCCCATTGGATTTCGGAGGAGTGGTCTATCTTGCTCCTCTATAATCTTTGCTTTCCACTCGTGGCCCACTGGCGTGGAATCCCTTCCCTTATTTTGAGGGGGATCTCCACCACACCCTGCCCCATGTCCAGCAGCGGAAGGATCCTAGACTGTGGCCCTCCCCCACCGAGACTTGGCGTTGGCTGCACCGAGCTTCAGTGCGTCCCTCAGCACATACGCCTGCAGTCTGCAGCGGGCCAGTCGGCAATGTTCCATGACAGACATCTCCGCTGGGTGGTCAACAACACTTGGGCAGGCCAAAGAGTGTCTTTCACCGAGTTGATGTCCTTCCAGCAGCACTCAATGTCAGTCTCACAATGCACGCTTTTATTGCATTCAATTTAAACCTATGCCCACAAAATTACTCTTTACCAGGCTACAACCCATGTTCAAGAATCACTGCCCAGAGGTTTGAAACCATTCACCCTGCAAAACTTGCAACCTTGCAATAAAAGCAGATACAGGCTCATTTGACTGTGTGCATTGTATTAAACCTATCCCCCAAATTACTCTGTAGCAGAATAAAATTATGTTAAAGAATGCCCAGAAACCATTCACATCGCAATCTTGCATTAGAACAGGAAAAGGCTCATCTGTGTGGATAATATTTTAGCATATGCCCAAAATCACTTTTTCCCAGGTTAAGACCATGTTCAAGAATCGAGAAAGAACATCCAGAAGGTCAAAAGCATTCACCC
This sequence comes from Raja brachyura, assembly GCA_963514005.1. The sequence goes on along the minus strand of OY740797.1, from coordinate 4,156,375 downwards.
TGCAACAGGCACTGAAGCAGGGAAAGGCTTCTCTGTGCAGATTATATTTAATTATGGTCCCCAAATTACTCCTTTAAAGGCCAAAACAATGATCAAAATTTTAGAATTACCTCTTTATAGGCTAAAACCATATTCAAGAATCATTGAAAACCCTACAACAAGCATCACAGCAGATAAAGGCTCATTTGTGTGGATTATATTGAGATATACGCCCCAAATTACTCTTTTCCAGGCTAAAACAGTGTTCAAGAAGCTGGAGCAACTCAGCGGGCCAGGCAGCATCTCTGGAGAGAAGGAATGGGTGACGTTTCAGGTCGAGACCCTTAGAAACATAGAAAAATAGAAAATAGGTGCAGGAGAAGGCCATTCGGCCCTTTGAGGACTGCCAATCATTATGATCATGGCTAATCATCTAAAATCAGTACCCCGTTCCTGCTTTTTCCCTATATCCCTTGATTCCATTAGCCCTAAAAGCTAAATCTAACTCTCTCTTGAAAACATCCAGTGAATTGGCCTCCACTGCCTTCTGTGGCAGAGAATAGTAAGATTGAACGAGAACTTACCAGTTCGAAGGTTGATCTTTATTTCATGAGGAGTTGCGGTGAGGGATTTCGTGAAGAACCCGCCAGCATGCATGCGCGACATTCTTCAAAGTAGCGGTGTGGAATCACAGAAACCAACAACAGAAATGACTTGGCATAGTAAGATTGAAGAGACTCTAATTACCAGTTGAGTATGATCGAGGGTTGGGAGCGGAGGGCACAAAATCCCTCACCGCAACTCCTCATGAAATAAAGATCAACCTTCGAACTGGTAAGTTCTCGTTCAATCTTACTATTTCATTTCGGAGTCACGTGAGTGACTTCGTGAAGACTTCAAAGCTTCTGTGATTGCACGCCCTGGACCACGTCCATGCTGACACACCACTAGCAGGGATGGATGGGAGTAAACAAGTTGCTCAAACAGGTTATACTGAAAAACAAGAAGAATATTTATTAATAAACAAAGCAAAAACCCCTCATTCGGGGACACCTCCACGTTCTTGACCTGCATTCAGCACGGCCTCCGCGAACTGTAGAGGAGCAACAGGCTTGTTGTATAATCGCTGAAATACAGCTTCATTCGCCCATCCTGCTGTAGCGAGGATATGGTCCATGGGCACCTCCATGACCCTCGCCGCCGACGTTGATGCAGCCCTGGTGGAATGGGATTTGAACACATTAGTGTCGATACCTGACTTACCCAAGACGATCCTGAGCCACCTGGATATCGTCTGGACTGTCACTCGATGGTGAGGTTGCTTGTGAGTGACAAGCAGGTATCTCTCCATTCCCCTTATGTGCCTCGTCACCTTGATATAGTGACGGATATGGGCGGCTAAACATAGCCTTGCATCTGCAGGGTATGCCGGGAACTTCAGCTGCAGCCCTGTGCACCCAGGTCTATGCTGCTTTAGTAGCTCATCGATAAAGAAGACTACTTCTGCAGGGGTAGAGATCATTCTGTCGATGCGGATCTTATGCAGTGTCTGTACCCTCTGCGCTGAAGTCAGTGCTAGTAACATCACCAGCTTCATGGTGAGTTTGTCCAGCTCTAGCCCCTCCATGGGCGACCACGTCCTGAGCAGGGTTAGTACGTTCCTGACATCCCAGGTGATATTATAGCGTGGTCTAGGCGGATTCGTATTGAATATACCCCGCATGAGTCTGGACACTAGCCTGTTGGATCCTACCTCAATATTGAGGTAGAATGACAGCGCGCTTCTGGCGCTGTTGATGGCACTGTAGCTCAAGTGTTCATCATGGTGCAACCCCGCGATTCCAATACGTCGGCTATGGAGACATCGTCATATGTGATTTGAGAGCGGCGGCAGTAGGCTTCCCATTTTCGGATGTGGGAGAGGTATCGCCGCCTGGTGGACTCTCGGCACGACGCTCCAATGGTATCCACGGTTCTGAGAGATAGGCCATACTGCAGCAATGGCTGGTTTAGAATCTGCAAGCCAACAAATTCAGATAGCTATGGCAGGGATGTGGCTCCCCCGATACGGGGTTGGTGACCAATTGTGGGCAACCCTCTAAGAGGACCCAAGGCTGACTGATCATGTCAAAGACCACCGGATACCATGGCTGCGTAGGCCAGTCGGGTATAATAAGAATGCCCTTAGCAGCATCCATCTGGATTTTCCGCAATACCCGACTGATGAGGCAAAACGGGGGGAATGCATAGAAAAACCATTTCCCCCAGTCCAGCGAGAATGCATCCATCGCCATTGCCCCAGGATCTGGTTCCCACGAAACGTATGTTGGTACCTGATGGTTCAACCGTGACGCAAAGAGGTCGATATCCGGTTTACCAAATTTGGCTGTAATTTTAGCGAAGATTTGAGGATGCAACATCCACTCGATGTTGTCATTAAACTTGCGTGACCTGGTGTCCGCCACAGTATTGAGCTCACCTGGTAAATAGGTAGCTGAAATCCAAATATTCAGTTGAATACACCAGAGCCAAATTGTATTAGCCAATTCATCACACGAAATTGACCTGGTACCGCCCATATGGTTTAAATATGCCACCGCAGTGGTATTGTCTATTTGGATACGGACATGAGCGTCAGAAAGATTGGAACAATAAGCTCGAAGTCCGTGAAATGCTGCAAGCATCTCCAAATAGTTAATCCCTTGTGACAACAACACAGTAGATTCAAGGGTGTCCCATCTGCCCCCGCAACTAGAGCAGTTGTCCGTAGCTCCCCAGCCATAGGAACTTGCATCGGTTTGCAAGTATACCATCGGATTGGGCACAATAATGGGTTTAAATTAGTCACTAATATGGTCCACCCACCATTGTAACTCAATCTTAGCTTTAAGAGGCAGCTGCATTGATCTGTCGAAATGACCGGCATTCTGTTTTAACGTGGAGATCTTGGCTCTTTGCAAATTTTGATAATGCATAGGCCCGCATTGAGCTGCTGGAAACAATGCTACGATCTTGCCAATTACCTTAGCAGTTTGCCGAATTGATGGTATACTGGCGCAGGCTAAATCCTGACATACTTGGGTGACATCCGCAACCTTGTTAGCCGGTATGGTGGCCCTCATGCGATTGGAATCCACCGTGAACCCCAGATAATCCATAACCTGTGAAGGGCAGAACTTCGATTTATCTGGAAGGACAATAAACCCCATTTGCTGAAAAATTGCCACAGCGGCTGAGACTGCCTGTTCAGCCGACTCCAGGGTGTTGCCAATAATCAATATATCATCCAAATAGGCCATCACTATATGATGTTGCTTCCGTAGCCTGGCCATAATGGGTTTCAGTAATTTAGTAAACAATCTAGGGGCTGTAGTAAGCCCATTTGGCAAAGCCCTGTATTGCCAGAGTTGATCCATCCAGACAAATTTTAGGAACTTCCTATGGTGTTTCCGAATGGATACAGAATAGTATGCATCTTTTAAATCAATGCATGCCATAAAGCAGCCATGACTTGGCTGTTTCGAAAGTGTCCATTTTGAAATGGGTGTATGTTACAAAAGTATTCAAATGGGTCAGATCAATAATAACCCGACATCCTCCATCCTTCTTGGGCCTGGTAAATATATTTGACACAAATTCAATTGGTTCGTGTATAGTCTTTTCTATCACTCCTTTTTGTTCTAACCGTAAGATCTCAGCATAGCCGGCTGCCTGGTCAACAGCAGACAGCGTAAATGTCCGACTGGGCATATGCTGGGATGGAGGAATGTTGCCGTTAATAAATTCAATCTCATGACCTTGAATACTTTGTAAAATAAAATTATCAGAAGTGATAGTCTCCCATGCCTCCAAGAAAAACCGCAGGCGCCCACCAACATGTGAAGTTAAACACACAGGTACATGAAAACCAGACCGCCTTACCTCCCTGGTTACCGGCGGTCCCTGACATGTTTGGTGGGTCGTGGAGGTGCTGGGTTGGGCTGGTGCTGCGGCGTCCGCATCTTCCACGGAGGCCGCTGCGGGCCTTGCCCTAAAAAAGGCCGTGGCTGCTGGGGCTGCTGGTAGCGAGGTGGAGCTGGAGCGTAGGTCCGTGTTGGTCTGGAGACAGGGCCTCGTGGCCGAATAAATGGCGCTTTTATGGCCGGCGGCCTGGGGGCGATCTGAGACCGCATTAGTCCCACCGTTTTGGCATGGTCATCCAGCTCCTTAAACCTCTGCGGGAGGTCTTCCCCGAAGAGCTGTCTGGGCGGCGGTGGAGGAGGCGCCTTGCACAACCCAGCAAATTTTGGGTTGAGCGTGGGGCGGATGCTGCTCTTCCTAAAGGCATTGATTTGGTGCTGTGTGGCACATAGCAGCGCAAGAGCATCCTCCTGCTCGAGGTTGAGGTCTTCGCCATCCACCGACCGCGCAAACGCGGTGATTCCAGCCGTGAGCAGCCTCAGGATTCGTTGGAGCTTGATCTCCTGAGTTCGGATGGCGGTGCCTATGTTGCCCCAGATCGGCGTATTGACCACGGGCACGTTGAGGGAGTTGCAGTTAGATGGGGCTTTATGCCGGCTAACGGCCTGTGAAAGAACTTCCTCCTGGAGCTGGTGGTTAGTGAGGAAGTCCACGGTGGCAGCCAGTTTGGGGTTGAGGGGAAGTCCCATGGTCTCTGGAGAAGCAAATTTCGCCGCCACATCAAGGAGTTCTTCCGGCGGCACCTCTGATGGAACCGGTGTAGGGTCTGCAAATACCTCCTCCTCTGGCTGCCGCAGGCTGGCTGTGGAAACTGGTGAAACCTCCCTGTGCCTCTTGATGTTGGATGCCTCCTGTTGTTGGTTGTGTAGAAGGAGCTCCAATAGCCGCTCCATACGGTCAATACGCCCTTCGCCCTGAACACTCGGGCGGTCGGAGTCCTCATGCTCTGATATACTGCAGAGGCTCCTTTCATCGGCCCACACCTCGTCGAGGTGAACCCGGTGCCGGAAGTTGTCGCTGCCAGCCGCCGCAGCAAAGCTGAGCGATTCCCGCGCGGAAGTGTGTTCGAACGCCTTCGTTTGGCGGAGCCTAATGCCGCTGCCACGGAGGGCAAACGCGGCGGGGAGTCGGCACCCAATGCCTCAGCACGGTGACCCGACGCCCGCGCGGGCTTGCCGGCTGCCCACATCGTGGACCTTGCCGACGCATGGTCTCGTCCTCCCATCCATGGGGGACTCGGCGACCGTGGCGGGACTCCACCCAAATGACCCGTCCCGGCGTCGGTGGTTGGGGGGTCAACACTGGACCTCACAGTGGACCTGGGTCCCACCTTTGCACCAGTCCGCTGCTTGGCGGCAGGTGATGCCTTTGCCCCTGAAGGGTTAGGCTTCCGGGCTCCTGCCCTCCCCCTTCTCTGAGGGCTGAGGGAGAAGGGCCGTGCAGCCGCACTCGAGCCCTTGCCCGGGACCGCCAACGGGCCCGTTGGCGACCTGAATGCCGAGGCAGGGTCTGCCTGCTCCGGCGGCACACCGCAGTCCTCCTCCTCGAACTCCTCCCCGGAGCTGCGGTGTGTCAGCGGGTCCGGTCCTGCAGCAACAGGGCTCCCCGGTTTCCCCGCCTTCTTCCCGGCCTGTCTCACAGGTGCAGCCGATGATGAGGGCTCCGGGACAGGTGGCCGGCGACTCCGGACGGACGTCTTTCGGCCTCTCGAACTCCCGTCCATGTCCTTGCTGAAAGACAAAAAAGCACTCGCAGCAAGGACCAACCAACTTAAGGTTAGTATAACTTACCTTAGCGGTCCCTAATGAAGGACTGGCGGGGAGCACACCCCACCGCCAGCCGTCGGCAGCAACGCGTTGCGACGATATGGCGCGCATGCGTGCTGGCGGGTTCTTCACAAAGTCACTCACGTGACTCCGAAATGAAATTCCACAGATTCACAACTCTCTGGGTGAAAACCTTTTTCCTCATCTCAGTCATAAATGGCCTGCCCCTTATTCTTAACCCATGTTCAAGAATCACTGTGTGCAGGAAGGAACTGCAGATGCTGGTTTACACTTCAGATAAACATCAAGGGCTGGAGTAAATCAGCGGGTCAGGCAGCATCTGCGTAGAAAAGGAATAGGTGAACCTTCGCGTCGAGACAATTCTTCAGACAGATAAAGGCTTCTCTCTTGTGGATCATAGTTAAACATATGCCCCAAATCACTCTTTTCCAGGCTAGGAGCTATTTTCAAGAATCACTGCCCCGAGGTTCAAAACCATTCAATTTGCAATCTTGCATTACAGCAGGAAAAGGTTTCTATTTGCAGATTATATTTAATAATGTGGCCCAAATTAGTCTTTTGAAGACTAGGATCATGCTCAAGAATCCAGAATCACTGCCCAGAGGTTCAAAACCATTCACCGTGCAACTTTCCAGCAAGCATTGCAGCAGATAAAGGCTTCCTCTGTGGATTGTGCCCACAATGATTCAAATGATTCCTTTATAGGCGAAGACCAGGCTCATCAATAAACAATAGACAATAAGTGCAGGAGTAGGCCATTCGGCACTTCGAGCCAGCACCGCCATTCAATATGATCATGGCTCATTCGATGTGATCAAGGCTGAATCAAGACCATGTTCAAGAAGTCTGAAGAAGGGTCTCGACTCGAAACGTTGCCTATTTCCTTCTCTACATAGATGCTGCCTCGCCCGCTGAGTTTCTCCAGCATTTTTGTCTACCTTCGATTTTCCCAGCATCTGCAGTTCCTTCTTAAACACAGTGTTCAAGAATCACTGCCCTAAGGTTCAAAACTATTCACCCTGTAACAAGTGTATTGTATTCAAACATATGCCCCAAATCATTCTTTTCCAAGCTAAGACCATGTTCAAAAATGGAGTATCATCGTCCAGAGATTCATAACCATTCACACTGCAAAACGTGCATTAAAGCAGATAAAGGCTTCTCTGTATGGATGATAGAACATTGAATTCAGAGAACATGAATATTGAATGTTCCAATTTTCGGTTAATTAACCGACAACCAAATCAGTCCCCCCCCCACCCCCCCTTTCCTCCCCCCCTCTCTTCCCTTCTCTCCTCTCTCCTGTCCTATTCTCCCTCTTTTCCTCTCTCCTTCCCTCCGGCCCTCCCTCGTATCCTTCTCTCCTTTTCCTCTCCTTCTTTCCCCCTCTCATCCTCTCTTTCTCTCTTTCTTGCTTTCTCTCCCCCTCTCTCCTCCTTTTCTTCTCTCCCCCACTCCCCCCCCCCCGACCACTCCCCACCCCTCAGTCACGCTTTTTCTCTCTCTTCCCAAAGCAAGTCAGACCTCTGACCTATCCTGTCTGCTTCAAGTTGACAGAAGAGTCTCGACCCGAAACGTCACCCATCCTTCTCACCAGACACGTTGCCTGTCCCGCAGTTACTCCAGCATTTTGTGTCTGTCTTCAGAATATAACGAGGACTTTATCAGACACATTCTGAAAGTTCACACCAATTTCATCCATAGGCATTTCTCATGAAAAAATTAATTTCATGTTGTCAGACGCAGCCTAACCTTTACAACGCCATGCTGGCCCTCCGATCAGTTCAACGTTTCCGAGCTTTTCTCTCACAGCTTCCTTCATTGCAAATTCTGGTCATTCCCTAACAACAGATGGTAATTATCTTGACAGCAGATGTTAAATGACATGGTTTATAATTATCCTGTTTCTCTCTCTCACCTTCTTTAAACAACTGAGCAACAAGTGCAAGTCTCCCGCGTGGATCTTGAACGAAGGGATCAGTGCAAGACTATTTACTGCATCTAAAACGTTCTCGATTATCGCCACTAAAACCCTGCATGGAAACCATCTGCTCCTGGGGGCTGTTGATCTTAACTCCCATTATTATCTCAATTACTGTTATTTTGCTTGTGCTTTTACAGAGTGCCAATTAACCTACAAATCCGCACGAGTTTTCAGATGTGGGAGGAAACCCAGGAGATCACAGTGAGAACGTGCAAACTCCACATAGACACCACCCAATGTCAGGATTGAACCTTGGCCACTGGCCCAGTGAGGCAGCTTCATCTACACTTTCCTTTTTAGCATTTTCGAGAGGCACAAGGACATGCAGCGAACTGAGGGATATGTGCAGGCAAATGTGATTAGTTTAACTTGGCATCCTGTACAGCATGAACACTGTGGGCCGAAGGGCCTGTTCCTGTACTGCACTGTTCTTCGGTCTATTTATAGTAGGAACTTTATCCGTCCTTCAGTGCCCATACAATGTTTCTGATCACTCTTCAATATACGATTGTAAAAATCTTTTGTGTTGATTTTTAAGTTTCTTTTCATACTTTGTGTTTCTTCCTGACTCCTTTTGTAACTTTTGCTATCCACATTCCCCACCCCACACCCTCACCATCATACGGGGGTGGAGAATCATAGAGTCATACAGCATGGCAACAGGCCCTTTGGCCCAACTTGCCCATACTGACCAACGTCCCATCTATACCAGTCGCACCTGTCTACTATTGTCCCATATCCCTCTAAACCTGTCCTATCTGTGTAACTGTCCAAATGTTTCTTAAACGTTGTGATAGTCCCTGCGTCAACTACTTCCTCCAGCAGCTCGTTCCATACACCCACCACCCTATACGTGAAAAAGTTACCCCTCAGATTCCTATTAAATCTTTCCCCCCTCACCTTAAATCTATGTCCTCTGGTCCTCAATTCACCTACTCTGGGCAAGAGACTCTGTGCGTTTACCTGATCTATTCCTCTCGTGATTTTATACACCTCCAGATGATCAACCCTCATCCTCATGCGCTCCAAGGAATAGAATCCCAGCCTGGAAAATCATCTATTAGTTTCCACCTTCCCAGGGTTTTGAGATTTGTGTTGCTTGTTCCTCCTTCAGTTATTCACTGGCATTTCATTTGACAGGCACAACTCTTCCCCGGAGGGGCCAGATTTCTCCGTACCATTTTAACACTTATTTTCAATATCTCTCACAGCCCTTCTTTTTATTTTCACTCATTAAAAAGATTTTCCAAGTTTATTGTTGACATCTCTGTCGCATTAAATTGAAATGAAACTCACCTGAAACTTGGTAACGATTAGCAGAAACAAGGAACTGCAGATGCTGGTGTACAAAAAAAGACACAAAGTGCTGGAGTAACTCAGTGGTTCAAACAGCATCTCTGAAGAATATGGAGATTCTGAAGAAGGGTCCCAACCCGAAACGTCACCTATCCATATTCTCCAGAGATGTTGCTTGACCCATTCTTCTTCAGAGAACGAGGATTCCCCTCCCCCACTATAGATGAGGCTCGCACCAGGGTCTCCTCCATACCCCGCAACACTGCCCTCTCTCCCCATTCCCCCACTAACAACAAGGGCAGACTCCCGCTGGTCCTCACCTTTCACCCCACCAGCCGGCACATACAACAGATAGTCCTCCGCCAGTTTCGCCACCTCCAACGTGACCCCTCCACTCGCCACATCTTCCCATCTCCCCCCCTGTCTGCCTTCCGCAAAGACCGCTCCCTCCGCAACTCCCTTGTCAATTCTTCCCTTCCCTCCCGCTCCACACCTTCCCCGGGCACTTTCCCTTGCAACAGCAAGAGATGCTACACTTGTCCCTTCACCTCCCCCATCCACTCCTTTCAGGGACCCAAGCAGTCCTTCCAGGTCCGACAGAGGTTCACCTGCACCTCCTCCAACCTCATCTACTGCATCCGTTGCTCCAGATGCCAGCTGATCTATATCGGTGAGACCAAGTGGAGGCTTGGCGATCGTTTCGCCGAACACCACCGCTCGGTCCGCAATAACCAACCCGACCTCCCGGTGGCTCAGCACTTCAACTCCCCCTCCCATTCCGTATCCGACCTCTCGGTCCTGGGCCTCCTCCACGGCCAGAGTGAGCAACACCACAAGTTGGAGGAACAGCACCTCATATTCCGCTTGGGGAGTCTGCATCCTCTGGGCTTAAACATTGAATTTTCTCAATTCTGTTAACCTTTGCTGTCTCCTCCCCTTCCCACCTCTCCCTCAGCCCCCGGGCCCTGGCATTCCTTCTCTCTCTATCTCTCCCCCACCCAAGTTGCACTAGCTTCTCATTTTCACACTACCAACAGCTTACAATGGCCTGTGTCGTTTATCATGGAAACTTTTTTGCATATCTTTCATTCATTGTTCTTTATCTCTCCACACCGCCGTCTATATCTCTCATTTCCCTGATCCCTAACCAGTCTGAAGAAGGGTCTCGACCCGAAGCGTCGCCTATCTCCTTCGCTCCTTAGATGCCGCTTCACCCGCTGAGTTTCTCCAGCCTTTTGTGTACCCTCGATTCTCCAGCATCTGCAGTTCCTTCTTTAACAACATGTTGCTTGACCTGCTGAGTTTCTCCAGCACTGTTTGTTCTATATTGTATTGAATGTGATATTTTTACGATGATGAATAGATAAATGTTCACACTCCATTAGGTTGTTCAATAAATCTGGCTCATTACAAAATTTAATACGGTCTGTTCATTACAGGCTCAGTGGCATTTAGTTCCACCTTAATATCCTTTTCTGTTTCTTAATTCTATTCGTAAGTCTTGGCTGCCTAGATACCTCTTGTTCTATCCTCTCTTTTATCACTGACGTCTTTTTATCTTTCATCACCAAGGCTATTCCACCTCCTCACACTTCATCCCAGCCTTTATGTACTGGTACATTTAGTTCCAAGTCCTGTTCATCCCTTAGATATTTCTCGACAATGTTGCTTACATTTAGGTTTATTATTGTCACACGTTCTGAGATGCAGTGAAAAGCTAGTTCAGTTTAGTTTATTGCCACACGTACCGAGGAACAGTGAAAGTCTTTTTGTTGCGTGCTATCCAATCAGAGGAGAGGCGACACATGTTTACCATCGAGCTGTCCACAGTGTACAGATGCAGATGGAAAGAAATGACATTTAGTGCAAGATATAGTCCAGTGAAATCCGATTAAAGAGAGTCTGAGGGCCTCCAATGAGGGAGATAGTAGCTCAGGACTGCTGTCCAGCTGGCGATAGGGTGGTTCAGTTGCCTGATGACAGCCGGGAAGAAAATGTCCCTGAATCTGGAGGTTTTCGTTTTCACACTTCAGTGCCTCTTGCCTGATGGGAGAGGGGAGAAGAGGGAGTGACCGGGGGGAGACTGATCCTTGATGATGCTGCTGGCCTTGCCGAGGCAGCGTGAGGTGTAGATGGAGTCAATGGAAGGGAGGTTGGTTTGTGTGAAGGTCTGGGCTGTGTCCACAATTCTCTTCATCTTCTTGCCATCTTGGATGCTGTTCCCAAACCGTGCTGTGATGTATCCTTGGGTTCTGTATGAGTCAAAGTCAAAAGAGTTTATTGTCATGTGTCCCTGACAGGACAATGAAAATCTTTCTTTGCTTCAGCACAACAGAAGATAGTAAGCATTGACTACAATTATATACGTAAATACACACATGAATTAATAAATTAATAAAGTGCAAATAACAGATGGAGGGATATTAATGTTCAGTGTTCCGAGCCAGGTTTAATAGCCTGATGGCTGTGGGGAAGTAGCTATTCCTAAACCGGGTTGTTGCAGTCTTCAGGCTCCTGTACCTTCTACCCAAAGGTAGCAGGGAGATGAGTGTGTGGCCAGGGTGGTG